>JASPKZ010008260.1:0-600000 GCA_030220185.1 Diploptera punctata | reverse complement strand
CCAGCTCCGTATGAGGCGTTCTAATGAGACAGACAAATCACGGAAGAGACCACACACTGAGAACAGGGTGTTAACTAAAATAAAAGGAAAAACTAAACATAAGGAATTAGTAATAGATAACTTCGGTAAGCATTTAAAACTTCTTTTTTGTGTGCTTCACGAGAGAAAAATGGCTATTCTAAATTGAGGTGCCCTCATATATTTTGTCAAATGTATGTCTTAAGAATGAAACTTGTCCACTACCTTTTTTTAATCCGATTGAGTTTTTATATAATATCCACACCTGTAACATTACAACACTATGGTCTTTACTTTATGAATAAATCACCTTTTATTATATAACTAACTCACTGGCATTATCGAAACTGTAGGTTCATGGCCATGCGCATATAATCACTTCATACATCCCTATCCTGAATCATGAGCTAATGTTTTCCAATCATCCCATGTATAATCTATTTCCCTCAAATCATGGTTAATGTTATTTTTCCATCTCATTACACTGAGCAACAAGAAATAAACTTTTTTTCTTGTCTCAGAAAGAAAGAAGTGATTCTGATAGTATTTGTCTCCTGAATTCAAATATGATATCGGTTTTTCTCCATCACGCAAGGTTTCCGAGAGACAGGTATTTATAATTTCAAACACTTTAATATTTTCTACATTCGTAACTACACAATATTCGAACATTCGGACTCACCTAGAAAGTAAGAAATGGCGATTTTCTGCTATATTTCGCCTGTGGAGCATCCCTCTTGATGGTCCAACAATAATCGGCCAGCATATTAGGATTCCATTTGCCTTGGTATCTCTCTTTTCCATAGCTGAAATCTCCTGATGAAAGTGTTCTCCGTGCTCATCACTCACTGCGCCAAGATGGATAAATGGACGAAAAAAAGTTTATTAAAAAAATAATTATTTAAATCCATTAATTGAAATTGTAATAAAAAAACTGTGGGTGATGGAGAAATTCCGAATACATATTTTAAAACACGATAAAAACTGCATTAAGTGCAACTATTGGTACTCATGAGACAAAAATCGTGTTGACCAGTGTTATTGGTCTATCAACTGGGCGTTTTCCCTCTGGTCTTCCTACAAGAAACTTCCATGCCGCTCTTTCATTCCCCCATTCGTGCAACATGTCCTGCCCATCGCAGTCTGCGAGACAACTGTTTTATTAAACCTGATTTCCTATAAAAAATCATGTAGCTCACTGTTCTTTAGTCTCCTCCATTTGCCTGTCTGTTCGTCTTTCTTTGGTTCAAAAATGTTCCTAAGAACTTTTCTCATAGCCTATATCGTAATATTTTTTCCTCCCTTAAATTAAGAGTTCTAATTTCGCATCTGTATAATATAACTGGGAGAAAAACAGTTTTATATATTTTCAGTTTAAGTTTTTGAGAGGAGTTTATGACTACAGAAGATCCTGCAACGGATAATAGCATGCATTTCCAGAATTGTTCCTATGTTTAATTTCTTTGTGCAACTCATTCCTATTTGTAATTATTGTTTCTAGGTACAAAAGCAGATTGTTACAGAATCTTAATGTTTACAATCGTTATAATTATTTTACGGTCGTCTCACTGTACTTTCGTCCTAAAAGTCATATTTCAATAAAATGTAGCTTACAATTTCAGGCGGCAGTGGCCCAAGTGGTTAGTCACTCGTTGTAACTCTAGGTCCCAAGTTCGCATCGCCCACTTCATGTGGGGTTCGACTATGGTAGGGTTTCCCCATCTACCATATAATTCATTCACCACTTTTCCATACTCGCTTCATCCATTTCGTTCCATTTCATTTCATCTGCTCCTGTGATGATGCGACAGTCCTGGTCAGCCGGCATCCATGTAGGCTTATAATTAGGCCTATATCATATCTCCAGTAGCTAATTAACTAGCCCACATACTTTATCGAACCCCACACATATTTATCCCGAGATAATGTTTTCCAATCATCTCCTGTATTATCTTCTTCTCTCTCTCTTTCTCTCTCACACTCCCCCCCCCCTCTCTCTCTCTCTCTCTCTCTCTCTCTCTCTCTCTCTCTCTCCCTCTCTCTCAAATCATGGTTAATAGTGTTCCTTCACCTCATTTTTGATCTACCTACCGGCATTTTCGCTCTGGTATTCCTGCTAAAAGTTTCCACCCTCTCTTTCATGTAACTGCCCCGCGCAGTAGCCGAGTGGTTAAGGTAAGATGCCTTGGCGCTGGTTGTAGTCCCCATGGGAGGAAGAAATCTTCTCATTGAATTTCGTCCAGTATGGGGCCGGTGAAGAATGTGGGTCGTCATCAGCATCCATGCAAGTATTAGGCCATGTGGCCTGTTGCGGTCTAAAGAGGAATTTTCCACCCAGCGCTTTTTTGGACGTCCCAGCGATATTTTGCCTTGGGGGCAGTAGCGAAGTATGGCTTTTGGAATTCTATGAGACGGCATTCGTTGAAGATGGGCTTTCCAGTTGTTCCGGTAGTTTTGTATATGGTGAAGAATGGGTTCTACATCCAACTCTTCCATAATTTCCTCATTTCTTTTATGGTCCCACTTTGTGTAGCCTGCTGTTCGGCGCATAAATCGCATCTCATTTGCTGTTATTCGGCTTTCATCTCTTCTTCGTATTGTCCATGCTTCACTACCATATCTTAATACTGGTCTTGCGAGAACCTTATATAGCCATAATCTTGTGTTCTTCTGTACTAAAGATGGTTTCATTATACTGTTAATTATCTCCGTTTTTTTGTAAAATTTGTGATTTTCTGTTATATATCAGCTTCATCTTGAAATGTTAAATTATAACCCAAATAATTAAATTCATTTACTCGTTCTAAAATTTCATCATCCAAAACAATTTTGCTAGGTAGGGCCTATAGGGTATTTCCCACAAAAGGACATCACTTTAGTTTTCTTTGTATTGATTTCCATAAACAATTAGAGGAACACTATGAAATATGCAAATATTTTTTCATTGGATTAAGGTACAAACATGAAATTAATAAAGTACATTATTTGTGGTTATTTATTTATTTATTTATTGCTAATGTCAGTAAAAACAAATGAATAACGCTGACAATTAACTTTTCAAATAATTCCGCTATGTAAGCAAGTGAATCTTGTGCTTATTTTTCAAAGTTAAACACTCGTTATATAGAGTTAGTATCGTGTATGGCCTGCACGACATTCGATGACACTTTGGCATCTTCGTGGCATGCTCCCAATAAGATTCTGGATTTCCTCTTGCGGGATATTCTCCCATTCCTCCTTCAGAGCATCTCCAATTTGCTGCAGAGTTTGTGAAGCTTGATGTCGGTTCGTGACCTTCCTGTCTAGAAGATCCCACAAGTGTTCAATAGGGTAGATGTCTGGCCTGACCGCTGGCCACTCCATTACCTCAATTTCATTCCTCCTCAGGAAATCCCTGGTGACAGCCGCAGAATGTGCCCTGGCATTATCCTGCATAAACAGAAATCCAGGGCCTACTCCAATGGCAAGCAGATACTACATGCTCTTCCAGAACGTGCTCGATATACCAGACAGCATTCAGTCGCTGGGGAACAAGTACAAGATCCGTACGATTGTTGTACATAACTCCGACCCACACCTTTATGGAACCTCCTCCGAATCTATCAATTTCCTGTACAGCTTCTGCACAGAAAATCTTTCTCCTGGCCGTCCCCACACCCTCAATCGACCATCACAACGTGTAAGACGATACCTGGATTCGTCCGAGAAGAGCACACACTCCCACTGGTTCAGGTTCCAATCACCATGGTTTTCAGCATACGTACGTCTTGCTGCCTTATGCCCATTTGTTAAGCGTGGTTTTTTAACGGGCCTTTTTGGACGAATATTCTCTTTCCTTAATCTGTTCCTTATGGTTTGGTCTGAAACCCGGATTCCGGAAGCCATATGAAGGTCATTGTGCAGGTCTTTTGCAGTTTTTGTACGCTGTCGAAGAGCAGAAAGAACAACGTATCTGTCATTCTGGGGGCTTGTTTTAAATTTACGGCCCTGGTCACGTCTTCTACAATACTGACCTGTCGCTCTGTGCCTATTGCCTAACCTGGACACCACGGAAAGAGAAACCCCAAGCTCTCTAGCCACTTGTCGCAGAGATTGACCTTGTCGTAAAAGATGTAGAGCATGATACACTTCAAACTCATTTAAATGCCTCATTTTGTCAGAGACTTCAATAAACAAGGCAATAATCATCATTCGTCACTATAGCAACATCAGGAAGCTTACCAATTAGAAGTGGCCAGTGCCTTCCAAAATAAAAAAAATCTCTATATTTGTTATTTGAGGTAATTTCTCTGTATTTAGGCCATGAATCTTTAAAATTTGTATCCAATGATAAAATTAATAATTCAATTTACATATTAAACAACTTTCAGCATCACAGCTTTAAAAAACAATTAGTTATTCAATTTATTACAAGTGTTCCTCTAATTGTTTTGAGCAGTGTACCTTTTTGCAATTATATTAAAATTGTAAATCTGTTTCTGTTGGAGAAGAATGTGGGTAACTACAGTAAAGAGCGGTCCAGCTTGAAACGAGCTATAATGGCTGGAGACCCGATATTCTGACCACATGTCACCCCTACACTGACTGGATGATTATATACCTCTGTAATTAACACATGTGGATGTGAGCCAGCATCCGTATGGTAAGCTTATGGCCTTCTAGGCCTGTCGCACCGTGGAGTTGGAATTCAACACTCATGTCACATGACCTGTTCATCGCAGTCTACGAAGCTTAACTGTTCTTATTACATCAGGTTTCCAATAAAGATAATACAGCGCACTGTTATATATACCTTTCCATTCAGTCGTCTGTTCATCTCCCTTTGGTAAAAAAAAATCCTAAGAACTTTATTTTGAAATACTCGTAATACTTTCTCCTAACTTAATGCTATGTATCAAGTTTCGTGTCCATGTAACATAATTGGAGGACTCACCAATTATTTATTTATAAACAGGTCTACAATGTAATAAAAAATCTTCCTGTAACCAAAGCTTTTTAAATTTTTATCTTTGTTCTCCATTCTACTCTATCTTCCCATTCAAATTCTTCCAGACCTATCTCCCTCATACCTCTTCTTATATCATCCATCCATTTAAATCTAGGTCGCCCTTTCTTTCCTTTTCCCAGGTGGCATTTCACCATTTCATATACTTATTATAATTTAACATTTTCTTAGAGAATGCATAATAGCATTTCCAGAGTTCAGCCTATGTTTAATTTATTTCTGCAGTTCATTCCTGTTTGTAACTATTGTTCCTAGATGATTGAATTGAGCCATTTCTTCAAAATGTGCCTCATTTGCTAACTAACTAGCTCACTGGCACTATCGAACCGGTAATTTCATCGCCGCGCGGACATAAGCTCTCCATATATATCCCTATCCTGAACCTGTGTTTTCCAATCATCCCCTGTATAATCTACTTCCCTCAAATCATAGTTAATGTTATTCTCCCACCTCTTTCTTGGTCTACCAACTGGGCGTTTTCCCTCTGGTTTTTCCTACATGAAGCTACCATGCACGTCTTTCATTCCCCATTCGTGCCACATGTCCTGCCCATCGCAGTCTACGAGACTTAACTGTTCTCATTATATCTGGATTCCTATAAAGACCATGTAATTCCCTGTTTTACACAGTCTTCTCCATTCATCTGTCTCTTCATCTCTCTTTGGTCCAAAAATTTTCCTAAGAACTTTATTCTTAAATACTCGTAATCTCCTTTTTCTCCCTTAAAGTAAGTCCGTGTTTCGCAAATTTATTATTATTATTATTATTATTATTAATTATTATTATTACTGGAATAAAATCAAAGGACTGGAGGACATGGAGTTGATGAATAGGGACGAGTGGAGAAGGAAAATGGAACTTTAGGAATAGATAGATGTGTAAACATTGAAAATCTGTGTATAAATTATTGTTATTAATATTATTTGTTGTTATTATTATTATTATTATTATTGTTGTTGTTGTTGTATTCTATTGTAAAACATATTTGTGCTGGTTAGTGGAAAGAGAAGGCTACATGGTCCATAACTTCACCAGGGTACATATCCTTCAAGGTGGGACCCCGACTTAAAGAAGGGTCGATAAGTGATAACCACTGGTATATGATTCACACTAATGAATTTGAAATAGAATGCACTTGTGAGGAGAAAAAGCATGTTACCGCATGTGCCACTGACCACAAGTGCTATGATTACGCGAAAGTGGAAAGTTGTGGGTAGCAGCTTGCTTCCTCCAAGTGGAAACAAATTAGTTTTCTTTTTCCTTGTAATTCATGAGATAAGTTAGGGAACGTGTTGAGAATATCTCCCCTTGTCGTGGGGGTTGAATGCCAATGCGTCAATCTAACTCCAAAATGCGAAAACAAAAACCTTGGCTTCCAGTTTATTCCACTCCAGTGATCCACAGTGGTTCTTGTTCTACAGTTTGTACTTTCCTGCAGAAGACACAAGTTTTCCAGTTCTTATTACAATCCCCTCTTCTAATTCGTACTAATTAAATGCATTAAATGAGCACTCTCAGCCAAAACGAATTGAAATATTTGAAATTATTTAGAACTATAAAGTTGTTTTAAATAATTTAGAAAAAATAACAATGTCCAAGTATTGAATTTAATTCGTTTATTTCTTCAGTCTTTTCTTTGTGTCCAATGTCGAGAAGTTTAAAAAGTTTTGTATTTAATACTACAGTCAGTAGGCCCTACTATAGTTGGGAGGAAAGGCTTCACCCCTAATATTTCGATTGGATTTTTTAAAATTAAAATTCCTTCGAATTTACTATAAAGTTATTTGCCCGAAACTATCTGTACATAGCATTTTTTTTCATAATGTCCTCAAAATTCTTGTTCTAAGTAAGTCTACAGTATATAGTATAGGCTTACACATTCTTTTTGGCGTTCTTTAAAGGCGAGCCCGCTATTTATTTTTTTTTTCAATTAGCACTATGGCTACATATAGAAGTGCAATATATAATTGAAATGGACAGTTAAAGACAAATTATGGAAATGTTGAAGACGTAGTTGTATTCAAGTATACCTACCTATGAAAAATAATTACAAACGTGAATGAGATGCAGAAAAAAATTATACATATGCTCAATTCTATAAATGCATATTACGCATTAAAGAGATTATCTTCCCAACTTCTCTCAAAGATCGTTAAACTTCATATATATATATATATATATATATATATATATATATATATAACCACCGCTGTGGTCTCGAGGTAGCGTGCTGCCTTGTCACGCAGCGGGCCCGGGTTCGATCCCCGGTCGGGGCAGTTTTTCTGGTGAGGTTTTTATCGGGGTTTTTCCTCACCTGTAAGACAAATGTCAGGGATACTTTAAGGCCCAAACGGTCCCCGAAATCATATGGCCATCATCATCCTTATCATTGTCGTCATCACCACCATCATCCTTCACCGGTGTGGAAAGCAATGGGAAGCTACCACACCTACATAATTCCCTAGTAAAGCTGCAAGCATAGCATGAAAATGCTATGATTGCAGTGAAAGACCTGCCTTCTTGCAGAATTACTATGGATGGATATATATATATATATATATATATATATATGGTATGATAAGAAAAATAAATGCCTGGACGGGACTTGAACCCGGACCTCTGGATTGGTACTCCAGCGTGCTATCCATTACACCACCGGGCAAATCTAATACAAACATTTATTTTTCTTATATATATACATATATATAAGAAATATAAATGTTTGTATTAGATTTATTAGATATATTATATATATATATATAAGAAAAATAAATGTTTGTATTAGTTTTGCCCGGTGGTGTAATGGATAGCACGCTGGAGTACCAATCTACAGGTCCGGGTTCATGTCCCGTCCAGGCATTTATTTTTCTTATCATGTCGTATTAAGCTTGCATTGCTCAATGTCAAAAATTCAATTATTACATTATATATATAACTTCTGTACGTTTAACGTTCTTTGATAGAGTATATTTTTCCAGCTATATTATATGGATGCGAAACATGGACTCTTACTTTCAGGGAGGAGAAAACATTACGAGTATTTGAGAATAAAGTTCCTACAAACATTTTTGGACCAAAGAGAAATGTGCAGACAGGCTAATGGAGAAGACTACATAAATAATAGTGACCTACATTTTTTTATGGGAAGCCATATGTAATAAGAACACCAAGCTCGTACACATTGTACCTTATGAATCATGTTCTGATAAACTCGTTTCATCTCATTCTTATAGTGACAAAGTGGAGTTTCTTTAATTTCCCTTGACATTGGACATTGTCATGAAACAAATTATGTTGGGTTGTGTGATTGTGATCATTTGAGTCATGAATCATTAAATTTGTTACCGAATTATCTCCAGAAGACACGGGCGATTTTACACTAGGAAGACTGGAATTCAAGACATACCTATATGAAATAACTCCGTTCAGGAAGTAAATTTACATCAGTTAATATAAAGTCATAAAATTACAAGCCAGTTGAATCATACGTATGGGTGGTAAGAGTTGAGAAACTACATAGAGGGATCAAAATGGTCATGCAGTCTTTCTTAGTGTTAAACGAATAATGCGAACTTTATCTACAGCACAAAAACGGTACGTTTCCTGACAGCAATCCATATTCAGAAACCTAATCTACTAAATCCCATTTATAAGTCTTTGAAGTTGATACTAATAAAATTCACTGTTAAAACCGTTAAGGTGGAGAGTCATAAAATAAAATAAGTTAAAATACCTTCTTAAGTAAAATCCGTCGTCCTCAACTTTTAAAATATGTAATCTTTATGCCTGTAGGCCTTTCAGGACATCCGTCTCATCTTCAGCAGTTTACTCTTCGCTACAGCATCCAGTATGATGTTTGATGCTGCTGGTCCTAATGTGACTTTGTCGTGACTAAAGCTTATATATCTTAGAAGTTGGTAATGGGATTTTCCGAACACTCGTACTCTCAGTAATTCCCCGTGTGAGGATTAGGATGCTTCGTAAAGGGAGTGTTTAACCAAGCAAATTTAGTTATGCGTTTTTACCCATAGATGTAAGCTAGTAACATGGGGGTCGGCATATAGCCTCAATGTGACACCTAGTGGGCAACTAAGATATCACTTGGATGGATAACGATTGGTCAATTTTGCACAGTAGCTTCTTTATTCAGGCTTACGGTTATTTTACGAGCCTGAAAATCTTCAAATTTGGGACCCACGGCTTAAGTCTCTCCAACAGGACTTGATCCTTGGATTTTTCCACACTAAATATCCATCGACCCCATCCGCGTTCCTCGCAATAGAGGCAAGGAACATAACCGCTAGCCCACTGCCACCGAATTATATATATATATATATATATAGTCAGCCACTAGGTTGCAGTGAAGACCGAGTTCTCCCGACATATAATAATAATGCAGAATATATATATATATAAGAAAGAAAGATAAGTGTTTAAATTTGATTTGCCTGGTGGTGTAATGGATAGCACGCTGGGGTACCAACTCAGGGTTCCGGGTTCAAATCCGGTTCAGGCATTTATTTTTTCTTTTCATGTCATATTAAGAATGCATTGTTCAATGCCAAAATATTAATTTTAACATATATATATATATATATATTATATTGCAGATTTTCGCGGATATAAGTATGACCAAGAAAGTTTTCTTGGGTTTTCCGCGTCATGGATTCAAGTTCGGCCTCTGGCCACTGATTCCGACATGTAGGATCATGCCGAAACGTCGGAATCAGTGGCCAGAGGCTGAAGTTGAATCCATGACGCGGAAAAGCCAAGAAAACTTTCTTAATCATATTATATATATATATATATATATATACACTCCCTATTCAGAGTTAATGTGTTCCATTCATTGAATTATAATTTGCTTCCCTCAAATCATGGCCAATGTTCTTCTCCCATCCTTATTCTTGGCCAACTTACTGGGCGTTTTCCCTCTAGTTTTCTCACAAGAAATTTCTATGCCCCTATTTCATTCCTCATTGTTCTTCGTGTACTGCCCTTCGCAGTCAACGGGAATTAGCTCTTCTTATTACACCTGGTTGCTATAAAGACCATGCAGCTCTCTGTTGTGTAGTCTTCTCCAATCGCCTGTCTGTTCGTCTCTCTATGGTCCAAAATTTTTCTTAAGGACTTTATTCTTATATACTCGTAATCTTTTCTTCTCCCTTGAAGTAAGATATCATGTTTTGCATCCATATAACTGGATGAATAATCATTTTATCTTCTTGTATCTTGTAAGCCCATGTTTCCCTTAACAGAGATTTAGGCGATCTCCCCTACAGGGAAGAATTTGAACCATACTAATTTAGTTACACTTGTTTTCGTATAGATATAATTTGAGTGGTCCATGGTCAGCTTTCCGCCTCATACTGACATCTAGGAAACCAAGATAGTACTGGGACGGGAAAATTCAGTAAATTTTACTTAGAGGTCTTTTCATTCAGGCTTAAGGATCTTTTACGTGCCTGAAAATCTTCGGACTTGGGACCCACGGGTTAAAGTCCCTCCCGGAGGACTTGCTCCTTAGATTTTTTCATCCTAAAAAATCCATGGACCACGGCTGGGTTTGAACCCTCGACCCTTGGGACCAGAGGCAAGGAACACAACCACTAGTCCACCGCGGCCGATATAATCATTTTATACCTTTTTTATTTTAACATTTTTTGAGAGATTGTGTGAATGCACTGTATTTCAATTAAATAAATAAATAATAATAATAATAATAATAATAATAATAATTAATAATAATAATAATTAATAATAATAATAGTTTGAGAGAAGTTAGGATGAAAAAAGTCCAATAGTTATTCAAATAAAGAAATTGTTTTAAAAATGGGTAGATTATAAGCAAATTCTCCTATAAGAAATCATCAACATCATCATTCATCACGAATTAGGCTTTTGTAGACCTGTTTCGGTCCGATCTAGCAGTCTTTTAAGAGGCCTTCCTGCTCGACGATGCCCTTTCTCATATGCTTCATCATTTTTGGGATTCTTGAATTATCCACACTTTTTTACATGGTCTAGCAATTTTAATTTATATCTATCGAGTTTTTCTTCTACTGATTCAACTTCTAATTGTTCTAAAATTTCTTCATTTTTTTCGATCTAAAAGACTGCATTCTGCTGTCCTTCTGAGAAATTTCATTTCTGTTGCTTTGTTTCTGCTTCTGTCTCTTTTCTTAATATCCAAATCTCACTTCCGTATAAAAGGGAGGGCAGTGCTAAGGTGTTACATAGTTTTATTCTTGTGGAATTTTTTACTAATTTAGTCACTGGTTAAACGAGTCTGGAAAAAAAAAATGTCCTCATATGCTACTTGAAATGTTACAGGAATCAATCACAAAGAAAAAGAATAATATAAAATGTAACAAATGTATATTTTAATTTAATAAGATAATGAGACTGACGCTATCAGATGAGATGGTTCGGTTTGATTTCCATGATGCAATGAAATGTTAGGCAGCCCTGTGCGCTCGACTTAAAATAAAAAAAATGAAAAATTTTCTCTCCGCTTCGCCCGCATTCCTGTAAGCAAAGGCACGTCGTGAGGTGGAGCTTGTAGGCCAAGTTGTACCTAGCCCGCGGCGCATTTCTTTGTGCGAGAGGATAACTGCCATCTATGAATAATCACAAACAGTTGTGTTTAGCTCTAAAACTCCGGCCTCGTCTGTCCAAATGCGAATCCAAAATTATAAATATCCGTCACGCAGGAACTGTGTTAATTGAGCGAATTCCTCAGCAAGTCGAATTTATGGTCCGATTTTGCTATTTTATGGAATATTTCTATCATCATCATCATCATAGAACATTCACGAATTTAGGCCATTTGTTGACCTGTTTCGGCCTCAAGAGAAACACCATCCAAAAGTATTTTGAGTGGACGTCCTGGTCTTCCTCTTCTTCCTGCAGGTTGATATCTTAACATTTGTTTGGGTATTCTGTGATCTTCCATTCGATGAACATGTTGCATCCATCTTGACTTATAATCAGAAATTTTGTTTTCTAAAGGTTCCATGTGTAATTCTTCTAAGAAGCCCTACCACTGGACTAGTTAGCGTCGGGCCAGTAACCTGTCCTAAGGAACTTCAAAACTACTTTCAAGTCTCAACATGAAAAAATCCAGAAGGAATTGAAATATTTCTTTCTATTCTTAATTAAATTGTATGGTATACACTTACATAGCAAAAAAAAACAAACATGGCTACTGCTTGAGCGATTTTTAAATTAATGTATTAACTAACTAACTTACTGGCACTATCGAACCCGTAGGTTCGTAGACGCGCGGACATAAGCTCTCCACACATCCCTATCCTGAGCCAATGTTTTCCAATCATTCCCTGTATAATCTACTTCCCGCAAATCATAGTTAATGTTATTCTCCCACCTCATTCTTGGTCTACCAATTCCCTCTAGTTTTCCTACAAGAAGCTTCCATGCACGTCTTTCATTCCCCATTCGTGCTACATGTCCTGCCCATCACAGTCTACGAGATTTAACTGTTCTCATTATATCTGGCTTCCTATAAAGACAGTGTAATTCACTGTTACGCAGTCTCCTCCATTCACCTGTCTGTTCATCTCTCTTTGGTCCAAAAATTTTCCTAAGAACTTTGTTCTCAAATACTCGTAATCTCCTTTCCTCCCTTAAAGTAAGAGTCCATGTTTCGCATCCATTTGATTACCAGTATAAGATATTATTTCCTCATAAACTAGCAACGGTTTAGTTCGGTCTCGTAGAATGATGTGGGCAAGACGTGCGTCACAAATAGGGACTGAAAGAAGAGCATTAATACTTCTTGTAGAATAACTAGTGCCCACTACATTGGCAAAAAATTAGATCGGAAAATGATATTAATCCATGATTTGAGGGAGGTAAGTTATATAGGGAATGTTTTGAACAAATTAAATGAGGATAGGGATGTCTGCGCGGCCTCCGGTTTCATTAATGCCAGCGAATTACTTAACTTTGAGTGTAGAGCTCCATCGAAAAAGATTTTTACTCTCAGTTCCTTGGAAGGTGGTTTTAAGGTGTTAAATTAAATGCAAATTTACTGTTAAATATGTAATTTCCCCTATATTTCTCAGTATGTAGTTGGCATTTTGCTACGTTTATATATGGCATCATATACCAATCGATTGAGCTTGGCTATAAGATAGTGTTCCATCTGAAAAAAAATGATGCTGTATTGTTGGTCATATAGCCTACATCCTTATTCGAGTAAAGTATTCAATTATTAGTGAATACTGTATCGGTACGCAGAATACACTGAGTAACAAAAAATAAACTTATTTTTTGTCTCAGAAAAAATGTGATTCTGATAGTATTGTTTCTCCTGAATTCAAATATGATATCGGTTTTTCTCCATCACGCAAGGTTTCCGAGAGACAAGAATTTATATTTTCAAACGCTTTAATATTTTCTACATTCGTGACTACACAATATTCGAAGATTCGGACTCACCTAGAAAGTAAGAAATGACTATTTTCTGCTATATTTCGCCTGTGGCGCATCCCTCTTGATGGTTCAACAATAATCGGCCAGCATATTAGGATTCTATTTACCTTGATATATCTTTTCCATAGCTGAAATCATTTGAGTTAGATCATTTGGTTTTATTTTACAATGGACAAATGGACGAAAAAAACGTTTATTAAAAAAATTATTTAAATCCATTAATTGAAATTAAAATAAGAAAAACTGTGAGTGATGGAGAAATTCCGAATACATATTTGAAAACACGATAAAAAACTGCAATTAAGTACAACTATTGGTACTCATGAGACAAACATCATGTTGACCAGTGTTATTTTATAATATTTAGTGAGTTCTTTATAATTCATATATTAATTGAATTCAACATTAATAAAATTCATGATAAAGTTCCGTTGAGTATTATTCAAATTAAAATATAAAATTATGAATATTTACCTAAAAGGTCCGTCTCCTCAACTTAAAGATTATTAATTATCTGTAGCGCTTTCGGGGCTAGTCCCATCATCAGCAGAAATAACAGGATATGGGTTCTTATGTATCGACGCCTGATGGGATCAGGGGTCGACAGATAATTAATAATCTTTAAGTTGAGGCTAATTAATATTTATATAAATATTTCATAAGTTTATTCTTGATTTAGTTGGATTATTATTTTAAGCTTATTTTCCTGTCTCCTAATGGCTTTATCGTACCGTATGAACACATAATATGCCTCTGAAACATTGGTACTATCGAAAGCATATGAATACGCCTTAAGTATATTTGAATGAAGGATCCTGAGTTGTATTGTTGGAGGAATGGAGCAATGCCAATGGAGATAAAGATACAACTGAACCCTGTTAGAAGCAAAGGGATGCAAGTGATTTTATCGCAAAAAAAATTAGTTTTGTGCATAATTACATTTGTTGGAGCAAAATTTTATTTAGTGGCAGAGGGATATAAGTGAATGCATTAATAATAATAATAATAATAATAATAATAATAATATTAATGCTTTATTTATTCTGGCAGAGTTAAGGCCATAAGGCCTTCTCTTCCACTCAACCAGTACAAATACAAATAAATATTTGACAAATATAGATATACACTATAGGCTACTAATTATAAACAGTTAAAGATACATTAAATGTAGCAATGTAAATTTCATGTACAAACATTTTATAGGATAACAATAATAATACTTGCGATAATAATAATAATAATATTAATATTACACGTATAATAATAATATAATAATATAAATATGATAAATTATACGAGAAACACCAATTGATATATGTATACTTACACTGGGTAATAATGAAGTCGAGGTTAGAGCATATATAAATTTAGATTTCTTTTAAAAGATGCCAATGTCCGGCAGCCCCTTATTTCTTGTGGTAGGGAATTCCAGTTGCGAGAAGTGAAGATGGTACATGACATAGAGTGATGTGATGTCCTATGTTGCGGTATATTAAGCAAGAGACTATAGGGGTGGATAAAGAATTATTGCAATAATTTTCAATTACCTATATACAACTTCAACTTAAAATATGTTCTTCTCAATACTGCAAAACTTGCACTTACACTCCTTTTCTTCTAACCTCCTCATCTTTGAATTATATAGAGAGTCTTATCCGGTCAAAGTTGTCAAATGAACAGGTTGAAGTTGGGTGGACTTATAAATAGAATGATTGAGGATAGAGAAGTGAACAAGATCTTCGTAATGATGAGGTGAGGTATAGGAAGACTCAAGAATACTTGGAAGAACTGAATCTCTCATGATGTTCGGAAGATTAGAAAGAAATTGGATGAGACTGACAATGGATAGGGATAAATGGAGGGAGACTCTAAGGAAAGTCAGGACTCATAATATGATGTCGCGCAACCAATACTGACGATGAAGATGACTTATAGTATCTTTAGACCTGTTTGGGTGGATTAGAAAGTCAGATGGCCTTAACTTTCACAGGAGTAACAACGACAACAACAGAAATTAATAATAAAAATAATAATAATAATAATAATAATAATAATAATAATAATAATAATAATAATAATAATAATAATAATAATAATAATACATTTTAAATGCCACAATACACTATTTTACTAACTACTACTTCGTTTTAATACTAGTATTTTACATTTTAGTGAATTTCGATGGAATTATGTAACTATTGAGTTTGTTATCGTCAAAATACTCTTGGTATTATTTTACAAATATTTATTGATACTTCTCACTAAACACCAAAAACTACCAAGATATATATATATATATATATATATATATATAGTAGTCCACCGCTGTGGTCTCGAGGTAGCGTGCTGCCTTGTCACGCAGCGAGCCCCGGTTCGATTCCCGGTCAGGACAGGCTCCTGGGTGAGGGTTTTCGGGGTTTTTCCTCGCCTGTAAGATAAATGACAGGAAGCTTAGGGCCCAACGGTCCCCGAAAATCATCCGGCCATTATCATCTTTATCATTATCGTCATTATCCTTCACCGGTGTGGAAAGCAACGGGAAGCTACCACACCTACAATTTCCTAGTAAATCTGCAAGCATAACATGAAAATGCTATGATTGCAGTGAAATACCTTGCCCTAGGGCAGAATTATTATGGATGGATGTATATATATAGTCAGTAGCTATCAACGACGCTGGAAGGCCGCTGATGTCTAATGCGTTGCAAAACAATAATAACAACAGTTAGTTGTACATATACTCCTGATGATGGAAGCCGGTTTCCGAAATACCTACAGTTTTTTAATCTAAAAAAGTTTTTTAACCTAGCTGAGGACGACGGCACCTGCCATGTACATATTTTAATACCTTACATTATATATACGATATGAAAACAAAAATAAACGCCAAAGCCGGGATTTTAATCCGCGACCTCTAACTTTATATGTTAGCGCGCTACCAACTGCGTTACTCAAGCATCCTAGTTTTCTTTTCATGTCATATATTTGGTAAATGTAAAAAACATAATAACATCGAAATAAATAAATATACATATACACCGTGTCCCATTCAAACTTCCCACATTTTAATTAATCATAACTCTCAAAGTTTGCGGAATTATGAAATGGGTTTGGTATTAAAAGAAAGAGAAACTTAAAGAATGTTTGTTTCCATTGTTGCAGTTAATTCATCTGTCGCATGTTGGACAATAATGACATAAAACATAATGGCGGCTCTTCAGCAACGAGCACGAACCGTTTTTTGGTATGCAGAGACGAAGTCAATAATTACAGTGCAAAGAAATTACCGGAGAGAATACGAAGGAAATGCACCTGATGGGAAGACTTTTAAGGCATGGTTTGAGAATTTTCTGGCGACTGAAGCGTTAAAAAATAATCAGGATGTGCTCGTACACGTGTTTCAGAAGAGAATATTGTGAAGAAATTAGAGCAGGGTTTCAGAGAAGTCCACAAAAATCAATTCGCCAAGCTTCCCAGCAGTTCAATGGACGTGTTGGACATAACGTGGCACGAAATCGAATACAGACTTGATATTGTTCGTGCTACTAATGGTGCACATATAGATGTGTTTTAGTGTGTAGCAATGTGTGGCAATGAAAATTCTTTGAGTTTCTGTTTTGTTTAATACCGGCCTCATTTCATAATTCCGCATACTTTGTTAGTTATGATTAATTAAAATGTGGGAGGTTTGAATGGGGCACCCTGTATATATATATATATATATATATATATATATATATATATATATGTTGTTATAATTAAATGTTTAACATTGAGCAATGCAAGCTTAATATGGAATGATAAGAAAAATAAATGCCTGGACGGATTCGAACCCGGATCTCTGAGTCTGTACCTCAGCGTGATATCCATTACACTACCAGGCGAATTCAATTCAAACACTTATTTTTTTTCTTATATATGTATTATACTCTCCATTATTACTAGATGTCGCGAGTACAGACTCAGAGATCCGGGTTCGAATCCCGTCCAGGCATTTATTTTTCTTATCATTCCATATATATATAGGCCTATATATATATATAGTCGACCGCGGTGTGCTAATGGTTATGTTCCTTGCTCTAGTTCCGAGGGACGCGGGTTCAAACCCGGGAAACATACAAGGGACATGTCCGCCGAGAAACACTCTAAGCCGTGGGTCCCGAGTTTGAAGATTTTCAGGATCGTAATAGAACTGTAAACGTGAATAAAGAGGCCTCTGTGTAAAATTTAAGGACCGTTATCCATCCAAGTAATATATTAGCTACCTGAAAGATGTCTCACTGATGCGATATGCCTACCGCATAGCTTATCACTTGTCGACATCTCTAGTAAAATAAGCATTACCAAATTAGCTTAGTTAAAACAATGCCACTAGGGAGCGCCCTAATCCCCACACGGTATATATATTTAATCTAACGATTGCAATTTTTTAATCAAACTCGGCAAACAGAAATTAATTAAGAAAAGTAAATTCGAGTTCGTTAAACATTAAAATCATAACACGAAAATAGGGTTCACGCGGTGCGGAAATTTAAAAATAGCTTAGCGGCCGCAATTTCAGATTTTTAGCCACGAAACTAAGCATGTGCCGTTGAAATAAAACGGGAAAGGTATTCTCCAAAAATCAAGGAAATCAAACCAATAGCAGTGGGGTTTCCTGAAAACCGTAAATTCTAAAACCCTCTAGCGGCCGTCATGTTTGTAGTTTTACAACTTAAAGTGGATAAATACTATATAACTCTTAAAGAAATATATATTTCCGTATACCAGCAAAATGGTACCATAAAACCGACTTGCTGCGATATTCGATTAGTTTGTGCAGTTCCTGCGTGACGGACTATTTTGTTACAGGCATATCTTCTACCTCAAACTCACTGTATGATGGGAAAAGTGTATTTAAACAATCTTCCAGACTTTGTGGCATTTGATTCCTCTCTATAGTCTCTTTGGTTTAACTTTACGAGAAATTTGTAGAATGAGACAACTGTATTCGCCTCTCTCACTCTCACCAGTGTTGCCGGTGTTTCTTTACCAGATGTTAATAGGGTTAAGGGGGAAGAGGAAAACTGACAACAGGGTGGGTTCTTTCTTTTGTATCTGACTAAAGCGGTCAACGAACTACCCTTGTATCTTCATCTGTCTCTCTCTCTCTCCTCTCTGCCAAGTTAAGCCAGCTATACAATAACTCTCTATCTCTCTATCTATCTCTATATCTATCCATCTCTCTATCTACTTCTCTATCTATCTATCTATCTACCTCTCTCTCTCTCTCTATATATATATATATATATATCACTCTCTATCTATCGATCTATCTATCTACCTATCTATCTCACTCTATCTGTATATCTCACTCTCTCTATCTCTACATCTATTTCTCTATCTCTATCTCTCTATATATCTATCTCTATCTCTACATATATATAAATATATATATATATATATATCTCGCTCTCTCTCTCTCTCTCTATATATATATATATATATATATATATATATATATATATATATTCTGATTGCAGTGATGCTCACAGTGGAAAAATTAAGATATAATTTGCTAAACGCATCACCTGTTCAAAGCACTAGTGGCGACTTTTAAACTTTCGCTTCTGGCTAACACCCACTTCTAGTGGTTCCATTTTGCAGGTTAAAGAACTCGACCTTACTTTTTTAATTGATTGCTATATGTCGAGTTTGGTTCCGAAAGATAAAAAATTGAAGCCGCTAGAGCATTAAAACACCGACACACACTGGGATTTGAACCCAAGACCTCTAACTTTGTACATTAGTGTCATACCAACTAGTGTCCAACCAAGCATTCCAGCATAAACATTTATTTTTCTTCCTATTAGCCCATATATCGATGGCGAGCAATAAAAACCTCGTAACTCCATTTTGGTAAATTTTATAGGAGAAACAAATAACATTTTTGAGTAATTATGAAAATAGATAAGCAGTAGTTCCCACTTATTTTTCTACAGAATACAAGTAAAGTTATTAATAAATTTGAAGTCCGTGTTCTCAACAGGTCTTCATCACATATTTCTGTGCTGGCTACTGGAGTTATGTGCGTACGTCGATATAACCTTATATATTTTTTTTAATGCTCCCCGTTCATTCCACGTCGGGATATGGGTGCTTTTCTAGTATAAGTTTATTGACCAGACTAATTTCGTTACGCTTATTTTCCTACAGATTTAGCGAGGGACCCTGTGGTTAATACTGCGCCTAGAGGAGACATCTGGTAGGAAACTAAGATATTACTCGGATACAATGAAGGTCGTTAAATTTTGCTCAGAAGTTTTTTTTAATAAAACTTGGGTTTTTTTACGAGCCCGAAAATCTTCGGATTCTGGACCCACGGCATAAAGTCCCTCCCGGAGTACTTATCCCTAGTATTTTTCAACCTAAAAAATCCATCGACCGCGACCGGTCGACCCTCCGGACTGGAGGCAAGGAACATAACGATTAGACCATCTTGGCCGACATATATTTTGCTCTACCCAAAGGCAGGTCTTTCACTGCAGTCATAACATTTTCCTGCTACGCTTTGCAGCTTTACTAGGGAATTATAGGTATGGTAGCTTCCCATTGCTTTCCACACCGGTGAATGAATGATAGTGGTGGTGATGATGATGATGATGATGATGATGATGATGATGATGGCTGGATGATTTTCGGGGACAATTTTGGCCCTAAGCTACCTGTCATTTGTCTCACAGATGAGGAAAACCCCGAAAAAGGCCTCACCCATGAAGCCCAACCGACCGGGAATCGAACCCGGGCCTGTTGCGTGACAAGGCAGCACGCTACCTCGAGACCACAGCGGTTGATATATAGTAATTCTGGCCGAAGGCATGTCCTTCACTGCAATCATAGCATTTTCATGCTATGCTTGTAGCTTTACTCGGGAATTGTAGATGTGGTAGCTTCCGGTTGCCATATATATACTACATATAATGTCCACCGCTGTGGTCTCGAGGTAGCATGCTGCCTTGTCAGGCAGCGGACCCGGGTTCGATCCCCAGTCATGCAGTTTTTCTGGGTGAGGTTTTTATCGGGTTTTTTCCTCACCTATAAGACAAATGTCAGGAAAACTTTAAGGCCCAAACGGTCCCCGAAATCATATGGTCATTATCATCATCCTTCAACGGTGTGGAAAGCAACGGGAAGCTACCACACCTACAATTCCCTTGTAAAGCTGCAAGCATAGCATGAAAATGCTATGATTGCAGTGAAGGACCTGCCTTCGGGCAAAATTACTATGAAATGGAATATATATAAGTTAAAAATGCCTGTGTGCAAAATTTAGCGACCTTCTTAGTTACCTAGATTTCACATTGAGTCGGTATGTTGACTGCAATACCATTCATCACATCTCTAGGAAAATAAGCGTAACTAAATTTTTTGGGTCAGTAACCCCTAACAAAGAAGATGCTTATGCCCTACATTGTGTTGTTACGCCTTTGTGTGTGTATATATATATATATATATATATATATATATATATATATATATATATAACTTATATGCACATATATATATATATATATATATGGCTTTGCTTATTATTTTGTAACTATGTTTTTAATGTCTTATTTTAATGTTTACATTCAAGATAAGACATTAAAAATATAATTACAAAATATGCGCCCTTGAAAAATTTGTTAACTTATATTTACAAGGTTTTAGAAGTAAGGTGACGATATATAATTTGCCGTGATCATTTTCTGTATCTTCTAGGTAAGATCGATGAAGATAAGTAAAAAATTGTAAGCAATCTCTCCATGAGAACTTACTCCATCGCTTCATTCCTTCGGAATTTGCTAATAACTTAAGAATCGACTAACTGTGTTATGTACAAACAATGCGAATTAAGAATCTTAGGAAACAGACTGTATAACAGCTGCTCATAATGGGTTTATTTCCAAGTTACCTTCTATTTATGGTAAAGAATACTGGTTTTCTACTTCTGGTAGTAGGACTTTCCTTATTAAGTCAATGCTTTAAAATTGAAAATACTCACATGAAAAGAAACTATTGTTTATATGAATTATATTTTACGATATAACTATTTTTAGGCCGACAACTATAAATGCTATAGTTATTACAAGTATTATATTATGAAACTGAATTATCATTATTACTTCCCTTAACAAAGCAGTAAAATAATATACCGTAATAAAATGTAATGGAAATAATAAATAATAAGAGGCAATAAAATGAAATATGTAAGAGTAATAATAATAATAATAATAATAATAATAATATTTATGAAATAACTGACTAGTTAACACTTGATTTTCATTCACACACTTGTCATAAACACACTCCAATGTCTAATTATTTTATATCTAAATATTAAATAATTGAGTTTTCGAAATCTGACTTCAGTATTGTATAAAGTAATTGAATTTCATTTAAATATTATCGCAAAATTCCAACAACTGCTATGTTGTTGTTATTATTATTATTATTATTATTATTATTATTATTATTATTATTATTATTATTATTAGTAGTAGTAGTAGTAGTATTGAGTGGATGAGAAGGCCTTGTGGCCTTAACTCTGCCAGCTAAAATAAAGCATTATTATTTTTTTTTTTGCAATGCCCCAGGTTGTCTTTCGACATTCCTGGTGTTCTCTCCTGGCATGGCGTACTTGTAACCCACTTCTGAGATTGGGGCGCCTGAAAGGCGGGGTTACGTTGCCCCGATGATATGATGGGTGATGATGATGATGATGATGGTAGTGGTGCGCCAGGAGAGTCCCTAATCCTAAGCTTAATCCAAGATAAATATGAATGATGATGATTGCGATGGCCACATGATTTCGGGGACCGTTTGAGCCTTAAAGTTTTCATGACATTTGTCTTTACAGGTGAGGAAAAACCCCGATAATAACCTCTCCCAGAAAAACTGTCCCGACCGGGGATCAAACCCGAGCGCGCTGCATGACAAGGCAGCACACTACCTCGACACCACAGCGGTGGTAGCGTGCTGCCTTGTCACGCAGCGGGCCCGGGTTCGATCCCCGGTCGGGGCAGTTTTTCTGGGTGAGGTTTTTATCGGGGTTTTTCCTCACCTGTAAGACAAATGTCAGGAAAACTTTAAGGCCCAAACGGTCCCCGAAATCATATGGCCATCATCATCATTATCATCATAATCATCCTACTCATTATCTTCATCATCATCCTTCACGGTGTGGAAAGCAACGGGAATCTACCACACCTAAAATTCCCTAGTAAAGCTGCAAGCAGAGCATGAAAATGCTATGATTGCAGTGAAGGACCTGCCTTCGGGCAGAATTAATATGGATTATTATTATTATTGTTGTTATTATTATTATTATTATTATTATTATTATTATTATTATTATTATGTTAATACATTTATTTCCACTAGAATGTTTAAAGACAACCAAATAAATATTATATTTTATTTAAGTGACTTCTCTTCCATTGATAGGGGGATCCGAATGATTACCACGGTTAAATGACATCCAGTTTAAAAGTAATAAGAAGTCCTCTGGGTTGGTTACCAGCCATCACTAAAGAACACTATTATCACAAATAATGCGACGAGTGAATTCCTATTTATCTAGAGAATTTGAAATTCAATAGTGGCATTTGTTAGGACTATTTAACGAATAAACTTAAGCTGTTTTACTCACAAATCATTATTTAAATATAGTTATTTTAAAATATTTATATGTTTAATGTAAACGGCGATGTTTGAGAACAAATGAGAAATGTTATGTTTCATTTGTTCATCACTGCAACCAGATCATATTTATTGCCAAATAGAATAGCAATATTGTAAGAATGCACCCTAGTGGTGAAAAAATGAAGCACATGAAACTGTTTATAACCAACATTATGATTATTAATTAATTTCTGATGTCCTGTGTTGTAAATATGTCAATTATAGTTTTTTTTGGAACGTGAATACCTGGGAAATAATACGTTTAAGAACGTGCAAACAGTGGTTCTTTTCTTTTCTTTTTTCCTTCTTTTTGTGGTATAATCAATTGCTATAAATGTTTTTCTACTATATCCCGCAAGCGTTATTTGGTTACATTCGTGCACTATCTATACAATCTGGGAGCCACTTGCAATCTAGGAATCTTACATCTTAATATATAAATTGTTATATTCAACGTATTTCTTAGAGAGTAAAATAATGCACTGACCTGTTCAGAATGTTAGAATGGAGGAACTTGATTTTAATGTGATAAAATTAAATTAATACAATCGAGATGAAAAAAACTGTGATCGGTTGTAATTCAAAATTCATTGTTATGTGATTGGTCATTGTTTCCCATTTAGGGCATGAGTTAAATAGAGAAAAACTTGTACCAAGTTTAGATGAAGATGTAGAAAGATACCAAATCAATAATGAAAAATTATCTCAGAAGAATTTGAAACTAATAGATTTCCAAAATTGACGTTCCAATATACTCCAACTGGACATAGGGACCAAGGAGGACCAAAATATCGGTGGAAAATAAAGACTATCTTCGTTAGGTTTTTACCGTCACAGGTAACATGGCCTAAAACGGATTTGTTCATGATGACGATGAGGTTAAAAAATATACCAGAGATAAAAAATACCGGATATTATAGTAATAATAATAATAATAACAATAATAACAATAGTTTATTATTATATTAATTGTTGTTTTTGATGTTAATGTTCGGAGTCGTGGAGCACGTAAAAGTGCCTACATAGGGGTAGGATTCATTATTATTATTATTATTATTATTATTATTATTATTATTATTATTATTATTATTGTCCCGCGTCGTAGCCGTGTGATTAAGGCAGGAAGCCTTGGCGCAGAGCTACGGGACTTGCGCTGGTTCGAGTCTCCATGGGGGAAGAAATGTTCTCATGGTATTTCGGCCAGTATGGGACTGGTGCCCACCCAGCATCGTGAGGCATTTGGGTAGCTACAGTAAGTAGCGGCTCCAGGTTGAGAAAACCAGCTATAACGGCTGGGGGACTCGACATGCTGACCACATGTCACCTCTACACTGGCTGGATCATCATCTATCTCTGTGATTGACACATGTGGATGTGAGACCAGCAGCCGGCTGGTAGGCTAAGGGCCTTCCAGGCCTGTCGCGCCAGTAACTACTGTAATGTAGAGAAAATCCTTAATAATAACACATTATTATTATTGTTATTATTTATTTTTATTAATATTATTATCATTATTATTTATTTATTTATGTATTTATTTTGTTATTATTGTTGCTGCTGCTCGGGAGGCTTGTGGCACATAAAAGTACCTAAAAAAGCGATAGGATAAACAAAATAAGTTAAATAATAATAATAATTATTGTTATTATTATTATTATTATTATTATTATTATTACTTCTATTATTATTACCATTACCGTTATTACTATCGTATTAAATTAAACGAATGTGAGTAGAAAGTAATAAAATCATGTATGTGTTCTGAATTAACTTATACAGTTGTTGTTATTATACTTTATAAAATCCATTATTATTTTATTCAATTTTTATCATTAAATGGTTTAGGTAAAATTACTGGTTTAAATGTTTCCTTGCGGGATTTACTTAATCAAGATATTTTAGTTTTGCTTATTTCCTAGTAGATATCAGCGAGAGACGAGTGGTAAGTTTCGTCGCCTCAGAGAGACATCTAGTAGACAATTGAAGTATTGTTTGGGTATGAAAGGCCGAGTATATTTTGCTAGGTTCTTTTACGAGCCCGAAAATATTCAGATTCAAGACCAACGGCTTAAAATCCCTAACGGAACGCTTGTACCTTGGATTTTTACTTCCTAAAATATGCATCGACCCTTGAGACCAGAGACAATAAAATTAACCTCCAGACCACGGGGTCAAACATAAAGGGGATAGTTGATTATAATAGCTAATGATAGGGATTTATAGAGATCTAATATCCGCGCGGCCATGAACCTCCAGGTTTGACAGTTACAGTGCATTAGTTATGTTTGTGTAGGCATATATGTACTATCTTCTATATTATACTAGCCAATACCCGGTGGACACTGCTACACCTAAATGAATTAAATGTGTTTTTATATTTAGTTAAATAAGTAAAAAGAAAAATAATTATAAATTGATATCGTAATTATCAGTTTAGCGGTTGTTTGGTCGGGTTAGAGGCAAATTGGCCGCTTTACGTGTATTTCATTCGTTTTAGAGGTAGATTCATCGGTTTAAGGATAATTTTATCGTTTTAGAGGTAGTCTGATCGGTGTACGGCTATCTTCTCGTTTTAGAGGTAGTTTAATCGGTTTACTAGTAGTTTTAGCATTTATAGAAGTAGTTAGATTAGCTTTAGGGGTAGTTTGGTCGGATCGGTTGGACATTTAAATTATGTTTCTGGGTCAGGTTAGGTATCGGTTAAGTCAGGTATCGGTCAGGTCAGGTTAGGTTCGGTTAGGTTAGGTCGTTAGGATATATTAGGTTAGATTTATATAGGTTCGGTTCCATATGGTTCGTTTAGGTTAGGTCAGAGTTAGGTCCGGGTTAGGATAGAGTTATGTCCGGATTAGATCAGGTTTATGTCAAATTTAGGTCAGATTTAGTTCCGAGTTAGGGTTTTAGTTCGGATTCGGGTTCAGTTTGAGTTCGGGTTCACTTTGTGTTCGATTTTTGGTTCAGTTTGAATTCAGTTTGGGTTTTAGTTTTGGATTCAGTGTTTCTTTCAGCACTGGTTTCAGGGTTTGGTTTTGTTTTTGGATTCGGGTTTGGATTCAGATTAGGTTCAGATTAGGTAAAGACGGTTTGGTTAGGTTCGGTTTAGGTCCAGTTTAGGGTCAGTTTAGGTTCAGTGTCATCTCAGTGTAGGTTCAGTTTAGGTTTGGTCTAGATTAGGATTAGGTTATTTTTAGGCTAGGTTTAGGTTCGGTTTAGATTCGGTTAGGATCAATTTAGGGTAGGTTAGGTTCAGTTTAGCATCAGGTTACGTTACGCTCAGTTAGGTTAGGTTTAGGTTCGGGTTAGATTCGTGTGAGGTTCAGTTTAGGGTTAGTGTAGGTTCAATTTAGGTTCGATTTAGATTCGGTTTAAGTTCGTTTTAGTTTCTGTTTAGATTAGGTTTACGTTCGGTTTAGATTCGGTTAGGATCAATTTAGGTTGAGGTTAGATTAAGGTTAGTTTCAGGTTAGGTTTTGTTCGGTTAGGTTACGTTAGGTTCGGTCTGGTTCAGTCATTATAGATCATGTTCTCTCAAGGTGGTTTAGTACAGGTCAGGTCATTTAACCCTTAAATTGGCAAGACACTAATATCTCGTGTCAGTTATTTAAATGAGACGGACCGCAGTGAGAACGAAATCAACCATACCTGTTACTATTAGGTATATTTTATCGTTTTTAAAGGTGTAGGATTTGAATATCACAAATCTCTTATAGCATAATGTTGATCCCGGAAATCTCCTGAACATATTACAAAAAGCCCAATCACAATCAGAACAAAGGTATGACAGCGCATAAAATACGAACAAACAAGCAAACAAACATTCATTTTTATATATTAGATATATATGGATGGATGTATTCGATTGCTGCTCGAAAAGACTGCACCGATTTTGACAAATGAGATGTGAATTGATTCGCTTACTGTATGAGAGTCATAGGTTAGTTGTTTTAAAAAATAAAACATATATAGCGGCCGTTACATAAATATTTTGGGTACAAAAAATCGCGAACTTCATACAGGTTTCTTCAGCCATTTGTAATCCTAAGCCGCGTTTCAGATATACCTACATATTCCCTCGGAGCGACTGGTCTAAAAGGACTGGTTAGGGAAGAGCCTTCTAGGTATATCGCGTCATGGATATTGTAGGGGTCCCTAAATTTATAACCTCTACTTGGCTGACCTACCTTCGTTGACATTGTTCTCTTTTTCACGTTAATTCATCGATTAAATAGGCCAAATGTATGTAATGAAATTATAAACAAGCCATCAAAAATAGTAAAATGAAAATAAAAGTTTAAAAAACTAAAACATAACTACAAAAAATCTTAAAATCTAGGAAACTGAAAAGAAAAAAATCATTCATTGTTTTTGTATTCGGAGACGAATTCCAAGAATACATAAATAATTTAAATTCTCCTCAACTGGAAAAACAATGAATGATCCTTGTCCGTTTACTTTTTGGTTTTCAGTTTACTAAATTTTAAGAAATTTTTGTAGTCGGGTTTTAGTTTTTTTAACGTTTTATTTTTATCTTAATTCCTCAGCAAGTTTTTTTATAAATGATTTTTTAGATAATGGCCGCTGGGATTGAAACATGGAATGCTTAGTGCTTTGCCTTTAAGCATTCAGCTCGTAGGTTGTTTATTTAAGACAGGCAGTGCTTCCTTTAGCAAATTTAACTGGAAAATGATACAGAAAATAGATATCGTGAACACATGTTTTTAGTATCTTAATTTCGGGAATGCTCTCAACTCTTGTTCTTCATTCTCAGAATAAAAATTACGTTTTAAAGCAAACAAGTTAGCTTATAAAATATCTACAAAAATGTATAGCCTATGTTTAGATTTTGTTGATTAAAATTTCTCGGCATTCTCATCTCATAAAACTTGCAATAAGTGAGCATATTCAGTCGTATTTCTGTCGGATTTATGGTTTCAAATTACTACATGTCTCAGAAATTTTAGAAAATTACTATAAATTACATCGTGATTTGTAAATACAAATATGTTTTTATTTTACAGATTGTTATAACTGGCGTTGTTTCTCTGTTACCAATTTCCACTTCCTTCTGTCAATAATTTTCTTCCCATCTCATTCGTTTCATGGCCTCCTGGATATCATTATTCCAACTGTGTTTAGGTCATCGCAATCGCTTTCGCTTTATACCTCTCCCGAGCTAAGTTCCAGTTGTCTTCTTCTTCTTAGACTTAATTTAAGTTCCAGTTGTAATATAAACAAATCAGATGTATGACTGGGGCACGTTGTAGCGTAGTGGTTAAGACACTGAGCTACAAGTCGGAAGGTCGAGGGTTCGAGTCTCGGTGGGGTCAGGATTTTTAAACTGACCCAAACCCTCTGGCCGCACCTTGGTCCTGGGGTCGACTCGGCCTCTAACGGAAATCAGTACCAGACGCTTGTTTTGGGAGTAAAGGCGGCCGTCACGCAGGGCTGACAACCCGGCTGACATCAAGTGCCGATTGTCCAGAAAAAGTAGGAGCCTTAACCTCCCACTACCCCAAGGGCCTGTCGTGGGATCACTTTACTTTACTTTAGATGTATGACTGCGTTTTCATTTGGTGAAATAATGGTTTTACCTTTAAGCGTGCAAGAAAATGTAGTTTCTCTTTCACACTTGAAATAAAGGAAATAAATATAATAAAATTATATATTGTCTATCATATATCTACATAAATGTTATGGGAGGATCTTAAAATACAAAATTACAATCTCAATATATTAAATAAACATTGTTACATTCATTTGAACGCGCGTTAGGATTTCTATTGTTTCGTAATGACTGCTTTCTGTAGATTTTCTTACAACATTGGAAAAGAAACCATTTGAAAAGCTGAAAAAAAAATTGAATGTTTTCAATCAATTTGGTGAAAAATAATCCCATATTAGCCATTGAGGATATGTTGAAAATAACAGCAGAAATTACAGGTGAGTAAGCATAAAACATACATTCTGCTTGTAATGATATTTCAAATAAAGGATATCATCGACATAATGGAAGGAAAAAGCATAAACGTCTAATTAGGAAGGCACATATATATTTTTGTCATAAATAAATATGAAATGGAAATTCCTAATTATTGGTATAATCTTTAAATGTAATCAGTCTTATTTCCCCTAAAATACGATGTTGCGTAAGAACAATGTATCTATCGATGACATTTCCGTACACTATTCATATGGCGGGTAAAAGTAGCACCAGGTTTACGCCATTGAACGATGTCGGATAATAATAATAATAATAATAATAATGATGATGATGATGATGATAATAATATAATAATAATAATAATAATAATAATAATAATAATAATAATAATAATAATAATGCTTTATTTTAGCTGGCAGAGTTAAGGCCATAAGGCCTTCTCTTCAACTCAACCAGCGAATAGTAGAATTATACAAAAATTATATACATATTACAATTTTAAGATATTATTAAAATACAGACTAAACAAAATACAATGATGATGTGATCTAATACTAGCTAATACTAACAAAAACATAGAATATAAAATTAAATTAAAATTATATAAAATAAAGTAAGTAGCTTCCTAGATGATTATTAATGGAATGCTCTATATAGTTGTTATGCAGTTAATGTTTTCATTGTGTCGAACTTATGATATCAGTTAATTTGGATTTAAATAATGTTAGCGATTGACAGTCCCTGACATGACTGGGAAGTGAGTTCCATGCTCAAGTGATAAATACTGTGTAAGATTCAGAGTATAGACATGTCCTGTGCTGTGGTATCAAAAGTAAGAGTCTTGTGATCTTGTTCCTAAATTGTGATGAGCCGATAAATTTTGAAAACGTGTTGTTAAATAACTTGGTAAATATGCGTGCAGAATTTGGAATAGTAAGGTATGTGAATGTAAAGTTCTTCTGTCATTTAGGCGTAGCTATGATAAAGCCTGAAATTAAGGAGACACGTGGTCATAACGACGGAGATTGAATATAAATCGAATGCACTCATTATGAGCACGCTGTAGTATGTCAGACAGATCAGTTGTCAGATTAGTCTGTAATATGTCGCAGTGGTCGAAGTGTGGCATTATAAGAGTCTGTACAAGTATTTGTTTTAATTTTGTAGCAAGGAAGTTTTTAAAACTATTTAGGGAGTGAAAGAATTGAGAACACTTTCTTACAGGTATTGTTCACTTGGATTTTCCAGTATAAATAATATCTAATGCAAAGTACAACAGAAACTTAGCTTGAAATTGGTATATAGTAGTTAGTAGTATCCATTCTAATACGGGTATATTCTTTGGTCACCTTGTGTTGTCCATCTTAACTTTGTGTCCGCACCACTTTAACAGTCGCTTCTGTTTCCCTTCAGTGATATCTCTAGCTCCTCCCATAGTTTATTTTATTTTTATGTTTGGTATTTTACCTATTCATGACATTTTAATGTGTTTAGATATAAAAACAGAATATGTTATGTTACTGTAGAAAGGTTATGTACAAGGTTTCGAAAGTATACACTAAAATGTAGGGATAAGAAGTGAAAATAATTTTTAAAAAGTTGCAATAAGCATGGATCCGTACATTAACTGGTTACAATATGTATTTTTTAAATACTATTAAGTACTAATTCCAAGAAAAGCAACGATTTGCAACAATCAAGAGACACGCACAAAATTCAAGTGGAAACAGAAAGAAACTCAAGAGCACCGATAAACTTAGCCCACTAATTAATTGTTCATGATTAGACAGGTATAATGGGTTTACCCCACTTTACATATATCAGATAGTTACTTTGATACCTTAACTGTTAAGTTTTTGGATCGACTCATGGTTCATGCTTGTGCAGTTAGCGTCTCTCCCCCCCCCTTTACGCAAGAGCAGAATTATGGTACGTTAAGACTATAGACATGCAGCGAGACTCCGCTAATAAAATTCTGACAATTATTCGTTGTTTTATTTTTTATTTTCTACTTAGCCTTCTCCTCTGTGGGACTAACAAACCAATACTCATCCGGAGGGAATCGTTTCAGAACGAACTGTGTCTGGAAATAAACATTAATAAAACTAAATATACAACTACCTTGGCATAACATTACAGACTAGGGGAACTACTTTCAAAAAGCACGTAGAAGGCAGACTGACAGCGGTAATAATTGCTATGAATGATATCCAATTCCTAAGAAAACTATCTATGACTACGGCAATGCAGATCTTTGCCATGAAGATAATCCCGATCGAGAGCTATGGTTTGGAACTCATATGGCCTTACCTCACAAAGAACGACCTTAAGAACATAGAGAAAATCAAGTCAGTCTATCTAAAGAGAATACCATGTATATCCAAATTTACACGCTCCCGACTGGCATATGAACACTCTCAGGAGATACCTTCTTCATAGAACAATTGCGAATGCTGATACTGTTACCATCCACCGCAGCCTACCAAGACCTAATAGCAGAGCTCCAAGCAAAGAAGAAAGAAATCTGGATAGAATTTTGTGCAACAGAAGCAATGATAAATCGAACGTGGATGGCTACAAACCTACATCTTTGCAATTTTGTAAATTCTCGAGCAGTACATGGATATCATCACAAAGTGTGTAAAGTGAATAGCTACCACGACCCAAACGCAACATGCGTATGCGAATTTTGTGAACTGTCTTGTGATCGTTACCACGTCATAGCATGTAAAAAAACGACCCAAATCATTAATTGTGACCTGCACAGATTCATAACAACTGTAAAAGCAAAGTGAACGAGTTAACTCTATGCACACCTTGTGCGTATTTTCGTTTAATAAATAATAATAATAATAATAATAATAATATATGGTCACACGCAGAAATATATATATAGGCCTAATGGAAATGAACAGCCAGTGACAAATGAGGGAAATTTAGAAGAAGGGACTGAATTCAAAAACCTAGGAACAATAATTCAATAGTTACCCCCAAAAACAGATCTAACCTATAAACTGCTACTCATGTCATGACTTCTTTCTCTATTTTGTTACATATTTCCCTCGCTATTCGCTTGAATGTCAACTTTTAAAAATAAATAAAACAGGCCTGGAAGAGAGCAGGAATAGTTTTGCATGCACCATGCCGTGATATTCTCCGGATAGATTACTAATCCACTCAAACTGAACTTTCGAATTTTTGTGGGTTAGATCTTTCTTCGGGGCAACCATTCAATTACAAATAAGAATGAGATGCACAAAGAAATTTTACATAGACTCAATTCTGGAAATGCATGCTATTATGTATTACAGGGACTCATGTCGTCCCAACTTCTCTCAAAAAACATTAAATTGAAAATATATAACGGTTATTCTCCCAGTTAAACCGTATTATATGGATGTGAAACATGGACTCTTTATTTTAAGGAAGGAGAAAGATTATGAGTATTTTAGAAAAAAGTTCTTAAGATATTTTTTGACCAAAAAGAGATGGACAGACAGGCGAATGGAGAAGACGACATACAGTGAGCTACAATTCTTTATAGGAAACCAGACAAATTAAAAACAGTTAAGTCTCGTAGACTGCGATAGGCAGGACATGATGCACGAATGGGTAATGAAAGAGAGGCATGGAAACTTCTTATAGGAAATCCAGAGGAAAAATGCCCGGTTGGTAGACCAATAATGAGGTGGGAGAATAACATTAACCATGCTTTTAGAGAAGTAGATTATACAGGAGATGATTGGAAAACATCTCATGATAGGGATTTATGGAGAGCTTATATCCTCTCAACCGTGAACCAATGGTTTCGATAGTGCCAGTGAGTTAGTTAGGTTTTTAGTCAATATCAGAGCATAGGCAGAGGAATTGCTATGATATTTCCCTCAGCTTCGTGTCTAAACTCTTCTATAACATAACTAACCCTAACTGAAACATTGCTGACAAGAGAGAAAGTCTCTGTCCATGGACAGTGCTATTGTGCATGGGAATTAAGTATGTGGTTGACATATAAATCTTACTGACTGTCTCTTGCTTTCAATATCCAAAAGTATTTCTTATTATAGTAAAACCTGTCTTAGCCGGAACCTTCATAAGAAGGAAACCTGTAGAGACGGAAAAAAATCTCCAGAACGGTACGATTTTATATGTAAAATCGTCCTGTATAAGCCGGATACCTTCATAACGCGGAAACGGGTTGGTTTTTAAAGTACCAATAGTTAATTTTTACCTCAGTAAAACGGAAAATTATTCTTAAGCACGTTCTAATTACAGTATTACTGACCACACGTGAAAATTCTGCATATGACGCTTTCTGCATTATATCGTTTTACCTTCTTGTGGAGATACCCTTGGTTATGTGTGACAGTGGGGAATCCCTCTCTTTTCCTTGCCTGCTTACGTAACCTGCGAGGGAATTGGGAAACTCATCAATCTTCCTGTAGTTGAGTTCCTTCTCGCTTTTGCGTAATAAAATTGTTTTGTACTGCCGTGCAAACTGATCTGTGTTACATACACTATTTTGTCTGTATTTCAGTCAGTACGTTATGTCGTTAATGCGTGCATGTAAAACCTTTACACTGCGTGAGAAAATTCAAGCTTGTAATTTGGGATCCCTTTATAAGAAAGAAAACTGCAAAGACGGAAATATATTTAAGGGACCCTCATGTTCCTTCTTAGACAGGTTTTACTGTATAAGATATGATACAGGGATGATGTCAACATTCAGTCATAAGTACCTGGAATCAGAGAACAAAAACGTCATTGTTCAGCAGCCAAATACGTATAAGCTGTCATCACAGGCTTAGTTCATGGTAGTGATTATACACCTGCTTGATAAGGATTTTTACAACCCACCTGAAACTCTTACCATCTATTTTCAATACATTGCATTGCATGTCGAGTCAGCATTCAGATTTTTCATAAGTAATGCCACGAGTGATTTCCAAATTATCGATAAATTCACGACTCACGAAGTGAGGAGTGAATATATCTACAGAATTTGGAAATGAAGAGTGGCATTTGTTAGGACTATTTAACGTATAAAATTAAGCTGTTTACTCACAAATCATTATTTAAATATCGTTATTTTAAAATATGTATATATTTAATGTAAACGGCGATGTTTGAAAACAAATGAGAAAATTTTATGTTTCACTTGTTCATCACTGCAACCAGATCATATTATTTATTGCCAAAGGATCGCAATATTGTAAGAATGCACCCTAGTGGAGAAAAAATGAAACACATCAAACGGCATATTTATTAATTTCTGACGTCCTAAGATGTAAATATGTCAGTTATATTTTTCTGGAACGATATTACTTGGAAATAATACGTCCAAGAAAATGCAAACAGTGGTTATTTTTTGTGGTATAATCAATTGCTACAAATGTTTTTATATTATATCTCGCAAGCACTGTCCCTTTACATTCGTGTACTATATATACAATATGGTAGCCGTACTTCTTAGAGAGACAGTCACTGCGAAATAATGCACTGGCCTATTCAGAATGTTAAAAAGGAGGAGCTTTCTTTAATATGATAAACTTATTTGATAAATTCCATGTGAAACACGATTGTGATTGGTTGTAAATAAAAATTCATTGAATTGCGATTGGTCACTGACTCCCATTTGGGGCACGACTTAAATAGTCACAGTAATTTATTTATAAGTCGATATAAATTAACTTTAATAATAATAATAATAATAATATTATCATTATTATTATTGTTATTATTATTATCATTGTTATTATTATTAACTTTATTCTTATATTTTAAATTTATTACCTAGAAGTGGGGTATAGTGTTTAGACTATTATCTAACTAACTAACTCACTGGCACTATTGAACCCGTAAGTTCATGGCCGCGCAGACATCAGCTCTCCTCACATCCCTATCCTGAGCTAATGTTTTCGAATCATCTCCTGAGAAATCTACTTCCCTCATGTCACGGTTAGTGTTAGTCTCCCACCTTATTCTTGGTCTACCAACTGGATGTTTTTCCTCTAATTTTCCTACAAGTAGCTTCCATGCCCCTTTTTCATTCCCCATTCGTGCCACGTTTTACCCATCGAAGTCTACGAGACTTAACTGTACATTTTACACCTTTTTTTCCCCCCTATAAAGATAATGTAGCTTTCTGTTATGTAGTATTTTCCATTCGTCTGTCTGTTCATCTCTCTTTGGTACAAAAAGTTTCCTATGAATTTTATTGTTAAATACTTATAATCATGTCTCCTCCCTTAAATTAAGAGTCCATGTTTCGCATCTATTTCATTATATTACTTACTCTTACTTACTCACTGGCACTAGCGAACCCGTAGGTTTATGGCCGCGCGGACATAAGCTCTCCATACATCCCTTTCCTGAGCTAATGCTTTCCAATCATTCCCTGTATGATCTATTTCCCTCATATCATAGTTTATATTATTCTCCCACCTCATTCTTGGTCTACCAACTGGGCGTTTTCCCTCTGGTTTTCCTATAAGAAGCTTCCATGCACGTCTTTCATTCCCCATACGGGCCACATGTCCTGCTCATCGCAGTTTACGAGACTTAACTGTTCTTATTATATCTGGCTTCCTATAAAGACCATGCAGTTCATTGTTATGTAGTCTTCTCCATTCACCTGTCTGTTCATCTCTCTTTGGTCCAAAAATTTTCCTAAGAACTTTATTCTCAAATACTCGTAATCTCCTTTCCTCCGTTAAAGTAAGCGTCCATGTTTCGCATCCATATAATAAAACTAAAAGAATAAGTTTTATATTTTTTCAGTTTAACTTTTTTTGAAAGGATTGGGACGTCAAAAATCTCTGTAATGCATAATAGCACGCATTTCCAGAAGCAGTCACTCAGAAGAAATTTCGAAATCAAAGTTCTTGAACTGAAAATAACGAAAAATGACGCACGTGAATAAGGAAGAAGAAGGTTTGGGACTTTGTTTGCTTTCCCAATCAAACACTGTTAAACAGATTATAATATTGCTGGTTGTGGAATCCCCATATTTAATGCCCCATACGTCACTACTACGATTGTGCTTTCCTTTTTTAGTTTTTTCCCTTTCCTATGAAATAAATTAGGATACTTTAACGTTTCTCTCTCTCTCTTTCTCTCTCTCTCTCTCTCTCTCTCTCTCTCTCTCTCTCTTTCTTTCTTTCTTTCTTTCTTTCTTTCTTTCTTTCTTTCTTTCTTTACCTTAGTTCAACCTCTTCTTAACAGGTATATACTTTAACATTCCCCACGTCACCCGGGCCTTGCAGAGACTATCAGTTGGTAAAGGATTTGTAACTTTAGATCACACACATACTTTTTTTGCCACATAAAGCCATGGAGAACCTCCCTGTATGAGCAATCAGTTTAATGTCATGGCTACTCCGAGACAAAACGAACATTTAGTACTAGACATACCATTCATTCACACCTTCATTCAATAAACAATGTGAATATGATAGGATGATGATTAAGATGACCAAAGGTGTTCGAAGAACTTTTAAAGTTTTCCGACTTTTGTCTTACAGTTGTGGAAAAATCCCGAAAAGTATCTCACCCAAGAAACTTTTCCCGACCTGGGATCAAACCCGGGCCCGATTCTTACGAGGCAACGACTTTATCTCGAGACCACAGTGATGGACTATACTTTAATATTTAATTCATCAAATGAACGTGTTGGCTCGGAGGTGGCCTTCCCACTCTTAGTTTGGTCAGATACATGCCTATGTATCCGATCCAGAGTTAAAATGTCTCTGTAAAGCCTGGAGGTATAGGGTACATAGAATTACTTACAAAGAGTGATTAAACTAGGGAAAAGAGATAAATAAGCATTTATAAATTAGATCGATTAATTGATTAACAATGATTTGAGGGAGTTAAACTGTATAGAAAATAATTGGAAAACATTAGCTGAGGATACTGATGAATTGAGAGTTTATGCCAGCGCGGCCATTAACTTCCGGTTTCCATGGTGCCAGCGAGTCTGTTAGTTGTTAATTATCACAGCTTGCAGGATTCACTTCGTGCTCCAGTCTGAGGAGGGCCAAATTCATAAAACCGGAAATAAATTGGATACATAAATAGCCCTAATTATAATTTTTTCTTATTTTTACTTCATCATCATCATCAACAACAACAATCACGGATTAAGCCCATATGGCTTGTTCCGGTCTCATAGATTCTCACTCAAAAAGTTGAATCCATCTCTTTTTCGGTCTACCAATGTTCCTGTCTCCTCTTGGTTTGTAATGAAGCATAATTTTTGGAATCCGATCATCTTTCGTTCTTTCAACATGTTCTTTCAGTTTTTCTAGATTCTTTTATTTTATCTAAAAGTTTAAAAATATTTAGTTCATTTCTAATATCTTCACTTCTTCTTTTATCTAGAAGTTTGCAGCCAGCCACACTTCTCAGAAATCTCATTTCAGCTGATTCTATGATCTTCTCTTCGAGTTAAAACCCAAAATTCACTACCATACAATAGTAAATGGATGGCCACTGCTTTATAAAAATTTTAGTTTTGTTTCCATTCTTGTGTTTTTAAATATTACTTTAATTGTGCCACATATATAATTAAATGTATTAACTTTGTTAAACAGATCTTCATTTTTAAGGTAGGAGATTTCATAACCCAGGTATTTAAAATGGTTCACTTGTTTACCATATTTCGTACTTTCTTTGCAATTTAAATTATTATCTAATATTATATTAATATCGTATGAGAAATCAATTTTACATTATTTTAATGAACACATAAGTAAATATTTGTCCACCGCTGTGGTCTTGGGGTAATGTCGTTGTCTTACAAGCAATGGACTCGGGTTCGATCCCCCGTTGGAACAAGTTTAATTGACTATTTAACTCATGCCCCAAATGGGAGTCAATGACCAATCACGTTTCAATGATTTCTGTTTTACAACCAATCAGAGTCGTGTTTCACGAAATATTTATCAGTGTTAAATTTACCATATTAAAGAAAGCTCCTCCTTTTTAATATTCTGAACAGGTGTGACCATTATTTTGCAGTGACTGACTGTAAGAAATACGGCTACCAGATTATATATATATTGCATGAATGTGAACACATAACGCTTGCAGGAGTTAATATAAAAACATGTAGCAATTTATTATACCACCAAAAAAATAAACCACTGCTTGCACTTTCTTAAATGTATTTTTTCCCAGGGAATAATCCAGAAAAACATAATTGTCATATTTACATCATATGACATCAGAAATGAATTAATATACAGATTTATGTGTTTCATTTTTTCTCCACTAGAGAGCAATCTTGCAATATTGCGTTCCTTTTGCAATACATAGTATGATCTGGTTGCAGTGATAAACAAAAAAGCAGATGAAGCGTACCTATCGTTTCTCATTTGTTTTCGAACATCGCCGTTTACATTAAATATATAAATATTTTAAAATAACTATAGTTAAATAATGATTTGTGAGTAAACAGCTTAATTTTATTCGTTAAATAGTCCTGACAAATGCCCGTGAGTCGTGAATCTATCGATAATTTGGAAATCACTCGTGGCATTACTTATGATAAGTTTTTTCGGGTTTTTTCCTAACCTGTTAGAGAAATGTTGAGAAATTTCTAGATCACAATAGTCCCCGAACACCATTGGCTATCATAATCACCCTTTCCGCCATATTTAGTATGACTGTATGATTTAAATATTCGTGTTGCCTCAGAGGTTGACCCGGCAGTAAGTTGAGCTCTCATCCGGGTAGCCCCTCCATATCCTTGTATTGTTCAAAAAAAGGGCATATATGTGATCAAAAGTTTGAACAACCTCTCCCGATAGGACACTGTAAGCCCGGATGGCATGGGACACGTAAAAATATCTAAAAGGAAGAGGTTTAACTAAGAATAAGAAAGAAACTAAATTGGTTCCCAAATTTCTTGTTAAACTTCTTTATAAAAGTTAAAATATTAACATTTATGAATTTTAATTTGTTGAGGACGACTGATATTTCAGGTAGAAATTCTATTTTATTATTTTTTTATTTTTTACATAACAACCTCAACGGTGGTTCAGAATGAATTTCAAAAGTATTGAAACTTGTTTGCTGACAATTATATGGAAATGGTTTGTATGTGAACATAGGGACTGTACAGCCCTGATTTCTATATTTTGCTGGCCACTCGACTGCATCTCCGGACGACTTGTCGCTGTCGTAGCGGTGTGTGGTCCTGTATCCTGGAGGATTCCTCTAATTTACACCGATATCTTGAACAAGGAACATGTCTGTATCTGTGACACCTAACATTACCCCTAGTCAATCCGATAATCTACATTTGTGGTACAACGAATAACTAGTAGTGCATAGAAACTTCTAACTAAATATATTTTACATAACTCGATAAAATAAATTATTTTGAGTATTAGCGAATTCCGAACAATGTAGGCCTACCTTACGTGTCTTATAAAAATATTTTTCATTCATTCATTCTGAGAATTTTCCTCATTGTTGAGGGTTTTCTCCAACCAAACTTAGTAATTAACATGAATCATATATATATATATATTATCTTTAATTTGCTTACTTGTTATAGTCAGCTACTACATGGCAGTGAAGACCGAGTTCTCGCGACATCTAGTAATAATGGAGAATATAATACATATATATATATATATATATATATGAAAATAAGTGTTTGAATTGGATTCGCCTGGTGGTGTAACGGATAACACGCTGAGGTACAGTTCCGGGTTTGAATCCCGTCCAGGCATTTATTTTTCTTATCATACCATATATATATATATATATATATATATATATATATATATATATAGCCTATAGGCTATATATAAATGACTACCGACTTATACACTATCAGTTGGCAACAAATATTCACAAATTTCCCCTAATTAAAGTTCTCCATTGTTCTCTGTCCTCTGTGTCTTCATCTGCCACACCAAATTTCCTCATTGAATTTTGAACATTGTTCTTCCACGTTGTTCTTGGTCTTCCTTTCTGTTCTTTCTTTCAACTTTCCATGCATAGACGGCCTTTGGTAGTCTTCCATCCTGCATTCTTCTTACGCGTCCATACCATTTTAGCCTCCTGTGTTCAATCGCATCCACTATATTTCTTTCTGCATTCATCCATTCTCTAATATCTTTATGATAGCGTGAGTGTGTTAACACTCTAACGGCCGCAATTTTTTTTTTCGGAACTAAACTCTGCATATATCAATTAGTAAAAAAATTAATATGAGGAAGAAGAAGAATATAATTTGAGGTGATAACATTTTACTCAAGGGGGCACGCCGTAGCGTAGTGGTTAAGGCACTGAGCTACAAGCCAGAGGGTCGAGGGTTCAAGTCCCGTTGCGGTCAGGATTTTTAAACTGACCAAAACCCTCTGGCGGCACTATGGCCCTGGGGTCGACTCAGCCTCTAACTGAAATGAGTACCAGACGCTTGTTCTGGGGTAAAGGCGGCCGTCACGCAGGGCTGACAACCCGGCTGACATAAAGTGCCGATTGTCTAGAAAAAGTGGGAGCCTTAACCTCCTACTACCCCAAGGGCCTCCTGAGGCCTGTTGTGGGATCACTTTACTTAACATTTTACTCAAATAAATAGAATAATGATAAAGTTCGTTAATCAGCAAAATCACACCGTTAGGAGTAGAGGTTCGCCCGAAGCAAAATTTTAAAAATCCTCTAGCGGCGTCAATTTTAGTTTTTTTACAGCAAAGCTTAGTGTATGTCATTGCAATATAATGAAAAAGTAATTCTAAAATTAGCGAAATCCCGAAATCCAAACAATGGGAGTGGGAGTTTACCAGAAAGCCGTAATTTGAAAATCGTTCTAGAGGCCACATGTTTGTTTTCTCACAATGTAACTCGATATATACGATTTAATTAAAGCAACAAATATATGTTCCGTTTCCTAAACAAGCAAAATGGATAAATAAATTGGACTTACTAGGAATTTATTTACTTTACCGCGGTTTCTACGGGACGTATTTTTTTTTTTTTTTGTATTATCAGCAGTACGCTACTTTTTTTAAAAATTCCTTTGAATCTTTCTCTTTCCCTCTTTCTTTCTCTTAGTATTCTAATGGTGGACTCTGGATATGTAGAACTACGGGTATGCCAGTGACAAAATACTATTGTCTATCCAAAAATAAGGCCCGTTCTTAACAAAACAAATATGTATCACTTTGCTCAGTATTTCTAACTGTTGATCTAACAGTAAAATTAACGCCATAACACGGCGGGCCTCGAAAGCCCATGGTCTACTTCCCGACTGCTGAACTAACATCCATGCTTAATTCACAGAGATGGACGATCATCCAGCCAGTGTACGCTTGTCTACCTCCTTATCCTTACTCCTTCACTCTTCCCCCTGGCTCTTCCGTGATTGCTAGTAAATAATGACTCCAGACAGAAGAAGTTTTAATGTTCCCTACAATACTCGAAAGATAAATTAAACATCATGGACTCTTTCTTTCCTTTCTACCAGCGATAACTGACGTTTTTCAGCGAATGGAAATTTTAGAGCCCAAATAGTCTCCGAACACAAACGATTTTTCGCCTAATTATCACGAATATTTGTCGGTTGTGATGGACTAGTGGTTATGTTTCTTGCCTCTGGTACCGAGGGTCGCGGGTTCAAAATCGTCCGGGGTCGATATGTTTTCTAGAACGGAAAAATCCAAGGAGCAAGTCCTCCGGGAGGGACTTCAAGCCGTGGGTCGCTAGTTTGAAGATTTTCAAGCTCGTAAAAGAACTTCAAGCCTGAATAAAGAGGCCTCGAAGCAAAATTTGCCGACCTCCTTCATGCTATAGGCCTACCATGTTCGCTCTTAAAGTGATCCTCGTCAAAACAAAAATATGACCTGCTGGCTTTGTCATTGGTTATGGGCACCGTCGTACGTTGTAGAAGCAATATCTTTCCGCCATTCGCGCCACATTTACTGTCACTTTTGACAGGGAGATGACGATACAGCAACAGAAGACTCGATACTTTCTGCCACTTTGTTTCATGAAAATCGACTGAAGCATGACTTAAATGCATCACCCATATGTAATAAACTATTTTAAGTTGTACTTATTGATTAGGTATATAGGCCCTATTAGAATATGTATGTTTTAAATATTATTATTTTCATTCACGAAGAATAACAGGTATATTCAGAGGACATACGTTTAATTTTATGAAGGGAACTACTTTTTCGCGTACTTATTACTTCTACAACGTACGTCGATGTAATAACCAAAGAAAGGTGAGCAGGATCACTTTAAGAGCGAACAGGGTATAGTAACACCTTAGTTCCTTACTAGATGTCTCATTGGGTCGGTATGTTGACCACATACCATTCATGACATCGTTAGGAAATAAGCATAACTAATTTAAGTAAAATTGTATCATCTCTCCTCATATTCTTCTTTTTCTTTTTAGACCGGTTTCGAGACCTTATTTGGTTCCATCCTCAATACTTTCACGACCATAGTTATGTCGTCTTGAAGAGCCGCCTCTTCACGATGACATAACAAACAAGACAGTTCTTCAAGACGACATAACAACGAACATGAAAGTACTGAGGATGGAATCGAATAAGGTCCCGAAACCGGTCTAAGAAGAAGAATAATGAGTTAAGGTGATATAATTTACTTAAAAAGTAATACCTTATAGTTATTCCTAAAAATCAAGCGTAAGTAAATTACTTGGCCTAGTAACACCTAACCAATGAGAAACTAAAACCCAACATTGGGCATTTACGCCATTATACGAATATTATAATTATAATCATCATTCTATCATATTCGCCTATCGGCCTCGGTGGACTACTGGTTATGCTCCTTGCCTCTGGTCTCGAGGGTCGCGGGTTCAAACCCGGCCGGGGTCGATGGATTTTTTTAGGATGGAAAAATCCAAGGAGCAAGTCCTCCGGGAGGGACTGAAGATTTTCAGGCTCGTAAAATATCCTTAAGCCTGAATGAAAAGGCCTCTAAACAAAATTTACCGAATTTTCCCGTCCTAGTACTACCTTGGTTTTCTATATGTCAGTATGAGGCGGAACGCTGACCACGGACCACTCAAGTGACATCTATACGAAAACAAGTGTAACTAAATTAGTGTGGTTCAAATTCTTCCCTTCAGAGGGAGAGCGCCTGAATCTCTGCTAAGGGAAACATGGGCTTTCAATACAAGATACAAGAAGGTCATATTCGCCTTCTTTAGTATGAATGGTGAATGGTGTGTTTTGTCTTAACCCTTAAATTCGTAGTGTATCCATTTGGATACATCAGTTGGTTTAATTAATTTAATATTTTTAATACATCAGAAGTAAAGTAACAAAAATAAACCACTTAAATGTGTGTCTAATTGTACAATATACCTAATAATAACAGTTACACAAGATTCCGTTTTCTCTGCGGTCCGCCACATTCAAATAACTAACAGAAGAAATTTGTGTTTTGCCAATTTAAGGGTCAAGTGTTTAACCGAATTCATCGTCTTGTAGATTAAACACAATGGACAAATAATACCAATAAATGAACTAATAAATAAACTTTTCATAATTCAAATGCCAGTTTATTATGTAGTGTTGGGGTAGCGAATAACTTTGAATTACTGAAAATTTATGCCACTGCATTAGCTGCTACGTTTATAACTTACTCGCATTTTAAGTTTATCTTGTTACATTGTGATTACTCCTTGTTTTTGTGCATTTTCGTGACTTTTGTAAAGCGGCGGTGATTGATAGCCAATCAAATGGAATGTAGTGCAATGCATGCTGGCGTGAGTGCGTGACATTTTACAAGTCTTACCTCGTGCCGCACACCTCCCGCTTTAAAACAATCTTACTTTTATCCAATTATTAATTTAACGACGGTCAGGTATCACAATTAAGGTCACAGACTTGAAGAAGTGCGCAGTTTGCCTATTTTAGCGAATTCAGAAGGAATTCTTAATAATAATGATAATAATCATCCATCCATCCATCTATAGTAATTTTGCCCCAGGGCAGGTCTTTCACTGCAATCTTAGCATTTTCATACTATGCTTTGCAGGTTTACTAGGTAATAGTAAGTGTGGTAGCTTCCCGTTGCTTTTCACACCGGTGAAGGATGATAATGATAAGGGTGATGATGATAATGATGGCCATATGATTTCGGGTACCGTTTGGGCCTTAAAGTTTTTCTGACATTTATCTTACAGGTGAGGTAAAACCCCGATAAAAACCTCACCCAGAAAAACTGCCCCGGCCGGGGATCGAACCCGGGCCCGCTGCGTGACAAAGGAGCAGACTACCTCGAGACTACAGCGGTGGACATAATAATAATAATAATAATAATAATAATAATAATAATAATAATAATATAATAATAATAATAGCTTTATTTTACTTGGCAGAGTTAAGGCCTTAAGGCCTTGTCTGCCACTCAACCAGGGTTTAAAAAATACAAAAAAATAGTCTTACGTCTAAATTACAATAAACATAAACGATTACATGTTATAGAAACAATACAATTAGTATTTTTAATGTATTTTGATTTAACGAATTAAATACATAATATGTACAAGATACATAAAAAGACAGAAAAAGATATTAATGACATATAAATTTGAATAAATAGAGAAAATTAATTATTAAACGACAGGGGACTTAAAAGTATCGAGTGTGCGACAACCCCTGATATCTTGAGGAAGGAAATTTCAGGAGCGGACAGAGGCTACTGTGAAGGAAGCAGAATAATTGGAAGTGATATGAAGAGGAATTGTTAGCAGACTGTTATCTTGTGACCTAGTGTCAATATTGTGGTAAGAGGATAACTACTCAAATTTTTAATTGTTGTTGCTGATGTCGTTGTTGTCTAACGTGCTGCATCTAACACTGAATTCATTATAATAGCAGTCTTCCACTCCAATACTTTGAGGCCTTAGAATCTTCATGTTTGACAGCGATGCAGTGGTTCAGATGGTCTTCGTTCATTTCTTCATCTGGATGATTGCGAATTCCGAAGAAATATAGATATGAAGTTTGTTCTAATGAACATATTATTGAAACGTTTTACAAATCTTCGTCTAACGTACTAACAAGGGAACTGTCAACCGTTGCATGCGAAACCTACCTTGAAATTTCTTCCAGAGAAGCGTTGTTCCTCATCAGGGGCTTACATGGCGCTGCTCCCGTAAACGACTCGGGGAGCTTGCATGCTGCATATCATGCCATTTCCGTCTACAAATATACCACAATCAGTTTGAAATTACTACCATTCAAAATTTAACGTAGTCGAAATTATGAAATCAAAATCTTTCGAAATGAACAAATTTTGGCAATCACAAACAAAATCACTCAAACAATCCCACAGGGACAATCAACCCTCAAGATTGCCGGGACAAATGGACATTGTCTAGGAACCCGGGGTCCACTTGTGTAAGTGGGCCGAAGAACTGTCCACCACCTGTACGCGAAGGTCGCGGGGCAGATTTTTCATTCTCTCCCTCTCTCTCTCTCTCTCTCTCTCTCTCTCTCTCTCTCTCCGCTCTCTCTCTCTGTCGTTCTGTCCTGTCTCTCTCTCTCTGCTCTCTCTCTCTCTCACTCTCTCTCTCTCTCTCTCTCTCACTCGTCGCTCTCTCTCTCCTCTCTATCTATCTCCTCCTCTCTCTCTCCTCTCTCTCTCTCTCTCTCTCTCGTGTGTGTGGAGAAGCCGTGTGTTATGTTCCCCCCCAGACCGTGGTCCCAAGAATTAAATCTTGTATTTTTTCAGACAAGTAATAATTCTGTATTTATATTAAACTGAGCTTGCAAAATGGAGTGTATGTATCCTCGTGAAGACGGGGTGTGATTTCTAATCTTTCTTAGAAGTATGTAGAGATAGAACTAGTAAAAGGTAAAAGTAAAGTGATCCCACTAACAGGCCTCAGGACGCCCATGGGGTAGTATAAGGTTAAGGCTCCCACTTTTTTCTGGATAACTTGCACTTAATGTCAGCCCGGTTGTCAACCCTGCGTGACGGCTACCTTTAACACCAGTAACCAAGTGTCTGTTAATCATTTCCCCATTTCCTTCCGCATTGCTGATTCGATTTCCTTGTCCATAGTGGCCGCCAGAACGTTTGGGTTAGTTTAAAACTCCTGACCCCCAACGGGACTCGAACCCTCGACCTTCTTGGCTTGTAGCGCAGGTGCCTTAACCACTACGCTACGGCGTGCCCCTAAATATAAGAATAAAATAATAAAAGAAACTGGCCTTGAACACTTCAAAGTTGGCGAGGGGAAAAAATTGAAATATTTTCTGATCGAGGAAAGCACCAATTAAAGAATATAATGTAACAGGGTCCACTCAAACTGATGGGTCCACATTACTCGAACTTCCTATATTCATACACGTAGACCACATATTTAATTCTCACGGACATTAGCCTCGAACTCATGTACCGTCACTGCTTTGACTTCTGATAGTAAGCTGCTCTTGTTTCACATCTAGGAACACGTTTCCTGCTGCTGATCTCAAGTGTGTTCTTTGTGCAGGAAGTAAGGAGACGGCCTTCATATACGCGGTGACCAGCGCTGGGGTGGTTCATGCTGTTACCCAGGCCTGCATTCCGCCGGAAATCTCACTGATTGCAGCTGCGACGACTCGATGACTAAAGGACAAGAAACCCCAGAAGGATGGAAGTGGGGAGGTTGCAGGTAAGATAAAAAAAATGCGTTAAACCTTAACCAAGCCAATTTAGTTATGCTACAGTCAGATTCAACCCAGGAAGTTACTGTGTGTTTGGAATAGGGAACTGGGTTGCCATTTTAACAGTATTTTCTTGACAGAAACCCTTAAATAAAACTGAAGTATGCAACACAGCAGGTACAGAGTTGTAAGTTGTAGCCGTCCAAGCAACTCCCTCTTAAAGAAAACAACAGTTACCGCTTGTCACTAAGCTCGTGCAGACCTGTACTATTCTGTGTGAAAGTGCCGACTCTCATATTTACTATAACACTAGTATGTATGCCGTAAAAGAAAAACTATGTTTTATAAATGAATAGTACATAGATTTGGAAAATACTGCTAACCTTGCCCCTCCTACCCTCCCTAAACAAACGAATACCGTTATTATGAGTTTGGCAACATCTACCCCCTGTACGTAGGGTGACACTGGCTTAGCTCGTAAGGTCTGTAGTAACTTCCCGGGTTGAATTAGAGTGTAAACTCATTATATTATTTCTCACTACAAAAGACACTAGTAGGCAGTTAACAAAGGAACTGTCAACCATTGCATGACGTAACCAACTTTGAAATTTCTCCCAGAGAAGCGTTGTGATGTACCAAGGCCGTGTTAAAAAAAGTATCTGCCCTTTTTAACAACAAAGCATAGAAATCGAAGCCAAAATCCAGCAATGACAACCCACTGTACAGAGCAGATGTATATCCCTACATGAGTTAAGAGTGGAGTGTAATGAAGCGGGACGCGGTGCGGATGAGGCGGGTATTGACGGTTATGCAATCCACAGAGTATTCAATACAGAGGAGAAACTGCGTACAGTGACACCTACAAATTTACGATGATCTACAATGAGCAAACTACAATGGTAGCGCTGTTTCTTAGTAACAGAATATGTAACTAAATGAAACAAATGCAAGGCACACGACATGTTCACTCGGGATTATGGGAAATTAGTTATTTTGTAAATTGAAATGTTTAACTGTCATCCTATCGTTCTACTGTAAAAATTATATATTATCGAAAGTTAAAGTCATTACTTAGATTTTATTTTACTCTAATTCGTAAATAAATTCAAACTTGTGTACGTTTTTAATGTGATTCTATTTTCAAAGATAAATTCGTACATTTGTTAGGTTAGGAAGAGTGATGTAAGTGTACAGCCATTTCTATAGTCTCTCTGGTTTAACTTTACGAGAAATTTGTAGAATGAGACAATTGCACTCAGCTCTCTAACTCGCACCAGTGTTGATGGTGTTTCTTCACCAGATGTTAATAGGGAAAAGGGGGAAGAGGAAAACTGACAACAGGTGGGTTCTTTCTTTTGTATCTGAACTAAAGTGGTCAACGATTTACCCCTGTATTTTCATCTCTCTTTCTGCCAAGTTAAGCCAGCTATACAATAATAAACATTTAAAATATGTTAGTGACTTTGTAATGGATTTCAGATGTACGACTAGGCTAAGGTTCTTTAATAAATATTGTATACAACTTAATACATGTTGTATAAATTATGTATGTGAGACTAAAGGGGTAGGTCAATTGTACTAATTTAAAAGAGCTCATAATGCATGTCTTTAAATTTTAATAAACGAAAATAAATTAAAATATTTTATTTATTTCCATTCTTCCCTTCTGTTAAAATGAAAAAAAAAACGTTTAAGTCTGAGAGGCTGGGTACAAATAATTCCATAATTATGCATCAGTTGGTGTTGTATAATTATAATTCATAATTTTACCACCAGACGGTGCTGAATTTCATATTAGTACCACTAAAGTCGAAAAAAATCATATAGTCGTTTCTTCTAACTAGCGCCTCTTGTGGCATGTACGCGAAACTTGTCCACTTTCTCCTCTGGATACTCTGTGGTACAGTATGCCATTACAGGAGTTGCATTACTTCCCTATAGTTTAAATGAGAGGTTTGGCACTAGATATTAATGTCTTCCGGTAAAAAACGGCAGATTTTTGGACACTTTTTTGTGCATCACCACGCTTCTCTGGAAGAAATTTCAAGGTAGGTTTCGACATGCAGTGGTTGCCAGTTTCCTTGTTAGATGTAACTTGACTGGAAAAGGCTGATTGAATTTTGCTCAGAAACTCTAATTTAAACTTCAGCTTTATTTACGAGCCCGAAAATGTTCGAACCTAGCTGGGTATGAACCCGAGATTTCATTTACTAGAATGGACCTGTATATTATTTTTAAAATAATTTTTAATTATTACTGTCTAAACGCAAGATAAATTTTCTAAGCAAGGATGAAACAGTTTTATATAAAATATCAACTTTTAGAATACAATAATAATTATAATCTGGTTACTGCAGTAAGAAAATGTTGTTGGGCGAAATTCAGTGGCGTTTCCTGGGTATTCCCCAAGGAGCCAATGCACATCCATTATCTAACAATACGAAACTGATGTTGAGCTATCAATTCCATCCATCCATATTAATTCTGCCCGAAGGCAGGTCCTTCACAGCAATCATAGCATTTTCATGCTATGCTTGCAGCTTTACTAGGGAATTGTAGGTGTGGTAGCTTCCCGTTGCTTTCCACACAGGTGAAGGATGATGATGATGATGATGATGGCCATATGATTTCTGGGACCGTTTGGGGCTTAAAGTTTTCCTGACATTTGTCTTACAGGTGAGGAAAAACCCCGATAAACCCCCACTCAGGAAAACTGCCGGACCCGCTGCGTGACAAGGCAGCACGCTACCTCGAGACCACAGCGGTGGACAACTATCAATTAATGAATAAATATTAAACACCACTAAACTATTATAGTGTTAAGGTGTCCACTGCGATTACGTTACATTCATATGAGAGCGCCCAAAATACTTATACAGTAAAACTTGCTCAAAGTGGAATCGCTTGGGACCAATTTTTTTCCCTCCACATTAGACAAAATTCCTCATTATAAATAAACTAAAATTTATTAATAACCTTAGATTATGGAGCACCGTATATGTATTTTACGTACCTTGGATTAATCGTAGTTCCGCTGCCGTTGAAAAGTGAAGTATAGTACATACGAGCGACTTCGACGGTAACGCGCGAAAAAACAGTCCCGTTTCGTCAGCGTTAAAAATATATCTTAGGTGCGTATTCTAAAATAATTATTAAAGTATGCTTCCGCTCACTAACTACACTATCGTCCACACCTTTGATTCCCCGTAAATTTCATTCCACACTACATTGTGTCGTCTTTTAAAACTGTCTACAACCAACCTGAAGATGCCTTTATATCGTTATTCCATAGGTATTTAGCAACAGCTAGAGCTTGACTTTGGACCATCGGTCCGGAAATTAGGAGATTTATCTTGAATCACTTTCACGTTTTATTTTAATGAGAATCATACATACGTTTTAGCCATCTTTATTCCGTAAGTTCAGAACGCTGCCTGTGAAAGATCAGTCTCAGAATTTAAACTAATTTAAGGTTTTACAGTGCAATGGTTATTTGTAAGACAGGTATCTGTATTTCGCGTAACGGGTGTGCAGTGAGGCCGAAAATTTCAGGTACAGGTAGAGTCTCTACTTCATCCAACGGCAGGAATCATACCTTACTATATTCAGTGAAGTGGAAATTAATTTATCTGTCTGTCTTTCCGCTTTATAATTTTTTATTCATGATTTGTGCAGAAATATCCTTCCGTTTCCGCATTATACGTATTACGTTTTATGCTAAATAAATACACGTGAAATTACTATTATTTTACCGGGACAAATAAATTTGTTCACATTAGACAGATTTCTGCATTATTCACGTTCGGGATTAAACAAGTTTCATTGTATCTGATTCTGACCCTATCAAATAATCATAAACTAGCGCTATATGCTCCCAGGCTACACCCATTCGCCAGCCGGTCTTGTTGGATGGAACGAAGAAAGAGGCGATGGAGAACCTCCCAGGATCAGTAATCAGCTAAATTCCAGGACCACCTCCGAGACAACACGAATATTTATGACAAGACACACCATTCTATCATCCATTCATACTAACCAATGCTAATATGATATGAGTGGTTGTGATATACAGAAGATATTCGGGGACCATTTGGACTATAAAGTTTCTCGACATTTGTCTTACAGATGAGGAAAAACCTCGAAAAACCCCTCACCCAGGAAATTTGTCCCGTTCGGGAGTCGAACTGGGGCCCTCTGCGTATGAGGTAACGACGTTACCTCATGACTACAGCGATAGACTAAATAATAATAATAATGATAATAATAATAATAATAATAATAATAATAATAATAATAATAATAATAATAATAATAATAATTAATCAAAATCCTGTGTGAATGTATCAGGGAATGTGGTATGGTAGTGAAGCATGGACAATACGAAGAAGAGATTAAAGCCGAATAACAGCAAATGAGATGCGATTTATGCGCCGTACAGCAGGCTATACAAAGTGGGGCCATAAAATAACTGAGGAAATTATGGAAGAGTTGGATGTAGAACCCATTGTCCACCATATACAAAACTACCAGAACAACTGGAAAGCCCATCTTCAACAAATGGCGTCTCATAGAATTCAAAAGCTATGCTTCGTTACTGCCCCCAAAGCAAAAGATCGCTGGCACGTCCAAAAAAGCGTTGGATGGAAAATTCCTCTTTGAGACCGTAACAGGCCACATGGCCTAATATTTTCAAGGATAATGATGATGATGGTGATAATAATAATAATAACAATAATAATAATAATTAACAGCGAACTACATGATCTTTATAGGAAACTAGGTATGATAAACAGTTAAATATAGTTGACTGTGATGGACAAGACACGTGGTACAATTGGGGAATGAAAGAGCGGCATGGAAGCTTTTTGTAAGAAAACAAGAGAGAAAACACCTAGTTAGTAAACCAAGAATGAGGTGGGAGAATAACATGTACCATGATTTGAGGGAAATAGATTATACAGGGGATGATTGGAAAAGCTCAAGATATGGATGTGTGGAGAGCATATATCCTCTCGACCATGAATCTATAGGATCGATAATGCCAGTGAGTTAGTTAATAACAGGAATAATTCTTCTTTATTAGGAATTTCTCTACAGTACAGCAGTTTTCCAACAACCCATTGTAAATTTTACTCCTCCATAAATTTCTATTCTCTGCATTAGTCTCAGTTAATCCTCTCGACACCATACACCTATGCACTCCTTCAACCAACTGTTTCTTCTTTCTTCTGTTGCCTTCCGCTTCAAAATGAAGTATCATCCAGTCATCTGAAATCCTCTTTCGCGGCCAAACTATTTCAGTCTTCTTTCTACAATAACTTGTAAAACATCTTTTTGAACATCCATTAATTCTCTAATTACACTGGTCGACAAAAATGAACTTTTTTTCTTTCACAAGAATAAAAATATGAGATTTTAGAAGTATTTTTCATCGTGAATTTAAATATCATTTCAGTTTTTTTCCTATCAGGCAAGAGTTTTCTGTGATATTAATTTACATTTTTTATAATTTTTAATAAAATCCATCTAACTCAAATGATATTGGCGCTAACAAGCTCATAGTCAGCTCAATGCTGGCACAGTGCAATGCAGATTAACAGGTCTGAGCATGTTAAAACACGCATGAACCTCCACAGTCTTGTCTTTTGTTGGTTCAGCATGACATTACATATAATTTCCTTAAATACGGATTGAATAAAATCGCTACATATAAGGTAAAAGTTCATATGACAGGTCAAAGAGAATGCTAAAATCTATTTTAAAAAAGTAGCTGTCACAAAAAAAAAACTGTGCCTGATGGAAAAATTCTGACTACATATCTGAATTCAGTATGAAAAAATGCACTAGATTCACTAATCAGATTACTTGTGAAGAAAATCTTGTCGATCCTAATTTGTCTCTTCCTGAATTTCTAGAAGCCCTCCTCCAGAAGTACATCTCCGACACCAATAGTTTATGTGCTTGCTATCTACTTAATGTCCACGTTTACGCACCATACAGAGGTATACTCTCCACCAATGAACTATAAATAAGTTTTTTCCAGTTTTGTTCGGAATGTTTCTACGCCACAGCAACGAATTTAACATTCCAATTATTTTCCTTCCTTGACTTACTCTTTTGTTTATCTCAGAATTACTTGATCCTTCTGACTCTAATATTGATCCCAAATATTTGAATTTGTTTACTGTCTTAATTTTCTCATCTTCAATGTCCAAACTTTCATCCATTTGCATTGTAGATTATAAATACTGATTTATATTGAAATTAACATTTAATCCCCAATTTTGATATGCCTCAGTCAGTTTTCTTCTTATCATGTAGGAAGCATCCTCGAATTTAATAATAATAATAATAATAATAATAATAATAATAATAATAATATAATAATTTTATTTATATACAGATTTTTATGTTTACACATTTTTCTATGCCTAAACTTTTATTTTTCTTAACCACTCGTCTCTATCCAACCACTCCATGTCCTCGTCCTCATGTTCTCATTCCATTTCTTATTTCTTGTATCCATGAGTTTCGAGGACTTCCTTTCCTTCTTCTTCCAGCTGGACACCATCCCAATGTTTTCTTGGGTAACCTTCTTTCTTTCATTCGTTATACGTGAACATACTAATTTAATTGCTTATATCTTATATAATCTACTATTGAATATCTAATATTGATTTTTTTCTCGTATGACAGTATTTCTTATTTTTTCTAATTTTGAACATCTTGCTGCTCTCCTTAATAAATCCATTTCCATCGACATAATAATAATAATAATAATAATAATAATAATAATAATAATAATAATAATAATAATAATAATACAATGATAATAATAAGACTAGGATATTCTGTAGGAAGAGAAATTAATTCCAAAGCTGAAACTAAAGTCTCCTCAATGTAAAGGAAAAGTACAGTGTGTAATATGTTTTTAAATATAACTGGCCGACCAGTGCGACATTGACAAGTCTCACTGTTGGGTGTAAAAGTGGAAGTGTGTAACATATTTCTCGTCTCTCGAAAGAAAGAAAGAAAAAAAATATTTGTAAATATCTTGATGCGCAAACAGTGATGTGATCTTTCACCTAGAGAAGTGCCTGTTTCGTCACATGCATGATAGCATGACGGAGCGTAACACAAGAGTGTTCTAAGCGTCAATAACAATATTGTTACAAGTGATAAAAAATTGGCAATATTTGTTTAACTGCTGACTTAATGATAAGTAGACATCGAAACTTTAGGCTCTAAAAAGTGACATTTTAGGTACCTAAAATAGGTCCTTACACAGCTCTATTTAGATTCTATAAAATATAAAATAGGCACTAATAATGTTTAAATAATGCCACTAATTCTTATTACACGGAACCAAATATTAATTGCATAATAACTATATTCAAAATTCGTATATACCTATAAATATTCAAGAAGCTTTACTTACTTTACTTTACTTTACTTACTTTACTTTACTTACTTTGCTTTGCTTTACTTTACTTTACTTACTTTGCTTTGCTTTACTTTACTTTACTTTACTCTGCTCTGCTTTGCTTTGCTTTGCTTTACTTCACTCTACTCTACTCTACTCTACTCTACTCTACTTTACTTTACTCTACTTTACTTTACTTTACTTTACTTTACTTTACGACCAGCCTCATGGGCTAGTGGTCAGCGTTTCTCACTACTATTCATGATGTCCCGGGTTCGATTGCCGGTCAAACCATAGGAATTTTTCTTTAAAGGGAATTATTTCTGTGGTTATCCATGGTCTGGAATTTAGGTTATGTTTAGGTTAAGGACTCTCCTGGCGATTCATTGTCACATATAATCGGGGTAACGTAACTCCACCATCTAAGCACCCCAACTTCAGAGGGAGAAAACACTAAAAATGTCGAAATGACAACCTGGGGCACTAAATAAAAGAATTATTTTACTTTACTTTATTTTATTTTATTTTATTTCATGTTCTGTAGTATTAGCTAATATTAGACCACATCCCCATTATCTTTCGTTTAGTCTGTATTTTAATAATATTTTTCTAAATTGTAATAAGTATATAATTTTTGTATGATTTTATTATTCGCTGGTTAAGTGGAAGAGAAAACCTTATGGCCTTAACTCTGCCAGCTTAAATAAAGCATTATAGTAATAATTATATTATTATTATTATTTATTTATTTATTTATTTATTTATTTATTTATTTATTTGTTAATAGAATATTCCACAATACAGTAGTTCTCCTTCAAACCCAAAGTGATTTCTCGCCAGTGGTTTCTGTCTAAAGCATCTTCTTCCCTCAAATCTCTAGCTTCCATACTTCTCACTCCATCTATCCATCGTTCTCTAGGCCTGCCTCTTCCACTTCTTCCATTAGCTTTCCAATTGTGCATCTTCTTTTGTATTCAATCTTATTCCATTCTTATGCGGTGTCCATACCATTTCAAACGTTTTTCTTCTATTTTTTTCTCATTTTTTATCAATTTGCATCATAATTCCCCTTATTCTGCTGTTTCTGATATTATTATTATTATTATTATTATTATTATTATTATTATTATTATTATTATTATTATTATTATTATTATTTAATGAATCTAAAATACAACCAACAGATGTTTCACATTGTAATTGCCCGTACACAAATTGAATATTTTCTTATCTTTTCAGGATTCTTATTCATCGTCAATAATCCCATAATTTTCCTTACAGTGGATATTAATCACTTTTTTCGTGGTGAAGTTTTATCGTTTATCACTCATAATTAATTTATGAGCCAAAAAGAGCATTCTATATCGACTGAAGTAACGGAACAATACTTTACACTTCGATGAGTCGAACTGGTAATTCAATTGGATCTTCATTGCTCTTTCCCATTAAAAAGTTTGCGGCAGCGAGTAAGTCTTCAGTTCAGTGTTTTTCTGAAGTATCATATTAAAATTATTTTTCACTTTTCCCAGCAATTCCGAGCGCTTCAGAAAGCTTCGACTTTGATATTGTTCCGCACTACTCGGGGGGGGGGCTCTTCTCACCTCCTTTTCTTGTAAAAAATACAACAGATGTTCACGTAAAATGTTCACAATAATTTTATTTGGTTCAAATAAACTTTCAGTGACACTTCAATAACAATTTGCTGTAATAGTCAATCTTTGCTTTATAGTTTATTTGTCATATACTTATTTCTAGTCACTAATGACTTTACTTGTCACAGTTTCTTCTTATATCAGTTCACTGTATCGCTGGTCACAACACAAAATACTGTCTTCCGAACCTGGCGATGCTTATATAAGTCAGGAAAAGAAATTTCTCGGCTAGTTACCGAGATCGTTCTAGATCGGAAGCTACGGGAATCGAAGCCTCTGGAACAAGGAGGGTAGTTGTGTAGAGAACCTTCTACCATGGAAGTTCAGACGCATACTGAAATTCCTCCGCGTGTTTTTCAACTCGTGAGTCGTCAACTAGCTATTTTTCCATCCACTAAAACAATGCGAGATATCTACTCCCGTCATCGTCCGCGCACTTCGAAGTCTACTATTACAGTGCGTCACAATATATTCAATAGGGCCAGTTGTCCATAGAGATGTTTCCCATTGCTCTCAAAATCAGTTTTCAACTTTGCAATGAATGTGAAGTGAGATTTAATGTTCACCTAGTCATTCTGTAAAATAGCCATCTACAATTTTCTTGGCTTCGAATACACATAATATATTATCCTCCAAGTTTCCAACAATTGATTTAATTTCTTCAAATTGTTCACAATAATAGTCAACAGCCTGTAGTCATGTTTCCCATCTTTTAAGGACAGGTTATGAAGGAAGAGCAAAATTTTCAAGTATCAGCAGAAAAGCCTGACTCTTAATGGAACATTCACGAACACTTTCTTCACTTTTGAAAATGACATTCCAATTTGTTCTGCTACTCGATACAGTCAATATGCCAAGAAAGAAACAAAATCCTAAAAATAGGCTCTATCGTCAAAATAGGCATTTGTAGGTACTGTAAAATATCTTTATTAACCTAATTGCCCCTGTTAAACATAAATACTAAATTTCAAATATGTAAGGGAGAAAATAGGCGTTTGCCTAATTCCGCTGTCTGATAATTAATAGACTAACCCGAAACACTCAATTATACAGAGTGGAACAGAATTTCTACGAGTTTTTCAGGAATCAATACTTCGAAACCTTATTATAAACCACCGTTGAGAATATATGTGAATGGTTAAATTAATAAAATACGTAACTGAGATCTCGTTCGTATTCAACGGAATAAAATTTCAGTTAAAAGAATGTAGAAGGCGAACCTATGCATGTTCCATCATAAGCAGATAAAAAGGTATTAAATGTTTTGGTTAATGTTCTATATAGAGGGTTCAGGTCTTTGGTTGTGTTTCCGTTCGGTAGAATTTCAATATTTATCTCCAATTCTATTTTTAAAATTTATCTCGAAAGAGTACTAAGAGACTGGAGGAAAAAATGTCAAAAAATGGGCATACCTATCCAAAATACACATGTATATTCATTAAATTTTGCAGACGACCAGGTATTAATAACACAGGACCACGATGACATAGAATATATGGCTAAAAAACTAAAAGAAGAATATGAAAAATGGGAACTTTATATAAACATTGACAAAACTAAATACCTGTGTATAGGAGAAGAAATGGAAAATATAAATTTCAACAATGGAGAAGAACTAAAACCTAGTATTGAATGCACTTAAGAACAAAATTAGACAATTTAGACGATAACACAGTGGAAATTAAAAATAGAATCGCACAAACAAAACAAGCAATAAATGCTTTAAACTCTGTTTGGTGGAGCAAAAATATTACAAAACATAGAAAATTACAAATATATCAAACCATAATTGAGAGCATTTTAACACATGGTGCTAAAGTCTGGCAAATTCCTACCAGGGAAATGAAAAGAATTTTAAGTACAGAAATGGATGTTTTAAGAAGATCAGCTGGAAAATCTAGATTGGATAGAATGCGAAATAAAAAATAAGGAAAATTATGGGTGTACAAGAGGAGCCGGACATCATAGAAAAGAAAAGATAACAGTGGTATGGCCATGTCAGAAGAATGCCAGAGCAAAGATTGCCAAAAATTGTTATGGAATGGATCCCAATGGAAAGGAGGAAGAGAGAAAGACCGAAGAAAACTTGGATAGAAGGGGTACAAGCTGGTATGAATATCAGAGGAATGGAGGAAGATCAATGGATGGATAGAGAGGAATGGCGTTTGGTTTCCGGAAGACGGCGGCAGCTGCCATGATACCGGATGATGATGATGACTACTTTATAAGATCGAACACTTCAAGGATGTTCATTCTATAGTTGATAGTCAATAACAACACACTTTAACACAATCAACAACTTACATTTTTCAGTCACATAGTTTTTAAATTATTTTTCAGCATTTTACTTTCCAGTTTCACCGCTGTACTCTCGAGGTAGCGCGCTGCCTTGTCACGCAGCGGGCCCGAGTTCAATCTTTGGACGGGACAATTTTCCTGGGTGACGTTTTTCGGTTTTTTCGTCACCTGTTAGACATGTCAAGAAAATCTAAGGCCCAAACACCGCGTGGCCATCATTATTATCAGTATCATATTCGCCTCATTAGATTAAGTTTACATTAAGGCCACTCCTGGCCATATTTCATATCTTCGGGGCAACCGTAATCCCGTCTTCCACGCGCCCCACCCTCAGAAGTGGTACGCCATGCCATGAGAGAATACCAGAAAAGTCGTAATGACAGCCTGATGATATTGATAAAAAAAGTTTGTAAAACGATTATATAAATATTTCCATTTAATTAAGCACATTAAAAACAGTTTTATTACAGATAAAGTGGAAACAATTAATATATTGTACACTAGCTAATACCCGGCGTGCGCTGCTACTCCTAAATAAATGTTAATGTGTTTTACCACCAGCCTTGAGCTGCTATGCTTGCCAGGGAATCAGCTTATCCCGATCTTCCTGGCATCAATGAAAGACAAAAAGTTATCCGTAAAAGATAAACATATGCTGTCGCGGACATTTGTAGAGTCTTTTGAGATTCTCGATTGCGTGTACAATAATTTGGTTTATTTGTTATGGTTTAGGCAGCGAAAGCCATTTAAGAGTCAAAATAGGGACTTTATTTCACGTTTTTTTCACTACAAAGTGTGATTTTTCCGGTGAAAGATTTGAGTATTACAACTCTGTTATAACCTATGTACATCCCCGGAATGTCCTGAACATTTTTCAAAAAGCCCCATCACAATCGGATGAACGGTATGGCAGAGCACGATTGTCCGGGAATCTACTTATCACGATCTTCTTGGAATCAATCAAAGACAAAAATGGTTATTGTGAGTTATCCGTAAAAGATAAACGTATGCTGTCGCGGACTTTTTTCTAGAGGTTTTTGAGATATTCAATTCTGTGTACATTAATTTGATGTATTTGTTATAGTTTAGGTAGCGTAAGCCATTTAATCGTCAAAATAGGGACTTTATTTCATGTTTTTCGCTACAATGGGTGATTTTATGGGTGAAGGGGTTGAGAATTATATAGCCTATGTTCATCCCGGGAATCTCCTGAACATTTTTCAAAAAACCTCATCAAAATATTTCTATAGGCCTATAATTAAACATATTAGAAACAATTTTATTACAGATAAAGTGAAAACAATTAATATATTGTATACTAGCTAATACCCGACGTGCGCTGCTACTCCTAATTAAATGTTACTGTGTTTTTACCACCAGCCTTCAGCTACCATGCTTGCCCGGGAATCAGCTTATCCCGATCTTTTTGGCATCAATCAAAGACAAAAATGGTTATTGTGAGTTATCCGTGAAAGATAAACATATGCTGTCGCGGACTTTTTTGTAGAGTTTGTTGAGATATTCAATTCCGTGCACAATAATTGGTGTATTTGTTATGGTTTAGGCAGCGTAAGCCATTTAAAAATCAAAATAGGGACTTCATTTCACGTTTTCACCACAAAGAGTGATTTTTAGGGGTGAAGGGGTTGAGTATTACAACTCTCTTATAGCCTATGTTCATCCCCAGAATCTCCTGAATATTTTTCAAAAAGCCCCATCACAATTGGATGAACGGCATGCAGAGCACGCTTGCCCGGGGATCGACTTATCTCGATCTTCTTGGAATCAATGAAAGACAAAAATGGTTATTCTGAGTTACCCGTAACAGATAAACACATGCTGTCGGGAACTTTTTTGTAGAGTTTTTTGAGATATTCAATTCTGTGTACATTAATTTGATGTATTTGTTATGGTTTAGGCAGCGTAAGCCATTTAAGCGTCAAAATAGGGACTTTATTTCACGTTTTTCGCTACAAAGGGTAATTTTTAGGGGGAAGGGGTTGAGTATTATAACTCCCTTGTAGCCTATGTTCATCCCGGGAATCTCCTGAATATTTTTCAAAAAACCTCATCAAAATATTTCTATAGGTCTATAATTAAACACATTAAAAACAGTTTTATTACAGATAAAGTTAAAACAATTAATATATTGTATACTAGCTAATACCCGGCGTGCGCTGCTACTCCTAAATAAATGTTACTGTGTTTTTACCACCAGCCTTCAGCTGCTATGCTTGGCCGGGAATCAGCTTATCCCGATCTTTTTGGCATCAATCAAAGACAAAAATGTTTATTGTGAGTTATCCGTAAGAGATAAACATATGCTGTCGCGTACTTTTGTGTAGAGTTTTTTGAGATATTCAATTCCGTGCACAATAATTGGTGTAGTTGTTATGGTTTAGGCAACGTAAGCCATTTAAGCGTCGAAATAGGGACTTTATTTCACGTTTTTCGCTACAAAGGGTAATTTTTAGGGGTGAAGGGGTTGAGTATTACAACTCCCTTATAGCCTATGTTCATCCCGGGTATCTCCTGAACATTTTGCAGAAAACCCCATCAAAATCGGATCAACGGTATGGCCGCGCATAGAATACGGACAAACAAACCAACATACAAACATTCATATTTATATATGTAGATATAGCCTATATGGAAATAGTATTACAAACTCGTGTTAGAATTAAAAATTGACTGATAATTTCTAGCCGTCGCGCTTTTAATTATTTATCAGAATATAATTTAATTTTATGTTTCACATGTTCTATTGTAGACCAAGAGGTCAATATCGTTATAGCTGATACTAGAGTTACCAGACATATATCATGTGACGTAGGTCGTGTGTGGAATTATCGTTGCATCAGGTCTAAACTCACTGCTGTGTGTTCTAATTGTTAGTGCACGGTTCCTAGTGCTATGTTACACCGAGCGGATGGGGTTATATAATTGAGCATATGTTCCGAAAGGCCTTCTTGATATTTCACAGTATTATACAGAGTGTTCTATAATTCCCCTTACAAACTTCTAGGACTTGTAGAGGGAACTGAATTGATAATACTCAGAATTGGAAACCATGTCCGGAAACTTACCGTTTCCGTGCTACAGCCGTTTGAAAACATGTTTATCGCGACCACTTTTACAAGTAATTTATTATGAGGCGTGACACAGTACATCACTTGTTTTACAATTCAACTCATTAATAACCAAAGAAACAAATAGAAACTGAATCATGACTTGCATTGATAATCTCGGATACACCCTCCACAATAATTTTTTGCAGTTTTAAAAATTTCGAACAAATTTTATATTAAAAAAAAAAACATGTAGTCTTGGAATACTCGATAGGGAAATGTTCGATTTAGACGAATTGCAAAGTATTACTTGTTGAGACACGTGACGTTCGTCCAGGCAATGCTTGTTTTCAAACGGCTGTAGGATGGAAACGGTAAATTTCCGGACATAGTTTCCAATTCTAAATATTATCAGGAACCAATTTTATATTTGTTTTAACTTTCACAAAGTACTAAAATACCCTTTTTCCAGCGCTCCCATTCCACTAGCTAAACCCAACTCATACCCTCGTAAACACGTGGCGAAAAATGTTTACAGATATGCCGTCTTTTCCAGTATACAAATGCTGACAAAAACTGAGGAAATGTACTTAAAAGAGAAACGCTGACAACCGCGCAAAATTTCAATGACTGACACTAATGTGGGTTTTGCCGGCATGTTCTCTCCTTTAAGGGCGGCTTGGTCAGATAGCACAGAGCACCAGAGAAGAAAGTGGACAAGTTTCGTGTACATGCCATAAGCGGCGCTAGTGTAGAACAACTAACGACATCTTATTGTTTTTTTTTCTGGTACTACTATGAAATTCAGCACCGCCTGGTGGTAAAATTGTGAATTATAATTGTATAACGCCATCTGGTGAATAATCATGGAATTGAACTTTTATATGAATAAATAACGTATTAATTAATCTTAAAGGATGGAAGTATTATTTGTACCCAGCCTCTCAGACCTAAAGATGTTTCGGTACTAAATTTTACAGAAGGGAAGAATGGAAATAAATAAAACATGTTTAATTGAGTTTCGGTTATTAAAATTTTAAAACGGGGCATTGTGAGCTCGTTCATAAAAATATGTACAATGGACCTACCCCCTTATTCTTACATACAAATTTTATACACTATTTATGACAGACCCTTAAGGCCATCTCGTAATTCTGAAGTCCATTATAAAGTCACATTTTAAAATATGTTTATTTAATGGCTGTGCCTACAGCACTACACTAAACAACACGTACGATCACTCTTCCTAACCTAACAAATCTAGAGAATTTTTTTATCACTTCTAGTAGGTTTATCTTTGAAACTAGATTCACATTAAAAACCCATAAACAAGCTTGAATTTACGTACAAAATAGAGTAAAATAAATCGAAGTAATGATTTTAACTTTGAATAACATATAATTTTTACAGTACCGTGTACATAGAACGAAAGGATAGCAGTTAAAAATTTAAATTTACAAAATGGCTAATTTCCCATAATCCCGAGTGAACACGCCGTGTGCCTTGCATTTGTTTTATTTAGTTGCGTATTCTGTTTTACTACGAAACAGCGCTACCATTGTAGTTTGCTCATTGTAGTTCATCGTAAACGACCGAAATTTTTTAGATGTCACTGTACTCAGTTACCTCTATTCGAAGTTTCTCTATGGGCAGATAGATTCACGACAGCTTGGAAAAAAAAAATCTTACGATTTGCCCCAATGTTTTTACGTTGGCTAAATTTAAAATTCCCCCGATATGTTTACGAATTTGGGTATTTGGAATTGTTTAAGAGACATTTGGTTTTCCATAAAAGGTAAAGTAATCCCACTACATGCCTCAGGAGGCCCTTGCGGTAGTAGGGGGTTAAGGCTCGCACTTTTAATCGGCACTTGATGTCAGCCGAGTTGTCAGCCCTGCGTGACGGACACCTTTACCCCAGAACAAGCGTCTGATACTCATTTCCGTTAGAGGCTGAGTCGACCCCAGGGTCATAGTGCCGCCAGAAGGTTTGGGTCAGTTTAAAAATCCATACCCCACCGGGACTCGGACCCTCGACCTCCCGGCTTGTCGCGCAGTGCCTCAACCACTACGCTACGGCGTGCACCTTGTTTTTCCATACTTGTCTATATTTCAGGATATTTATACATATTTCAAAAAATAACATATATTTACATAACTGAACGTTTTATTTTAAATATGTTCCATGTTTTATGGTTTCAAAGTTATTCTTGTCGGATGATCATTTTAAATTTTACTACACACTATTTCAAACGTCTACGCAAAAGGAGTACACACATTAGTCAAGCCTTGAGGTTGGCGTTGGACTCTCATTGGCTGTTTCCTTCATTATCTCATCAAACAGCCAATGAGAGTCCAACGCAGCCTCAAGGCTAGACAACTGTGTGTACTCTTGCTGCGTAGACGTTTGAAATAGAGTGTAGTATCTCTATTTCAAAATTGAATTATTTTCATTTACGGGTTTTAAACTATATCGAATGCTATCGATTACGTTACTGACTTACTTACTTACTTACTTACTCACTGGCACTATCGAACCCGTAGGTTCATGGCCGCACGGACATAAGCTCTCCATACATCCCTATCCTGAGCTAATGCTTTCCAATCATTCCCTGTATAATCTACTTCCCTCAAATCATAGTTAATGTTGTTCTCCCACCTCATTCTTGGTCTACCAACTGGGCGTTTTCCTTCTGGCTTTCCTACAAGAAGTTTCCATGCACGTCTTTCATTCCCCATACGCGAAACGTGTCCTGCCCATCGCAGTCTACGGGACTTAACTGTTCTTATTATATCTGGCTTCCTATAAAGACCATGTAGTTCATTGTTATGTAGTCTTCTCCATTCACCTGTCTGTTCATCTCTCTTTGGTCCAAAAATTTTCCTAAGAACTTTATTCTCAAATACTCGTAATCTCCTTTCCTCCCTTAAAGTAAGAGTCCATGTTTCGCACCCATATAATATAACTGGTAGAATAATAGTTTTATATATTTTCAGCTTAACATTTTTTGAAAGGAGTTGGGACATCAAAAGTCTCTGCAATGCATAATAGCATGCATTTCCAGAATTGAGCCTATGTTTAATTTCTTTGTGCATCTCATTCCTATTTGTGATTATTGTTCCTAGGTATTTGAATTCAGCCAATTCCTCAAAATTTCCCTCATTTGTCATTAGCTGTCCATTTCCATTATATAATGTATTTCTACGTGTGACCATATATTTAGTTTTACTGATATTTATTTCCAGTCCTAATTTCTTAGTGTTACTCAATAGTGTGTGCGTGTTGGCCTTTAGTATCTCCTCGCTATCGGCCAGTAGTACTACATCATCAGCATAAACTAACAGCTTATTAATACCATTCAGTTGTAGGCCTTCCTCATTCTCTAAAGATTTAATGGCATGCTCTAGTACAAAATTAAATAGTAGAGGAGATAGTGCATCTCCTTGCTTCAACCCATTCTGGATTTCAAAAGTGTCTGAAAACTGTTTGCCTACACGCACCCTACTCGTTGAGCCATTTAGACACATTCGTATAAGTCTAACTAACTTTTTAGGAATTCCGAACTCCAGCAGGATACTATATAACTTCTCCCTCTTAATTGAATCATATGCTTTTTTGAAGTCTACATATAGTTGATGTACAGTACCATTATATTCCCATTTCTTTTCTAAAATCTGTCTTATACTAAAAATCTGATCTGTTGTAGACCTGTTTCTTCTAAATGCACATTGATGATCTCCTAGAATGTCATCAATATAGGGAGTAAGTCTGCTTACTAATATATTTGTTAGAATTTTGTACGAAGTTGAAAGTAATGAGATGCCCCTATAGTTGTTGCAATCAGTTTTATCTCCTTTCTTATAAATTGGTACGATAATTGATTCCTTCCATTCATCTGGAAGAGCTTCTTTTTCCCAAATCATAGTAAGCAACCAGCGTATCTTGTCCATCAATTTTTCTCCCCCTGATTTTATCAGTTCTGCTGGGATCTCATCTGAACCTGATGCTTTATACATCTTCAATTTTTCAATTGCCATTTCAACCTCTAATGCACTTGGCTCTGCGACTAGCATTTCTGCTGTCTGTAACTTATCCTCCTCAATGTCCTGTTCTGTATGTACATTTAATAGCTGATTAAAATAACTTTTCCATCTATTTAATATACTCTTGGAATCTGCAATCATATCCCCATTTTCATTCCGAATTATGTTTGTTCTAGCCTGAAACCCTTTCTTCTCTATACTAATTCCCTGATATAATTCTCTAATGTTCCTATTTTTTGCATTCATTTCAAGATCATTAATCTTCTCTCTCAAATATTCCCTCTTCTTACTCTTTAGTAACTTGGTGGTTTCCCGTCTAACACTACCCAATTGCTCTAAATTTACCTCATTTGGCTGGTGTAACCATTTCATTTTTGCTAGCTTTCTTTTCTTTACGATGTCGGCACATTCCTCATCAAACCATTTCTTGTTTTGCCTCTTTTTTAAACAACCAATGCTTTCTGATGCTGACAATTTAATAGTATCTCTTATAGCCTCCCATTCTTTATTTATATCAGTTTCTTCTTCGTTTGCCACATTGTCATCTGAAGATTCCAGTACTTCAAATCTATTAGCAATTTTGATTTGGTATTCTTGCCGCATTTCATCATTTTTCAAGTTTTTTAATTCATATTTTACAGAATCATCTTTAGCGTTTGTTCCTCTCATAAGCGATAGCCGTTGTCTGATTTTCACTCTGACCAGATGATGATCCGAATTGCAGTCTGTCCCTCTAACTGATTTAACATCGATGATGCTACTGTGCCAGCGTTTATCCACTAATACATGATCTATCTGGTTCCGAGTTTCTCCATCTGGGGACGTCCAAGTGTATTTATGAATATCCTTATGCTGAAATGTTGTGCTCTTAACAATGAGATTCTTTGATGTGGCAAATGTGACTAATCTAACCCCGTTGTCGTTACTATCTTCATGAAGACTGAATTTGCCTATTGTTGGTTTGAATATATCTTCCCGCCCCACTTTTGCATTAAAATCTCCTAAGACAATTTTCATATGATATCGTGAAAGGCTATCAAATAAGCATTCTAATTCGTCATAGAACTCATCCTTGATCTTGTCATCTTTATCTTCTGTGGGGGCATGTACATTTACAATTATAAAATCATGTCGTTTACCCTTTAGAATTATGTATGATATCCTATCACTAACAAACTTAATATCTCGGATAGCGGATAGGATCCTCCTTCTGACTAAAAAACCCGTTCCAAATGCAGGTCTTTCTGCACCCCCATAGTATAATGCAAAGCTTCCTGATTCCTGACTACCTTCTCCTGGCCACCTAACTTCCTGTAAAGCGACTATATCCAAGGGCGATTTATCCAATTCCCGCATTAATATCTCTAGTGCCCCGCTATTGTATAAAGTCCTAACATTCCATGTTCCTAGGAACATGTCCCTGTGTTTGAGCCTTTGGCATGGGTTCCCTGAAGTAGTCCCCGCCCGGAGAACCGAATGGGGGACTATTTGACCTCCGGAAAATTTTACCCCAGTAGAACCCATGTCCGCATTTCTTGACGGTTGTATTTTTACGGTGAAAGATCGTCACTCTTTCGACCAAGGTACTTATTTCGTCTGGCTTATCACCTTCGACCAGTCCGGCATGGGTAACCCTATCGGCAGCAATGCTACCGCCGGCATAGCTCTCAGGATCATTTAAGCACACAAGCCACTCCACCACGACAAGGTAAAGATACCATGGAGGGTTACGTTACTGACTACGTATGAGATATTGCGATATCTAACGACGTCGTTTATTACTAATGCCCTATATCGTTATTTTTCTTTTCTTGTGCTTCGATTAATTTGAGCACGTTAGATTAGGATTTGGGTAGGTTAGTTTACGTTATGAAATTTGTATTATTAAGTTTTCGGACGCTGCAGAACATAGGAGACAGTGATACGGAGTGAGGCAATGTGACCAATCTATTTGTTTTACTTTCATCATCAAGGATTAGACCTTAAGGTCTGTTCCGATCCCATACTAGAATTGATCTGTCCATCTTTTACTGGGTCTTCCAACATTTCTTCGACCTAATGGTTTGTAATGAAGAATCTGTTTCGGAATTCTATTATCTATTCTATTGATGTTGTGCATCCATATATCTTTGTATTGTACAATTCTATTGTTATCTATTCTATTGATGTTGTGCATCCATATATCTTTGTATTGTACAATTCTATCATATAGTTTGAATATACACAGTTCACATCGTATATCTTCATTCCGTTTTCGATCTGATATGGTATAGGCCACACTCCTCGGAAACTTCATTTCTGACGTTTCTATTCTTCGTCCCTGGTTTTTGGTAAAGACCTATTGTTCCGATCCATATAATGGTTTTGGAACCGCAATCGTTTTATAAAATTTTAAAAGTGTCTCCTTTCTAGTTCCCTTGAGACTTCTTTTATGGTGCCACACATATAAATTTATATATTATGTTTTCAATGTCTTATTTTTTCTATATGACACATTGTATCCCAGGTAATTAAAATTGCTCACCTGTTCTACTATTTTATTCTCTAATTGGATTTTTACTCTTTACTTTTTTTTGTTTTATTATAAACTACATAAATATTTAAGAAATATAAATGGAATTAAACCGCTAAAGTGGTAAGTTTGCAGCTTTCATTTCATCAACATATTTACTTAGCTAGACTATGGTATTCAATTATATGATCTTCTACGAATGAAATCAAGGTTCTCTTGAATGGGCTTCTTAAATAGGATAGTAGTTAATTATAACATTTGAGACGTCTATTGTTCTCATGATTTATAGTTATCTTTGCAGAATCCATATTGTTTGTATCACGATTTTCAGGTTATTTTTATGACAAATTCTAATTATTTGTTCCCAATTTCTCATAATTTTTCTCACCAAGAAATATATATATATATATATATATAATACATACATACATACATACATACCATACATACATACATACATACATACATACATACATACATACATACATACATACATACATACATACATACATACATACATACATACATACATACATACATACAGGGTGTATCAAAAAGGATGGCGCAAACTTACATGGTTGAAAGTACACGATAATAGAAGCAACAATGTCCCAGTAAACATGGGTCCGCAAACGAGCCGTTTGCGAGATAATTACGAAAGTATGGTTACAAGCCGCCACTGACTTTATTGTAAACATCGTCCTAGTTAGTACAAATTAATTTGAATTTAGACTTTACTATTAATTTTTCATCTCATTTAGTTCACATTTTACAGTTCACCTCCTTTAACAGGTAACCCAAAAAATGAAGCGTACTTTGTTCCTAGAGTGAACTTCTCGTCGAGGTTCCTTCCAATACCATATCCTCAACCTCAGGCGTAATGCGAGCAGACCTACCTACTGCTCTGCCATGTGCAAAATCCCTATTTTCTCTCAGGCGCTGATGGACCCTTGTAAATGTACGATTTTCGGGGTGTCTTCGATCAGGATATGTTTCTTGGTACAAGCGTGCAGCCTCCCGTGCATTGCCATTAGCCCTACCGTATATGAAGTGCATATCCACATTCTCTTCGTTACTGTAAGGTTCCATTGTAACTACAACACAGCACAAGTGGCACTCCTCAGACGAGACATACCTTTTGAGACTGTGTACTGTATCCGTCCTGTACGTTCTGCGTGTATGGTTTAATTACAACTCCACCTCTCGGCAATGTTCAATTTTGTAAACAAAGAACATAGGACGGCTTCAAGTGCGCAAGGAGTATACCGTACAATGTTACAAACAGTGACGTCAGTGGCGGCTTGTAACCATACATTCGTAATTATCGCAAAAGGCTCGTTTGCGGACCCATGTTTACTGGGACATTGTTGCTTCTATTATCGTGTACTTTCAACCATGTAAGTTTGCGCCATCCTTTTTGATACACCCTGTATATGTATATATCAGGTCGCAAATACATTCTACAAAAGTAAGATATCCTATTTTTTTCTTGTATGGTAGTACGTCATTTCCGTAACGATCCCCGAAGGTGCAACGTATTTATTTCACCCAGAACGGAAGCCGAACGGTAAACAAGGCACACGGTAAGTGTTCTACCAACTGTGGCTTTAGTGATAAGTATGGTCGGAGATTAGCCGAATATTCGTAATGTGAGTGATGTACAGAATGTAGATAAAATAATGGAAATATCACACTTATTGTACATTTATTTTCATAAGCTTGATTTACCTGCAAGCTGGTATTTCTGAATTTCGCTTAAAATTAATCCGTTGATACTCAACTTGAAGAAAAACTCACACAATTTTTCGCTCTAGAATTGTCAGTTATTTTATTATACACTAAAGAAATAGGCTATTTTAACGTAAATTATTATTAAAACAATACATAGGCCTATTATTAGTTATAAATTTATATTAGTGTGAGTGAATTATTCAATGGCAGATAAAGCGGGGCTTTTGAAGAAGCCCTTTAGCAATTGCTTTATTTTTTTGCTCCCCTGCGGCATTGTCTAAATGAGACCTCGCAACATTCCACTGATTTATTTGCCAAGACGGGCTTTCCGAGCAAGCATCTTACTGTCCCACTGCAGCGACAGGGCGCGTTCCAGGTTGGCGGATAGAGGAATGGTCTATGAAAATATCTATCCTCCCGGCTAAGTGGAGCTCGATTCGTGGACAATTTGTGCGGTCGTCAGGAGGTGAGCGATCTGCGTAAAACCTGCTCAATCTACTGTGGATCACGTGGACACGTCTGCGGATGACAGACAGGAGGTATGGTCGGTGGACTGCCTGTTAGTCCCCCTTGATAAGTCCGATGGACTTGAGGACCATATGTGAAGTCGGCAGGAGCTGAGCGCCCTATCATAATACAGTAAAACCTTTCTATGAAGGAACATGACGGTTCCTTAAATATATTTCCGTCTTGGCAATTTTCCTTCTTATAAGGGGTTCCCAAATTACAAGCCTGGATTTTCTCACGCAGTGTAAGGGTTTTACATGTACGCTTTAAAGGCATAACGTATTGAACTAAAATACAGGCAAAATAGTGTATGCAACACAGCTAGTTTGCACGCCAATACAAAACAACTTCATTACACAAAAGCGAGAAGGAACTCAAACACAGGATGACTGAAGAGTTTCCCAACTCCCTCTCAGGTAACGTAAGCAGGCAAGGAAAAGCGAGGGATTCCCCGCTGTCACACATAAGCAAGGGTATTCCCGCAATACAATGGCAACTCAAGAAGGTAAAATGATGTAGTGCAGAAAGCGTCGTATGAAAAAATTTCACGTGTGGTCATTAATACTGTAATTAGAACGTGCTTAAGAATAGTTTTCCGTCTTACTGAGGTAAAAATTAACTATTGATACCATCGTCCGGCTTATACCGGACGATTTTACATATAAAATCATACCGTTCTGGAGATTTTTGTTTCATCTCTACAGGTTTCCTTCTTATAAAGGTTCCGGCTAAGACAGGTTATACTGTAGGCCTACTATATGGCTTACTGTTGAGTTGGTGTCCCTCCATTCTGGTCTAATAGCAGCGGCGGCACGCGTCCCCGACTGGCGGACCGGTCACGGCCCGGATAAACAGATTCAGACAAGACAAGACGTGGCACGAATGAAAAATTAAAGTGGTGCATGGAAATTTGTAGGAAAACCAGAGGGAAAATGTCCATTTGGTGTATCAAGAATGAGGTGGGAGAATAATATTAATCATGATGTGAGGGAAGTAGATTATACGGGGATAATTTGAAAACATTAGCTAAGAATAGGGATGTGTGGAGAGCTTATCTCAGCGCGGTCATGATCTTACGGGTTCGATAGTGCCAGTGAGTTAGTTATACGATGTTCTATTGTTCTGATAAAGGTTTTTATGAAGGGATTCTTTACACAAATTCCTCTATTATTCAGTCAATTTTTCCTGTCTCTCTTTTTATGATTTAAACTAATGCAACCTAATTTCATCTCTCTCGGTATTTCTTCCCTACTACGATCTCATTATACAATTTTGTCAGTATTGCTATTGCTTTAGGACCTTAATATTGTAAGGTAAAGTGATCCCACAACAGGCCTCAGGAGGCCTTTGGGGTAGTAGGAGGTTAAGGCTCCCACTTTTTCTAGACAATCGGCACTTGATGTCAGCCGGGTTGTCAGCCCTGCGTGACGGCCGCCTTTACCCCAGAACAAGCGTCTGGTACTCATTTCCGTTAGAGGCTGAGTCTATGTGTAAATGAATGTCTCCTAGTCCAGTCGGCTTGCTTATTCTTTCCTATTGATAGAATCTACAGTGTGTCCCATTCAAACCTCAACATTTTAATTAATCATAACTAACAAAGTATGCGGAATTATGAAATGAGGCTGGTATTAAACGAAACAGAAACACTGCATTGCCACACATTGCCACACACTAAAACACCTCTATATGTTCACCATTAGTAGCACGAACAATGTCAAGTCTCTATTCCATTTCGTGTGACGTTCAGTCCAACATGTCCATTGGTACTGTTGTAATTGTGTCAAGGATACGGGTTCGTAAATCATGAAGACCTTGTACTGGAGTCGTAAACACATGGTCTTTGACATACCCTAGAGAAAAAAATAATACGAGTATATTTTTTTTATGTCATTATAGTCCAACATGCGACAGATGAATTAACTGCATCAATGAAAACAACAATTATTTCTCTTTCTTCTAATACCAATCTCATTTCATAATTCCGCACATTTTGAGAGTTATGATTAATTAAAATGTGGGAGGTTTGAATGGGACACAGTGTACTTCGATACTAGTAAAAATGCATGGTCAGTTTCCGTTGAGATGTTAGTTCACGGTAATACAATGTACGGTTAAAAACTATAAAATAGTTACCTTGTAGGACCTATGCATTCAGCTGATGATGGGACTAGTTCCGAAAGGCCTACAGATTTTAAAACAACTTAAGTTGAGGAGACGGACCTACAAGGTAACTATTTTATAGTTTTTAACCGTACATTATATTACCGTAGTTCACGTGTCCTCTGAGACCTGTCAATCCATATTTTTGTGTGCAAAGTATCATCTTATTTAAACCTCTGTCTTACTTCATTTAAAAGATTTCTATAATATTCCGCCCATTGATTGCATATTATTAAACGGATTTAGTTTTATTGTTTAATTTGTTTCTCATTCTCTTAAGAACCCTCCAAACTGCAGGTGATTGTTTAAAACCTAACTGGCAATATACGATAGAGCATTATTTTTTCACACTATTCCAACATTCCTGTTCTTTCTTACTTTAACATCATATACATTTTTTCTGCGTATATGTTCCTGTTCTCTTCTGTTCCTGTATTTAACCATATTTGGTAGGCTTCTCGTTTCTCTTCTATTTTCTCTACAATATCCTGATTATTCCACGTTTAATACTGCGATTTTATGTTCTCAATTTCTAAAATCTGGTGTGATAACTTTTCAATTACAGTAACCATATCCATCCATAGTAATTCTGCCCGAAGGCAGGTCCTTCACTGCAATCATAGCATTTGCATGCTGTGCTTGCAGCTTACTAGGGAATTGTAGGTGTGGTAGCTTCCCGTTGCTTTCCCCACCGGTGCAGGATGAAGATGATAATAATGATAATGATGATGGCCATATGATTTCGGGGACCGTTTGGGCCTTAAAGTTTTCCTGAAATTTGTCTTACAGGTGAGGAAAAACCCCGATAAAAACATCACCCAGAAAAACTGCCCCGACCGGGGATCGAACCCGGGCCCGCTGTGTGACAAGGCAGCACGCTACCTCGAGACCACAGCGGTGGACAGTAACCATATAATCGTACAATTTCCTCTGTGATCCTCCAAATGTATTTCCTTACTTATTCTCTGTTCAGACAATATTTTATAGAATATAATAATAATAATAATAATAATAATAATAATAATAATAATAATAACATTAATACATCTTTTATTTAAATTAGTAGAATTAAGCTCATAAGGCTTTATCTTTTTATTAATTTATTTAAGGTCATGTGACCTTTTCTTCCACTCTCCAGAACAAACATGTTTTACATTAGAATATAATAATCACAATTAACTCTAATTTAAATACTAAATGAAAATTTGATAAACAAGGTAATATCTTTAAGATTAAGATCGATAACATAATGATAATGATAATACAAATGAAGACTAAAAATAAAAATAAAATGTACACAAAAAAACTATAAAAATAATGAGATATAATAAATTATTTTTTACTCTATCTGTAAAATAGTATATAGAAAAATTGTGTGTTTATAGATTCCAAATATCTATAAAGTTAGTAAATATTAATAGCAGAAATATACTAAAAAAATTACAGCAATCTTAAGTACTAATGTAACTATAAATATATGTAGAGGAAGGTTTTATCAATTGGCTATTTAAAGAAATTTTTCTATGCCCAGATATATATCTTAACATATAAAATTTTCGTGTCACGTTGTTTGCCCGCGATGGAATCCTAAACTACTGAACCGATTTTAATAAAATTTTGCACACTGTGTGCAGTTTGATCCAACTTGAGACTTTATAACTAAATTTATAGTCGCATTATTTTTTATTGAAAATTATTTGTTTATTATTTAATAAAGAGTTATAATTATCTGCGAGTTCCATACGATTCTAACAGATGGCGGTGTAAGGTAATTTGGTAAGGTGATTGGTTTATTATTTAACAAAGGGAGATCCAGATGGCTGTGCTTTTTGTTGCAACCGTGAATTTCAATTGAATTACAAATATTGATTATTTCACAATTTTAGTGTGTGTTCAGTGTTTATTTTATTTTCAATATTATTAATTATTTAATAATATCTAATTATGTCCTAATTGCTGAATTTTATGGTAAAACAGTAACATTTTATCGTCCGCCCATGACATGAGAATTGAACGTTCGGGCAGGAGAACATCTGCCGGGTGCGCTAGTAAAGAATAAATTATTATCATCCGGAACATATCTATGTCAAGAGATAAGTAAAATATAATAGCCTATTTTTTCTATAAATATTAAATGAAAAATACCAGTTAAAAATTGTATTCTAGAATTAAACAAAACATTTTTTTTTAAATATGACACCTCTATCAGATGAACATTAGTTGCAGTTAATAATATAATAAAATACAATGTCGACCATTCTAATATCAGCGCACTAATCGTGTATCCATTTTTTACAGTGAAAACACTGCATCATGCAAGTATTATCTTCCTGTATTTCATTACGGGACTTGGCACAAAACAAACACACCTTGTTAAAATTGGGCTTCTTTGAAATATCTTTTGAAAACAGACATTAGATTTTGACTTCTGTAGCACCTTGTATCCGTCTTTTAATAGCGCCTTTTCATAACATTTTACCCTTTTTCTTATTATTTTTCTTGGCTTCTTTCTTGTGCGGATTGTCTGTTAGAAATATTGCTTTCTAACCACATCTCTCAGAAAAATTACTTGGGATAGAAGATATTTATGAAAGCTACTCGCATTTTTGATTTCATGGTTGATTTGTGAATTTAACAAAATCCACTGCCACAGAATTGTCCTTTAAAGTCTGGATAACATTTAAACGAGGAGATTTCTTGCTAACAAGAGTTGTTTTAGGGACTTCTCTGGTAAGATTATCTTTTGTTTCAAATCTAGAAACATATCCCTGATGACTGGTCGAACTTTCTTTTTTTAAATCCATTCATTGCAGTTCCTATTGTTGCTAGTTGCCCATACCCTTTACCAAACAATCGTGCTATATGAAACTGGGTGACAACATCGGGTTTTCCTTCACTGCGTTTTTGCCATAGAAACTTCTCAGCTTCACCAATATAATAAGTATTCAATGATTTGAAAAATAAACAGCTGTAATTTATGAATTCTTTGTCCTGAAAGTAACACCAAACTAACTTATTTGTTTCGAGTCATATTCAGAGCATTCAAATTCCTAATAGGCCCATGTGTGCAATGACCATCAGGTAGAAGCAAAACTCTCCTTTCTTTCAATAAATATACTGTATCAGTGAAGGGCTTTAACAATTTCACAGATATATTTTTGTTTATAAATTCGCTTTCCGGATTATAGAAAAATTGTTTCTGGAGAAGCTCAATTTTCTAATCCTTCTGCAGAACATGTGTGTTTATAAATCAACCTGGAAATGCTACACAATGCAGTTACATAAATTCCTCGAGATGCTGGGTGGATACCAGTCCTATACATAGACCTAAATTTCCCAACTTATGTAGGCCCTACTGTACGTCATCGAAATTTGTTTCCTTGAAAATGTCCGACAACATTTTTTAAGGAAAATAAACATGGGCTCAGCTCTGGAAACGCATGCTATTGTGTATTAAAGGAATTTAAAAAAAAACGTTAAACTAAAAAATATATTAAATGGCTATTCTTCCAGTTATAGGCCTACTATGTAGATGCGAAACATAGCCTTCTACTTTAAGAGAAGAGAATAGATTACGAGTATTTTAGAATAAAGTGCTTAGGAAAATATTTGGGCTAAAGAGAGACGAACGGACAGATGTATGGGGAAAACAGCATAATCTACATTATCTTTATGGGAATTCGGGTGTAATAGGAACAGTTAAGTCTCGTAGACTGCAATAGGTAGGACTTATGACACGAATGGGGTGTGAAAGAGGAGAGTAGGAACGTCTTTTAGGAAAGCCAGAGAGAATGCTACTAGATAGTAGGCCGAGAAATAGGTGGGAGAATAATAGTAAGCATGATTTGTTGGAGGCAAATTATATAGGGAATGATTGGGAAAGAGTAACTGAGGATAGGGATATATGGAGAACTTATATTCGCATGGGCATGACCCTCTGTATTGGATAGTGCCTGTGATTTAGTTATAGAAATAGACTCTCATAAAATTCTCATCTTCGGAGGATTCCTGAAAACACATCACAAATTAAATCAAATTTTATAATTACTTAATGTGGAATATTTAAAAAACAAAATTTTAGATCATAAAACTAGATGCATAGAACACATTATCGAATGGAAGATGACAGATAACCATAGCAGATGCTAATCATCCTACAGGAAGAAGAAAAGAGGGATGTCCTCTCAAAAGACGCCACTTCAAGTGCGACAAGCCTAGAAGGCCCTTGGCCTACCAGCCGGCTGCTGGCCTCACATCCACATGCGTTAATCACATAGGTAGACGATCATAAGCCAGTATAGGGGTGACATATGGTTAGCATGTTGGGTCCCCCAGCCGTTATAACTGGTCTTCTCAACCCGGAGTCGCTACTTATTTTAGCTACCCAAATGCCTCACGATGCTGGGTGAGGACCGGTCCCATACTGACCAAAATTCCATGAGAAAATTTCTTCCCCATGGGGACTCGAACTAGCGCAAGTCCCGTAGCTCTACTCCAAGGCATCTTGCCTTAAACACTCGGCTACGGCGAGGGACTCTGATGAATGGAATTTCTATTGATGCCTAAACAGGTCACGAATGGCCTAATATTTTGAATACATACATTCACAGTTAACATATGGTATAATACTATGGGGATCTTCACGATCTACTCAAATTACAAAAAAGAATTATTAAAATCATGAAGAAAGCACCATTCCGAACAGAAAGTAAGAAACTCTTCAAAGAACTAAAAATATTACAGGTTCCTTGTATTTACATTTTAGAATCAGTTTGCTTTATTCATAAAAATGTAAAACTCTTCAAAATAAATTCAGATTTACATGAACATAGCACTAGAATATCTAATAATATACATCTAAAATGTCACAGGCTTACCACAAGTATTAACAGCATATCATGTAGAGATAGTAATCTATTTAATCATCTCCCTTCCAATGTTAAACTTCTTACGGGCAGAAAATTTAAGCTGGCTGTAAATAACATTTTATTGTCTTACGTACCATTAAATATGGGTGAATACCTAATTTAAAATTGCAAGTAATATTTGATTGGAATTGTGTATCGCTATGTTTTCTTGCGAAAGTGCTGCCCCTCGATATTATAGTGTATTTTAATTGCAATGTAAATTAGTTTCATTATATAGTTATGGTCCACCGCTGTGGTCTCGAGGTAGCGTGCTGCCTTCTCACGCAGCGGGCCAGGGTTCGATCCCGGTCGGGGCAGTTTTTCTGGGTGAGGTTTTTCCTAACCTGTAAGACAAATGTCAGGAAAACTTTAAGGCCCAAACGGTCCCCGAAATCATATGGCCATCATCATCCTTATCATTATCATCCTCATCATCATCCTTCACCGGTGTGGAAAGCAACGGGAAGCTACCACACCTATAATTCCCTAGTAAAGCTGCAAGCATAGCATGAAAATGCTTTGATTGCAGTGAAGGATCTGCCTTCGGGCAGAATAACTATGGATGGATGGATATAGTTATGTATGTATGTGTTATATTTTGTATTGTTGTTTATGTACAAATTGTACTCTGGACACGTCCTAAAGCATCTATGATGCTCTAATAGATATTAAAATAAAATTAAAACTTCTTGAAAGCAAAATGATGATTATGATGATCGATGATGATAAACTGGGGCCTATCATATAACTATTCAGGACAAACTTATATCTAAGTATATAATTAGATAGCGTGAGCTATATATTCGCAAGATTGTTTTTAGGAATTGTGTTAGGTACATTGATTACACTTAGGTGCTAGAGTTAAGTTTTCTTTCCCCTTGTATTTAGAAGTGAGTGGTTTAGCAATGTGGCGTCTCCTTATTCCGTTTATTGTATTCAAGCAAATCAGAGGAGGGCTCTTACGCTGAGAGCCTAGTGTTTGCTAAAGCTATAACCATTTACAGGTTCTGCTTCATTAGCATTTTGTCGAGAACCCACATCTTGGCAGAGTAGGAAGTCCAAGTAGGGGGGAGAGGACACTTTTACAATCCATTTTTTATTTAAAAAGTCCCAAATTCACTTCTTCTAAAAAAAAAAAAAAGGATGGAATTGCTAAGATATTTCGAAACTGTTATTTTGAAAATTCACTACTACTTAATTAATTTATTAATAAAGTTAATAGGCCTTGCGGATATAGGCGTTATTTTCCTTGCCTCTGGTCTCGAGGGTCCCGGGTTCAAATCCATCAATGGTCGATGGGTTCTAAAATCAGCGCCCAATTCAGTCGTAATAAAACATCATATTAACACAGTCGGACCATAAGACTTCCTTAAATAATCCCTACATCTTCCACACTCTCCATGATTTAATACACTTTTCCGTAATTATGAAAAATGAACATATCTTTGTAAATACCCCCTGATAATATTTTTACTCCTCTGTGAAACACGTGTTACATGTTCACACACACAAAAAAAACACACACATTATATATATATATATGCCTACATTATAATAATGGAAATGGACAGTTAAAGAAAACGAGGGAAATTTTGAAGAAATGGCAGAATTCAAATACCTAGAAACGATAATTACAGATAGGAATGAGATGCACAAAGAAATTAAACATAGGCTCAATTTTCTGGAAATGCATGCTATTATCTATTACAGGGACTCTTGTCGTCCCAACTTCTCTCAAAAAGCGTTAAACTGAAAATATATAGTAAAACTGTTATTCTCCCAGTTATATTGAATGGATGCGAAACATGGACTCTTACTTTAAGGAAGGAGAAAGATTACGAGTATTTGAGAATAATACGTATTCTTAGAAACAAATTTGGACCAAAGAGAAAAGAACAGGCATACGAATGGAGAAGACTTCATAACAGTGAGCTACGTGATCTTTATAGTGAACCAGATATAATAAGAACAGTTAAGTCTCGTAGACTATGATTGGCAGGACATGTGGCACGAATAGGGAATGAAAGAGGAACATGAAAATTTCTTGTAAGAAAGCCAGAGGAGAAAATGCCCAGTAGGTAGACCAAGAATGAAGAGGGAGAATAACATTAACCGTGATTTGAGAGAACTAGGTTACACAGGGGTTAATTGGAAAACATTAGCTCAGGATAGGGATATATGGAGAGCTTATGTCCGCACGGCCATGAACCTACAGTTTCGATAGTGCCAGAGAGTGAGTTAATTAGTTTATTTAGTGAAACACGGGTTGTAAACTAGTTTACTTTGCTACATAAAAAAGCCTAAATTAGGGACTCTGAGCAAAATTTAATCGTTCTCATCCCAGATACACCTTAGTTGCCTATTAGATGTTTCGTGAGGCAATGAACTAACTAGGCCTATTTGTCATTCGCTGGTATCTGTAGGGAAATAAGGTAAATAAATTAGTTTAGTTAAATAACTCCCCAAAAGAAAACCATTGAGCCACGTGGCGATATATAGGTATGGACATACAGACACGGAGTTGTAATTTCAATAGATTTCAACATGACTAATATATTTTGTAACAGGGTAGATGTCGGAGCTTCTTGTCCATCTCTATCCAGGTATTTCTCAGTACATCAATTGTGACATTTTGAATCCCACTTCAATCCGGATTATGAGTTTCAAACGCTGGAATAAAAATAAATAATACAACTCCGTTGCAAACATCAGTTACAAGATCTGCAATATCAAACCTAGCTAGATTTATTTCTCTTTGTTTTATATTATTATCGAATTCTGAAAGAATGTTACTATTGAGATTGTTTTCATGAGAATATTTTTTTCTTTAAAATTTTCACAATTCTTCATATCTTAAAATTCATTTTAAAGCACCGTTGAGGTTATGTAATAAGGTACTAAATACAAAATTGGTACCTGGTAAGTCAGTCGTCCTCAACTAAATTATTAATCTTCATCAAGTAGTTCCAATATGGAGGCCTTTCAAAAACAATGTTTCATCTTCTGCATTTTAACTGGTACCATTAAAATGCAGAAGATGAAACATTGATTTTGAAAGGCCTTCATATTCAGTTGAAATACAGAAGATTAAACATTGTTTTTGAAAGGCCTCCATATTGGAACTACTTGATGAAGATTAATAATTTATTTGAGGAGGACTGATTTACCAGGTACCAATTTTGTATTTAAAATTGTCATCTGTCCTACTTAGTAGACACCGAAAATGGCCATGACAAAAATATAGCCTACATGTTAACGCTCTAATAACTAATTTCAGAACCAAACTCAGAATATTAGCAATAACGGCTAGTCCGATAACCAGCAAAATCGGACCATTAAAGTGGAGGTTCACCTAACTAACTACTCACTGGCATTATCGAACCCGTAGGTTCGTGATCGCGCGGACATAAGCTCTCCATACATCCCTATCCCGAGCTAAAGTTTTCAAATCAACCCCTGTATAATCTACTTTCCTCAAATCATGGTTAACGTTATTCTACCACCTCATTCTTGGCCTACCTACTGCGAGCTTTCCCTCTAGTTTTCCTACAACGAGCATTATTATAATCATTATAATTGTCATTATTATTATTATTATTATTATTATTATTATTATTATTATTATTATTATTATTATTATTATTATTATTTATGATATACTTTAGATAAAAGTGAGAATTCAACTACAGAAATTGAAACAAGAATAACTGATGGAAGAAGAATCATCGGTATGTTGAACCCAGTGCTCTGGAATAGAAATAGAATATACAGAACGAAGAAAACTATATTTCAAGTTCTGTTTCAAAGCATTTTATTATACGGGTCCGAAACCTGGACAGTGAGTAGAAAACAAGCCAACAAGGTGTTAGCAGTAGAAATTAATTTTTGGAGGTGATTGACAAGAATTTCAAGAAGGGATAAGGTCAGGATCAGCACAATAAGGGAAATTATGCAATTTGAAAAATCATATTAGGAAAAATAGAAGAAAAACGTTTAAAATGGTATGGACACCTCATAAGAATGGAAGAAGAGAGAATACCAAAGAAGATCCTTAATTGGAAAGCTAATGGAAGAAGTGGAAGAGGCAGACCTAGATAACGATGGATGGATGGAGTGAAGAGAAGTGTGAAAGCTAGAGATTTGAGGGAAGAAGATTCTTTAGACAGGAACCTCTGGCGACAAATCACTTTGGGTTGAAGGAGTTGATGTATTGTGGAATATTCCTAAATAAAAAAATTATTATTATTATTATTTCCAATTATAACGCTGACCACGGGCCACTCCAATGACATCTATACGAAAACAAGTGTAACTAAATTGGCATGGTTCAATTTCTTCCTTGTAGGGGAGACAGCCTAAATATCATTGAGGTAAACATGGGCTTACAAGATAAACATTTGTTGGTTTATTAATACCTATAATTTTTTTATAAAAATTATCCATGCACTAAAAAGTTACAACCAGGATAAAACATGCGCTAATAATAATCTGAAGTTTGTTCTAACCACATTTTTCTTCGATTTTGATAATCGGAATCTCTAAATACTTGTAAACGTTGCAATTTCCAGTGAGCAAAGGCATATTTAACAAAGGAAAGGGCAAGCATAGCTGTCTGTTTCTCTGCACCCCAAGGGAGCTCATTATGAAAGCTGCAGACTTCTGTTATCTTTCCTAATTGGAAGTACTAGGAAGCTAATATGTTGTGTAGGGAAGGTAGGGGTACATTCTCCTTTCTAGCATAACTGCAATATTAGAGGTTTTATCGATAAAACCCTGTGTATGTAATCTGTGATATACGGTAATTCGGCAATTTCGATTAAGCACTATGATTCTTTTATATTTATTTAGTAGCTTCGTTATTAATCCGTCTATCGCTTTAGTCTTGGGTTCGATCCCCGGTCTGTGCAAGTTTACTGAGTGATCTTTTTTTTTTTCGAGGTGTTTCCTCAACTGTAAGACAAATGTCAGGAAACTTTAAGGCTCAAATGGTCCCCGAGCATCATCATTATCATAGAATAGATTTATTTAGCCTGGTGGAGTTAAGACCATATGACCTTCTTTTCCACTCACCAGGACAAACATATGTTGCATTTAAATACAAAAAAAATACAATAATAATACATACTAAACAATTAATTATCTGTCAAACTGAATAATAATGAAAATAATGTCTAATAATACAATAAAATTTAATATAATTAAACCTAAAGTAATGAAAAAATGTATACAGAAAGGAATAACAGCTCGAATCTACTATACGTAAAAAGACAAGAAAAAATATAAAGAAAGTAATAAACAATAATGAATTAATCTATCGCTTATTATACAGGGCATTAGGTAAATAGTCCTATATTGACAAATCTTAAAACTAGTTTTATTAAATAATGAAAAAACAAATTATTAATTATTAAAAGGTTAATTAGTGAGTTGTTTCTGTTAATAATTTTATTTTCAAATTGTTTCTCAAAGATGGTAAAGTTTGGCAGTCTCTGATATAGGGTGGAAGGGAATTCCATGATGTATCAAGTGTTTGGTATGAATGTGTGCTTGTGTCTGTCTGTGTGAGTGTGTATGGATGGTGTGTTTCGTTTAATGTTGTGTTGTATCGGAGTAGGCCCTGACATTGCGCTGATCATTTATTCGGAGAGGCCCTCCATGTCCTTGTGTGGTCAAAAGAGTATGTGTGTGATCAATAATTTAAATTCTCTCTCCCGACAAGTCGTGCCACTCTAAGATTCGGGTGGCGTGTGGCATGTAAAAAGTGAGAGTTTAAACAAAGTTATTGGAATAGAAAAATTGTATATTCATCCATAGAATTATGTATTGCATATGCAAATTATTAATTAGCAGGTTTAGGGATCGGGATTACATAAGATTGCGGCAAAGTTTTCCACTGTTTCACTATATGTGATATGTGACGTCAGTGCATTCAACCCACACACAGTACAAGGGCAGATCTTGTAATCATTAGAAAATCTGCCCTTACAAGAATAATATATATTATTGAGTTACTTAGCTTTTTTTCGTACCAATTGTTTTAATAGGAACTAGTATTTATTATCGAAAACTGGTTTATTTACGTGTACATTCGAAGTCTGTTCTCATAATGTGCGTCAATTTGTTTAAAAATACACTGCATACGTTCATAGTTAACTCATTCTGGTCCCTATTATTTTAATTAGTATTATACCTCTTGGCATATGATTTAGTTTACCTTCAGTATAGTTGAATATTTAGCAAATTGATATTATGCATTACAGAGACTCTTGTCATACCAATTTATCTCAAAATCGTTAAATTGGAAATATATAAAAGTATTATTCTCCTAGTAACATGAATGGGAAACAGTGGACTCTTACTTTAAGGGAGGAGAAAATATTATGAGCATTTGAGAATAAAGCTTTTAGGAATGTTATTGGACTAAAGAGAGATCAACAGACAGATGAATGTAGAAGACTACATAACAGTGAGCTGCATGTTCTTTATAGGAAACCAGATATAATAAGAACAGTTAAGTCTCATAGATTTCGATGGGCAGGACATGCGACACGAATGGGGATTTGAAGAAAAGTCATAGAAGCTTCTTGTAGGATAACCAAAGAGAAAACGTCCAGTTGGTAGACCAAGAATGATATGGGAGAATAACATTAACCATTATTCAAGGTAAGCAGATTGTACAGGATGATTCGAAAACATTAACTCAGAATAGGAGAACTTATTTCCGCGCAGCCATATACCTACGGGCACGGTAGTGCCATGTAATTAGTTGGTTAATAAATGTTACGTGTTAATGATCAGTATGCATGGTATTTATGAACTGGAAGCTGAAACCTCGAGAGGAAAAAATAAACGCAGATACTTTATAAATATGCAACCCCGCACAGACTTATTGGAGGCTACCCGTGAACTAAGTCATACGGCATGAGTTACAGTTCAAGTATTTATTTATTTAACCTGGTGGTGCGAATACCATGTGACCTTTTCCACTCTACCAGAAGAAACATAAATACATTAAAATACAGCAAACACAATAATTATAGTAAAAGCTCCTTAACTCATTCGCTTCAGATTTAAATGTTCAATGCATTTCCCCAGAAACCGGATTTAAGTTACTGTAAATTATATTGTCTATTTTCAGTAATTCAAAGCAAACAAAAGATAACGGTACTTGAGATCACACTAAGGGTGAACACCGAAAGATATTCCTCTACTATTCATAAATGTTAACAAAAGATTACCCTTCCAATGGATGTACAAAATATTGCAAAATATATAACAGCAGTGTTAAGCGGGTGTACCTCGTCTTCTGAGTTGAAAACCATTTAACTGCCGGCGAGTCTACCTCGTCTTTTAAGGCGAGTGGATTAATCGCGGGGGATATGTTCCGCAAATAAGCCGTGAATACAGAAACCTTTAATATGGAATGATCATTTGTATGGGTATACAGGGGATACCATGCATACTGATTATTAACACGTAACATTTATTAACCAACTAATTAAATGGCACTATCGTGCCCGTAGGTATATGGCTGCGCGGAAATAAGTTCTCCTATTCTGAGTTAATGTTTTCGAATCATCCTGTACAATCTACTTACCTTGAATAATGGTTAATGTTATTCTCCCATATCATTCTTGGTCTACCAACTGGACGTTTTCTCTCTGGTTATCCTACAAGAAGCTTCTATGACTCTTCTTTAAATCCCCATTCGTGTCGCATGTCCTGCCCATCGAAATCTACGAGACTTAACTGTTCTTATTATATCTGGTTTCCTATAAAGAACATGCAGCTCACTGTTATGTAGTCTTCTACATTCATCTGTCTGTTGATCTCTCTTTAGTCCAAAAACATTCCTAAGAGCTTTATTCTCAAATGCTCATAATATTTTCTCCTCCCTTAAAGTAAGAGTCCACTGTTTCCCATTCATGTAACTAGGAGAATAATACTGAAAACTGAAAATGTTAAGAACTAAACCTTGTATGGGTGTACGGCTTCGGAAACGGACCACACTGAAATCTGAAGGTGTTTAACTACATAATAACTAAACCTTGGATGAGTGTACGTCTTCGGAAACGGACCACAGCGAAAACTCTATTTGTTTAATTATATAATACCTAAACCTGTGACTCGAACTTATCATTCCTTGATAATGGCATGTGGGATCATGCCGAAACGTCGGAGTCAGTGGCCAGGGGCCGAACTTGAATCCAAGACGCGGAAAACCCAAGAAAACTTTCTTATTCATACTTATATCCGCAAAAATCTGCAATATAATATATATATATATATATATATATATATATATATATATATATGTATATGTACTAAGATCTCGAGGTAGCGTGCTGCCTTGTCACGCAGCGGGCCCGGGTTCGATCCCCGGTCGAGACAGTTTTCCTGGGTGAGGTTTTTATCGGGGTTTTTCCTCACCTGTAAGACAAATGTCAGGAAAACTTTAAGGCCCAAACGGTCCCCGAAATCATATGGCCATCATCATCATCCTTATCATTATCATCATCATCATCCTTCACCGGTGTGGAAAGCAACGGGAAGCTACTACACCTACAATTCCCTAGTAAAGCTGCAAAGCATAGCATGAAAATGCTATGATTGCAGTGAAAGACCTGCCCTCGGGCAGAATTACTATGGATGGATGTACTAAGACAGCGATGGTAATTAATATGTTTAAATTGTGTTATAGTGACAACCTGAACTATGGAGTACACTTCGCGCAGAGGTTCGTGGATGCTCCCGAACGCGAAAAACCTCCGGAAGGCAAGAGCAGGAAGTCTTGGGCCATGAGAATGAAGATGAACTTGCACAATAACGAAGCCGGAAGACAGGTATTAGAAATCTCTACAACTGGTTTAGGTGGCTCAAGTACAGTAGTGAGCCACTCGTCCTCCACATCTGAGACCCGAATTCAAGTCTCGATCGCTCCTCTGCCAAAAAAGATCGCTTTTCATGCACATGAGACATCAATTTCGTTTCATTTCGTCTGACTCTGTGATGGTACAGGCCTGTTCAGCCAGCATCATAGTCCTTCAATATTTATAATAGTTCCTTCATCTCATCCTGGAACGGGCATTACATTGGACAAGAGGTTAATTTTGCAGCTAGTATAGTCAGCAAATTTTCAATTCATATCCTGCAATCCATGGTTTCTTGGCTTATATTGAAATCATCACCTAATTCACCATCATGTTGTTATTCTTCTTCCTCATCTTATTTTTCACCCTCTTCGTCTTCTTTCTCATCTTCTCCTTCCTTCTTTACTTCTTTTTTCTTCTTCTCCTTCATATCTTCTTTTTCTTCCTCTTCATCTTTTTCCTCACTAAGGGCAACATGTATACTCTATTGAATAACACTAAGAAGTTAGGGCTGGAAGTAAACATCAATAAAACTAAATATATGGTCACATTTAGAAATACCTTATATACCGGTAATTGAACTGGACAGTTAATCACAAATGAGAGAAATGTTGAAGAAGTGGGTGAATTCAAATACCTACGAACAATAATTACAAATAGGAATGAGATGCACAAAGAAATTAAACATAGGCTCAATTCTGGAAATGCATGCTATTATGCTTACAGGGACTCTTGTCCCAACTCCTTTCAAAAAAGTTAAACTGAAAATACATAAAACAGTTATTCTCCCAGTTATATTATATGGATTTGAAAAATGGACTCTTTATTCTAAGAGAGTAGAAAATATTACGAGTATTTGAAAATAACGTTCTTAGGAAAATTTTTGGACCAAAGGGAGATGAGCAGACAGGAAAATGGAGAAGACTAAATAACAGTGGGATGCATGATCTTTATGGGAAACTAGGTGTAATAAGAAAAGTAAGTCTCATAGGCAGCAAAGGGCAGGACATGTGGCTCAAATGGGGAATGAAAGAGGGCATGGAAACTCACTGTAGGAAAACCAGAAGGAAAGCACCCAGGCCAGGAATGAGGTGGGAGAATAACAATTACAATGATTTGAGGGAAGTAAATTATACAGGGGATGATTGGAAAACATTAGCTGAGAATAGGGATGTATGAAGAGCTTATTTCCTCGAGGCAATGAACCTATAATCCCAGTTTAGTTAGTTAGTCTTCTTCCTCTTCTTTCCTTCTTCTTTTTCCACTTTTGTTCTTCTTCTTAATCTCTTCTTTCTTTCTCTCTTTCTTCTTTCATTTTCTCTCCTACTTCCTCTTTATGTCCTTCCTCTTACATTTTATTATCATCAAAATCATCATCATTATCATAGGATCATGGATTAAGCTAGATGATTTTTGTTTCTGTTTCATTCTTCCAACATTCTTCAACCCATCTTGTTTTTGGTATACCTAACATTCTTCTATAATTTGATTTGTAGCTCATAAACACTTTTGGTGTGATTTCTTCTTCCATTCTTTTTATATGTTGTTTCCAATCACTTCTATACTGTTTTATTCCATTAGTTTAAAGATTTTTAGTTCACCTACCCATTATCTGATTTATCTTCTTATGCAGTTGGATGTTGCTGGCTACTGATTTCATTATTGTTATTATTATTATTATTGTTATTATTATTATTATTATTATTATTATTATTATTATTATTATTATTATTATTATTATTATTATTATTATTATTATTATTATTATTATTATTGTCCACTACTGTGGTCTCGAGGTAGCGTGCTGTGTTGTCACGCAGCGGGCCCGGGTTCGATCCCCGCGTAGGGGCAGTTTTTCTGGGTGAGGTTCTTATCAGTGTTTTTCCTCACCTGTAAGACAAATGTCAGGAAAACGTTAAGGCCTAAACGGTCCCCGAAAATCATATTGCCATCATCATCACCCTTATCATTTCATCATCACACCAACATCATCCTTCACCGGTGTGGAAAGCAACGGGAAGCTACCACACCTACAATTCCCCTAGTAAAGCTGCAAGCATAGCATGAAAATGCTATGATTGCAGTGAAGGACCTGCATTCGGGCAGAATTACTATGGATGGATGGATTATTATTATTATTATTGTTGTTGTTATTATTATTATTGTTGTCATCACCATCGCCACTATCATCACTATTCAATTTCAGGCATGAACACTAATTTAAAAATTAATATTTTGTCAATATTTAACTGTCTTTGCTATCAGTGTAAAATGTGTGCTTGTTAAATTTTACACAAGTTTTCCTTATTAGAAATAATGTTTGAAATTCCTATAAAGCAGACATCTCTTTTACATTTCCATTGTGCCATTATATTCAACACAAAAAAAAATTGTTTCACATAATGAAAACGTTTGAGTACCCTGGTCCAAAACATGACTTGTCATCTAGGTACAAGATCCTATGATATGGCAGCCATATCTATTGTTCTCATATGTTTACTTTAATAACCCTCATATTTTACACACTCATGCTTGCTGAAAAGAAATTCATTGAAAATTTCAAATTATTATATTTTTTATGTCTGGAGAAACAATAAAATCTTGTAGTGAGATCACATATTTAGGAATTAAAATAAATAGAAATGGGAGTTATGAAGAGGAAATAAGAAATAATAAAGGAAAATTTGCAATTGCTTGCCTCAATGGAATATTGTGGGATAAAATATAAGTAATAAAAATAAAATGAATATATATCATACAATTGTTAAAAGCATCATTACTTATGAAGCAGAACTATGGCCATTAACAACAAAAACAAATAAGTACCTTTTGGCAATGGAAATGGATTTTATATGAAGGGCAGCAAGAATTTCAAGAAGAGAAAAAATTATGAACTCAGTTATAAGGGAGAAAATGAAGATTGAAGACACTATTTTAGATTATATTAAAACTCAGGCAATTAAGATGGTATGGACATGTCCAGCGAATGGAAGAGGATCGACTACCAAAATCTGTTTTGGAATGGAAACCTGAGGGAAGACGAGGCAGAGGAAGACCTAGAACCTCCTGGAGTCAGGGAATATGTTTATACGTGAAGGAGAAACATCTACAACCAGGAGATTGGATGGACCGACAAAATTGGCTATTAGGAATCTGACGATGTCAAAGACATTAATCAACCGATGATCTATATCTATATTTAAAATTTTACCACAGAGATGAATTTAATAGTTGATTGGATAATGTTTCAGGTCGTGTCAGGACTGATGAAAATGCAGTGCCGTTGTCACGGAATATCTGGCTCTTGTGAAGTGAAGACTTGCTGGAGAACACTGCCTTCTTTTAATGAAATTGGTGACACATTGAAACGTAAATATCGTGAAGCTGTACAGGTATGTTGTGAAAATGCTACAGGTAATGTTATTTTCTTATAAAGTTTATACCATGATTCATTTACATTTCATCATAAAACTAGTAATTGGTATATAGAGGGAAGTGGCCTAGAATGACATACAGAACATTTATTATATTATCATCAACATCATCATAAAAATAGCATTACAGCCCATTAAGCGGCTCGGCTTCCTGTAGGAATTTCAGCTAGGTCAACCTTTTTTAACCCCATTATGTCGGTACTTGATGGCCAGTTTCTTTATTAACACTTTTAAAATTCATATTAAAGCACTGTTGAGGTTATGTAATAACTAACTAACTAACTCACTCACTCACTGGCACTATCAAACCCCTAGGTTCATGGCTGCACAGACATAAGCTCTCCATACATCCCTATCCTGAGTTAATGTTTTCCAATCATCCCTGTATAATCTACTTCCCTCAAATCATGGTTAATGTTATTCTCCCACCTCATTCTTGGTCTACCAACTGAGCGTTTTCCCTCTGGTTTTCCTACAAGATGCTTCCATGAATGTCTTTCATTCCCCTTTGGCATGGGTTCCCTGAAGTAATCCCCGCCTGGAGAGCCGAATAGGGGACTATTTGACCTCTGGAAAATTTTACCCCAGTTGAACCTATGTCTGCATTTCTTGACAGTTGTATTTTTACGGTGAAAGATTGTCACTCTTTCCACCAAGGTACTTTTTTCATCTGGCTTATCACCTTCAACTAGTCTGGCATGGGTAACCATATCGGAAGTAATGCTACTTCCAGCATAGCTCTTGGGATCATTTAAGCATGCAAGTCACTCCATCCACGACAAGGTAAAGATACCATGGAGGGGAAGTTATGTAATAAGATATTAAATATAAAATTGGTACCTGATAAGTCAGTCATCCTCAACTAAATAATTAAACTTCATCAAGTAGTTCCAATATGGAGGCCTTTCAAAAACAATGTTTCATCTTCTGCATTTTAACTGGTACTGATGTTGTTGTATAAGTTGCATCAAGGCATGATGTCTTAATACCACTCAGCTATGGCATGAGACACTTTTTTGTGCATATGTCTGGAATTTTGCAAGCTTTATTCATGATGGTGTCAGGAATTTTAAACTGGACTAATCCTTCTGGTGGGACCAAGATCATTAGGACAAACTAACCTCTAATGGAAATGGATATCATACATATGTTCTGGGATTAGACGTGGCCATCATGCAGGGCAGAAAATCCTAAAACAAACTGAGGTACCAAATATCCAGAAAGATGGGAGCCCTAACCATCTACTGAATTAAGGGCTTCCTAAGGGCTGTAACAGAATCACTTCAGTATTATTTTTAAAAGTATGTCATTTTAGGCTACTTTCCCTAGTATAACTGAAAGAAAAATACATTTAAGTCATCATAAAATATGAATTGTTTGATTATAAAAAGGTGCAGGTTAATTAATATCTATTTAATTTTCAGTTTAGTTGCAATGTTCACATCTAACCATTCAACACATTATGGTCTGGCATTGTGAAATCGCTGTGGAGTAGGCCATCGTTTGATAGTTACCAATTGCTCACATTTGAAAAGTTATAATACTTTTTGTGCCTATGGCAGCTACTTAGGCGAAGCTAGTGAAGTGCCACTTCAACTCTTTTTATACTATTTTTAAATCCAACTAGAGGCTAAGATGATTACTGACTACAATGATTTTTAAGAATGGAATGCATTTTGCACCAGCGACAGAATGCACATGGTGTAGTTGCCTTAGGGAACAGCTACTTAAAGAAACAACCCCCTCCACATAGTTGTGGGGATGAGAAGCGGTAAACTAAGGCCAAATGTCCTATAGTTATGATTTCCCTATACTGCCCTACTAAGTGCAAAAGACATATCTCAAGATCTTTAAACTTTTGGTAAATGAGCAATTTGTTAAATCGCATTCTTCACCAATTTGTTTAACAATATTGTTTTATGAATAATATATATTACAAATAATATAAATTATTATATTATATGATGTCCACTGCTGTGGTCTCGAGGTAGCGTGCTGCCTTGTTACATAGTGGACCCGGGTTCGATCCCCAGTCGGGGCAGTTTTTCTGGGTGAGGATTTTATTGGGGTTTTATCTCACCTGTCAGACAAATGTCAGGAAAACTTTAAGACCCAAACGGTTCCCGAAATCCTATGGCCATTATCATCATCCTTATCATTATCATCATCATCATCCTTCACTGGTGTAGAAAGCAACGGGAAGCTAGCACACCTACAATTCCCTAGTAAAGCTGCAAAGCATAGCAGGAAAATGCTATGATTGCAGTGAAAGACCTGCCCTCGGGCAGAATTACTATGAATGGATGGATATTATATAATTATAAATTATGCTATTAAGTATTATTATAAATAATAATACAAATTATAAATACAGTAATACTATTTTAGCATATAGTTGTAATACTTATATCAGAAAATTACACAGCTTAGGAAGCAATGATACTCCTCTTTTTTTTGATTTTAATAAAAAAATTATTTATATCTCATTAGCAATTTTCTTGACTTTCTGTACAGATATGGCTATTTACCTTAGTAAATAGATAGAGTGATCACTGAACATTACTATGGTAAGAAAGATCAAACGTTTAAAAAAATTTAGATATGTCCTTTGGCTTAGGACAGCAGTATGGATGTCAGTGAGTGACATGTGGTCACCATATTCCCTCAATGAAACATCTAGTAGGCAACTAAGTTATTTTTAAAGAGAAAAATTATACGCTCAGACCGGGACTTGAACCCAGGACCCTTGGTTTTCTAGTCCAAGTGCTCTACCATTTGAGCTACCAGAGCAAGTACCGATCTAAACGCAAATCTTTCTCTATATACGTTGTAATTCCCGCCCCAAATGCTTTGAAGCCTTTGCTTCTATCTTTGCAAATGGCGGCTCCTATATTAAGAAGACATATTTGGGAATTATACATTACATTATAAATGCCAGTACGGCTATTTTCGATGTTTTTATTATTAATTTCATACATCTCAATGATGGATAAATCATATTTAAAGAGAAAAATTATACGCTCAGACCGGGACTTGAACCCAGGACCCTTGGTTTTCTAGTCCAAGTGCTCTACCATTTGAGCTACCAGAGCAAGTACCGATCTAAACGCAAATCTTTCTCTATATACGTTGTAATTCCCGCCCCAAATGCTTTGAAGCCTTTGCTTCTATCTTTGCAAATGGCGGCTCCTATATTAAGAAGACATATTTGGGAATTATACATTACATTATAAATGCCAGTACGGCTATTTTCGATGTTTTTATTATTAATTTCATACATCTCAATGATGGATAAATCATATTTAAAGAGAAAAATTATACGCTCAGACCGGGACTTGAACCCAGGACCCTTGGTTTTCTATTCCAAGTGCTCTACCATTTGAGCTACCAGAGCAAGTACCGATCTAAACGCAAATCTTTCTCTATATACGTTGTAATTCCCGCCCCAAATGCTTTGAAGCCTTTGCTTCTATCTTTGCAAATGGCGGCTCCTATATTAAGAAGATCAGGTTCCAATCACCATGGTTTTCAGCATATGTACCTTGCTGCCTATTGTCTACTAGAACATCAGACAGCAACCTCATTGGTGCAATGGAAGACCCTAATGCTAACCAACCAGAAGGCAGATACAATTTACGAAGTATTGGACCGTGCAGAGAACACTTCGCGGATAAATGTATAAATAGGGCAGGTAGTCGAAAAATTGCCAGTCTCAAGATAACCCTTGAGGATGCCAGATGCAGTCTCTGGCAAAACATCGGGGAACTACAAGCCTCAAGACCACGGCCAACAGCCCGAAAATCTTTGACAAGATCATCAATGTATGAAATGGTTCTAAAACTCTTCAGAAGGTTCCTCAACACTTCTGTCCATAACTCCTACATCATTTACAATATCAGCGACTCTGTAAAATCCCTGAACCAACTAAGTTTTAGGTTGCAATTCGTAAAGGAACTACTCGACACACAGAGCAAATAAATAGGTTTACAAAGCTCTGGCAGATCTCTGGAAAAAATGCCAATTCCTAATAGGCTAACTGCTAGGCATGTAAGAAGAATATTCATATTGAAAAGAAGGCTAAGCTCTCAAAAATGTGCAGTATGTTGCATGAAAACAGGAAAGAGAAAGAAAACATCTTTCTTGTGCAAGAACTGTGGAATGGGGCTGTGTTTTAATAACAGCTTCAAGATATAAATTATACTGTACCCAAGTTTTAGATGAATATTTGAAATATTTCTGTATGTCCAGTGAAGGGGGTTTCTCTTCCTGACATTCCTTAAAAATCTTGTTATGGTCTGTTGAGTAGTTTTTTAGGTATGATGAAAGTTAAAAATTAAATTGTACCTGTTGGTAGGTGCCGTCATCCTCAACTTTGTTAAAATATTGTATATAAAATTAACAGTTAATTTTATATACAATATATTAACAAAGTTGAGGACAAAAGCACTTACCAAGAGGTACAAATTTAATTTTTAACTTTCATCATATGACTTCACCTCAATGGAATTTGATATGAATTTTACTAGTATTGAGTTTTTTAGGTATAACTTTTTTTAGAACCCTGTAAAAAAAATGCCGCTAGAAGCCAATTTAAAACTACCACAGTGGTATGTCATTGGGGTTTAAATACCTGGCTTGAAGGGTTAACAATAAACATTTTAATAATGTCAGGGTTTTAGAATCAGAGATATAATGTTTTTGATTTGGGTTATTTTTTTATCCTTCTTCACAACTAACTTCTTTTAAGTTTTACATTGTAAGAAGCACTTGGAAATTTTAACATGAGATACAATTAACATTTTAAAGATTTTAAATACGCAGAGAAAAGTTCAACTATTCAAAATATATCATAGAAGCTGGTGACAAAATTTTATGCAACGAACAACTCACTCTTATAATACATGCAGAAGATAACATCTAAAAGAGATATCTTGGATAATCAGAAATTCTGAAAGAGGCCAAAAATGAAAACATGCTGAATAAGAACATAACTATTGACATTAACCTTTCCTATATAATTATTACCTGGTATAGCTTAATATGGAGTACAATCCAGAAGTCCTCAAAAGTTTTATTCTCTTAGTTGAGGACAACTGACATTCTCAGGTTATTATTAGCATATACATTTTGAATATTTCATTATTGCTCACTACCATGCAGTCAATAAAATGTAAGTCATTTGACTGATTGTTGTTTGGTACAATGAGGACTTACTATGCAGCAAGTTTGGAATTATATTATTGTTTCTTCAAGAGACACTGTTAAATGCCAGTTATGGCAGTGAGCGGTAACAAAGATAGACCACATATATTTGTCAAACTGATTGTTAACATAATGAATGTGAGAATAATATGTTATTATTAGGGCTGAGGCATTGTAGCAGTTTTATCAGTATTGAGACATTCTATGCTTTAATATTAGAACAGAGAGCACAAAAGACAAAGGAAGTTTATCTCCACTTTTTGCTCTGCAATCTGTGGTAGACAGTAACACAATACTACATTCTTTAGAGGAACTGTTTGCAGAAGGAAATAATATTCATTTTTTTTATAAAGAATGTAGCATTGATTCTGCAGACTGTACTCGAAAGAAGTAGAGTTAAACATTTTTATTAATATTTTAATGTGAAGTAATACTATGAGATAAATGGTCAGTATTATATAAATATGAATCAGAAAACTTAACATCTCACTTCATAAAATATACTTTTCTCACCTGACATGTTTTAAAAACCCTCACCTCAAATGAGGATGAAAGCAGTTTTCTGATTCATAATATTTAAAGGAAGTGACACTATGAGGTTTATTTTAATTAATAATACAGTTAGATTTAACACTTACTTACTCACTGGCACTATCAAACCCGTAGGTTCATGGCCACGTGGACATAAGCTCTCCATACATCCCTATCCTGAGCTAATTATTTCCAATCATTCCCTGTATTATCTACTTCTGTCAAATCATAATTAATATTATTCTCCCACCACATTCTTGGTCTACAAACTAGGCATTTTCCCTCTGGTTTTCCTACAAGAAGCTTCCATGCACGTCTTTCATTCCCCATACATGCCACTTCACCTCATAATTGTAGATTTCTCAAAGAGTAGTTTCGATACTTCCGTGTACCATCTTTAGATCTATCTAACTTAATAGATAGAGCTGAAGATGGTACTCAGAAGTATCGAAACTAGTCTTCGAAAAATTTATTTTATAAAGTGAGGTGTTAAATCTAACTGTATTAGTAATTGATTTCTTATTCATATATATATATATATATATATATATAACAGAGTTAAATATCTCTATACTAATGTGTTCTCTGATATAAACATTGAACTTCAGGATATCTGATTACTGATACAATTGTTCCATTGTCTCAGCCTTAGTTATTTTATTTTAACTTTGATAACTCTATGGCATGGAAATAGCAATGCATGATAACAAGAAATATAGTATTAAATTAAAATGAAACAAGTCAAGAAAGAAATCATATTGTGAATCTTGTTAGAAAAATTGTTAAGATAGTTAAATAAAAAAACCAAACTTATATACATTTTAAGACAGTTTGCAAGGAACAGCACAGTCCTATTTTTTTTAATCCACTTGTTAAAATTACAATACGAGAAACATCAAACTATAATTTTTAATTATAATTTTATTGCAGTTAAAAGAATAAAAAAATAGCACTAATGGTATTTTAGTTTTTCTTCAGAAAGAATTATGTGTGGAACTGTGAAACATATAATAAGGACACGAGAAAACTTACTATAAAAATCTGATAAAGATTATATTAATTTGATAAAGAGCTTGTCCATCAAAAGTACCTGTTTTCTTTTTTACAGTGTGAATTACAGTAATATACTGCTCTCATATTTAACATTTTCAAAATTGTATTTTCTAAATATTATCTTCAAAATTTTTCTTTACATTTCTTCACTTTTGTGTAGGCACAAATAGAACATTTTGTTAAAGACAAGGTGAAGCTTTGAATTTATTACAGTTCTTAAGTCAAGATTTAAAGTAAAACCAGGTAACAATAAGAATAATTACAAAAAAATGTAATGTAAATATCAAATATATTTTTTAAAATAAATAATCCCATCCTCCCAAAATAAAAGACAAAGAAATGGATTAAAATAAATAAATGACCCCATCCTCCCAAAATAAAAGACAAACAAATGGATGCCTCATTTAAAAGATGTCCAAATAATAAATACTTTCAGAAGCTAGTAAAAATACATCTGGAAGTTCTATTTCATTTACTGTCAAACTGAGATACATATAATTTCTTCACTGATACTCTACTAATGCAAAAAAAATATATATGTATATTTGCATTATTATTTAAAATTTCCTATATTTACAAATGAGCTGATGCCTATTAATAAACTGACAATTTATTACCTCAAATCTATATAAAATATTTAAAGAAAATTAATTACCAAATAAGACTATAACAAATGTTAAATTTTAAATATCTTGAAGTCGTATTGTAAAATAAATATGTGCTGCTTTCTTTGAATCTGTCTTAATTTTATTATGAGTTTCCTTTGTTTAGGCTTGAATACCAGTTGAATCATGTTTCTCACCTGCAAGCAGGTAACACCAAAGTCACGCAAACATCAGCGCCGAAATGGCAAATTGAAACTGAAACCCAAGTCGAAGCGATGGCAGGGTGCAGTTAAAAAAGGTGAATTGATACACATTCACAAGTCACCAAATTACTGTGTGAACGATCCGCAGAAAGGAATCCCTGGGACATCAGGACGGGTCTGCAACAAGACTTCGCATGGACCAGACAGTTGCGACCTGCTGTGCTGTGGCCGTGGATATAACACACAGGTTAGATTGTTGGTTATAATTATAATTGTTATATTATTATTGGGTACCAGATTTTCATCATGTATTTGTATATTTTTCCAAGAACTTCAGTCCGTATGTTTATGCATTATCTATATAAATCATCACATTTTAAGTTTCTTAAACATGATTTTAGTTAATACTTTATACTAGGAGGTAACATTATGAAGTTCTTCTTAATAAATAACTTGAATCCGGAGTCATCTTACTTCATAACTTGTGTTCTATTTGAACTAGTTTCAGTATATCATGTATATCATCAACTTTTCCAAATGTTGAAATTTACATTGTTAGCTGTGGATGATGGCTCCCACTCCATCTTTTGACTGACCAAAGGACTTGTAAATCAAATCTTTTTTCCCCAGATAAGATTATGAATTTTGAAATTTCTGGAGAAAAGTTTAGATTTACAAGTTCTTTGGTCAGCCAAAAGATGGAGTAGGAGCTGACATACAGGGCCAACAATGTAAATTTCAACAGTCTGGAAAAGTTGACGATGGTATACATGATATACCGAAACTAGTTCAAATAGAAAACAAGTTATGAGGTAAGATGACTCTGGATTCACATTATTTATTATGATTTTAGTTGCATATAACTCCACATTTTCCACATTTTTATAATTGCAACATTATTGCCTATATATAACATTTTTTTTTCCCCCTTTTCGATGTTAATTTTTCTCCTAAAATACCCTGTTCATAAAGAAAATAAACACAGAAGAAAGTTAACTGCATTACACCAACTACAGGAGATGACTTGAAAAACTTTTGGTTATCATAAATTGCAACTGAAAGGAAAATTTAGATATCAGTTGGAGAATTAAATATGAGTACTTTGTTGAATTTGTATTATGAAAACCACACCTTTATTTCAGTGCATCAGAATAAAGTGTTTTATAACATGGTTACTCAATCAATATATGTGAATGTCTTATTGCATATTTTGGAACTTTTTTCAAGCATTATTGCATACATATTTCAGAAATTATAGAGCATATAAATCTGGTCCTTAATTATTATTTTATTTAATGATGCTCTTTAACAGCTAGAGTCATTAGCATCATAATTCAAATCTGTACACAAATCATCCGACAGAATTTAATCGGAGGCCTCTTATTCAGGCTAGAGGTTATTTTATGTACAGTACATTTTTTTGACACATGACCCACAACATCCAAAGGAAATTAAACTCAGAATTGTTATGCCCTGAATAATTGACCCCCAGCTGGGTTTAAATCTGAAAAACTTTGAACTAGAGGCAATCATGTTAACTACTAGTCCACCAGGACTGACTATTATTAATATGCTTTATGGAATTTTTTATAGCTATAAAAGAATATAATTAAAATTTAACTTATTATTAACACAAACAGTGTTTATGTTTTTCTTATTATTTATTTAACGTATTTAAAAATGTATACAACATCTTCCTGTGCCCAATATTAAGTTTTGATACTCTTCTTCCGTTCATCTGTAACCTTCCAGTCACCATCCTGCAGTTCCCTGTCCATCATCAAATTCATAATTCGCTCTATCCATGTCTTCTTAGGTCTCCCTTTTGCAAAAAACAACAATTTATGTGATAAGATGAAAACAGACCAAACTTATTTATTAAAAGAACCTCATAATATTCCGATTGAGGGTCTTTCCACTTTTCAGCGGTTGCCCTTTTACCAGCCGGCTGCTGGCCCTTCACATCCACATGTGTCAATCACAGAGGTAGATGATCAACAACCAGTGTAGGGGTGACATGTGGTTAGCATGTCGAGTCCCCCAGCCGTTAGAGCTGGTTCCTCAACCTGGAGCCGCTACTTATTGTAGCTACCCAATTGCCTCACAATGCTGGGTGGGCACCGGTCCCATACTGGCCGAAATACCATGAGAAAATTTCTTCCCCCATGGAGACTCGAACCAGCGCAAGTCCCGTAGCTCTGCGCCAAGGCTTCTTACCTTAACCGCTCAGCTACGGCGCGGGACACCTCATAATATTACTTCCTAATATATTTTCAAAATAGTGTAACTATTGGAGAAATTAAAATAAACTCTTGACTTTTGTGGTGGAGCCAGCAGTCTTACAACAATAATTAAAAACATTATCACTTTTGACAGATCCAATATTTGGGTAAGTTTATTAAATGAATGAATGAATCACTTCTTATCTTACCTCATATTTTATATTTCCCATATTTAACTATGAATAAAGTTTATTAAAATTAATCCTGAAGAAGTGAAAGATCATATCATCTTACCTTCATCAGTAAAATATATTATTGTTATTGTCCCATGCCACAGCCAAGTTATTTAAGGCATGATGCCTTGGTGCAAATGTACAGAATTTACACTGTTTTGAGTTTTCATATGAAAAAACTTTTCTTGTGTAATTTCAATCAGTATGGGACCGGTGCCCACCCAGCATCATGAACAATATTTACCAACTCCAGGTTGAGAAAACCAACTATAACAGCTTGGGTACTCGACTTGTTGACCACATGTTGCCACTATACTGGCTACATTGCCATCCACCTCAGTAAATGGCAAGTGGATGTGAAGCCTGCAGCTGGTTCACAGGCCAAGAACCTTCTTGGTCTGTCACGCAATGGAGTGGATTATTATTATTATTATTGTTATTGTTATTATTATTATTATTATTATTATTATTATTATTATTATTATTATTATTATTATTATTATTATGCAGCAGCACTACAGCCCAATTTGAGCCATGTATCCCCTCAGGACCCTCTTCCAGGCTCACAGGGGAAGTTTACTGCATTACCAAGAGTCTGCCTTCCACCTAGCAACATACTGATGTTTTAAAAATTCAGCTTGTACATTTGAAGTAATTTTTTGACTGTGTATTAATGTTTCAGGTGATAAAACATGTGGAACGATGTCAGTGCAAGTTTGTGTGGTGCTGCTCTGTAAAATGCAAGAACTGTGAGACTCTAATAGATCGACATACCTGCAAATAACTGTTAACTAACTTCCACCCGTTCTTCCTTCTACTTTCTTCTCTCGTTTCTTTTATAATCGTGCCAAACTATACATATAATTATATATATATAAATATAAATAAATATTTTATTTTGTATGGATTCGAAAGAAGATCCAGCAGTGTTGTGTTGCAGTGTTATTGGATGTGATATAAATGCATAATTTACCATCAAAATTCAGGCCTAATTAGATGAAAAGCTTTCTGTTCAAGTTTCTTCAGTTGTGATATTTCATATTGGAATAAAGAAGAACATCCTAAAGATTTGTGGTTTAAAAATTGCAGAATTAACTTATAAAGAAAGCTGAAATGAGTAATGAATCTGCTTGAGACTTGCATGTTCTAGTGATATCTTTAATGCTCATGGATGGAGATTCCTGTAGTTCATCCTGATATGTTTAAAAAGTGATGAAATTAAAGTTATTTGCTATAAGCACAGTATTATACTAGATTTTGCAAAATTCAGTAAAGTGCATGTAAAATAATGGTTGTTTAATAAATTAATAATAATGATTTTCTGGCAAAAGTCAAGGCCAGAAATTAATGAGAAGTTTATACAAATGTATAATATTTATTGATAACCATTATCATACATTAAAATGTGTTAGCAAAATTAAGAGAAGAATGTAATCTATGAAAACCAAAAGTGTTAATTAGAACTTGGACAAATATACTTAAAAGATTGAGTTACCGTACTTTACTGGTATATAACTGAACAATACTCTTAACTTCGTCTATGAGATTTTTAATATAAATAATTCCTTTTAAACTTGCACTTTCTGCATCCATTTATTACTTTACTTTTCTACGTGTAACTAAATACAATGAAAATAACTATAAATACATATACATATATACAAAACCATAAGTTCTATTTCTTGTAATTTTATTCGTCGTCGTAAACTAAAAAAAAAATAAAAATAGCACTCCTAAATAGTGAGTGGAGAACATATTTTTAACGACTCACCTCATATAATTTCAAATTTCAAGATATTGTCTGAAACCGCTGGTATCAAAGAAATTTGAAATTATATGAGGTGAGTTGTTAAAAATATGTTCTCCACTCACTATTAATGATATAATCTCATAATGTTTACTTCCCAATATTAATTAAAAATAGCACTCCTAATTCAGTAGTTGGAAACAATATTACACTTTTGAAATATATAGTTTTGCTCTTAATCCCAGATACTGTGGCCTGAAGGAAATTAAAGAGCTGACATGTTAGCTAAGAAGGATCTAAAATCAACCATCCAAAACCCCACAAACTTCTCTTTGAATCTATAAAGAGATTAATTAAAACAAAAATCTCCATAATAATAATAATAATTCTAATTCTAATATAACCAGTAAAAATCATCTGTGGCTATGTTCTGGATGATTACTGGACATGATTGCATGAGTAAACATCTTCATAGGATTGGAATAACCAACTTATCAAACTGTTTACTTTGCCATCAGGAAGTGCACTGAATGTAAACCATGGTGAAGTCCTCCAGATGCATCATGATCTTCTTCTTCATCTAGTCTCATATCCCTATTCCATAGGTCAAGTTTTGGACAAAATCTTCATCTATCTCAGTCATTCCATGTCTCCTTTTTTATCGTTTCCATCCATTCAACTACTGTTTTCTCGACATTCTTCTTAACTGTTCTTTCCATCTATATCTTGGCAGACCACTTGGTTCTCTACCTCTAAATTATAGTGCTTGACTTGGTTTTCTTCTATCATTATCTAACAGTAAAATATTGGGAAGAAAGAGAATATCTTTGTTGCTAAATCATGAGTATTAAATACATAAATATATTTGATAAAAATTGTTTCATATATTTTGAATGATATAATTTAATTGGAATTACATTATAGTGAAAACAGTTTAGTTTAATTTTCTTTCATATATTTTAAGGGGATAAATACAGTTCATCATTATTATATAAATAATCTGAAACTTTCACAATTCACCTCATTAAAATCTGCTTTTCTCACATGACTTAATCGAAAGCCATTGTTTCTGATTATCACCAGAGTGTAGCTCAGGCTGGAAGTGATAGCTTTAGAAAAATGTCAAGTGAGAAAAGCAGATTTTTATCAGGTGAGGTGTTAAAGTTTCCAATTCATTTGATAATTTGTTTCTGATTCATGTCTCGGTTAATCTGGCACAGGAGATTTCTTTATAGTTGACCACTATTTATTCATGCTCTCAACATTTCATTTTTCTTTTAGATTCAAATAATAGCAGCCCAAATAAACAGCTAAAGATAGACTTGCATCAGTGATACTGCATATATATTGTTACATTTTTGTGATATTTGTCCATGTTCTAACCATAAACATAAATTAAATTATAATATAGAATATTATTGAAATAATAAAGAATTGATGTGTACATATTACCTAAGTATTGCAAGTTTAACATATTGTCAAATGTGGAATGTGTTAAAATGTAAATTATAATATGTATCTTCTATATTTTTCATTTCTTGTAGATTTAAAATGTTTATGTTCAAGACTTTTTTGCTTTCCAATGATAATATTATGGAAGGTTTACTATCCACCCAAGTGCTAACAAGTAAATTTCATTATTTGATTGTAATTATTGGTAAATATTGAATATAATATGAATTGTAAATTAATTAAGACTTTTTTATGACTTTGGTACTTTCTATTTTATAGAGGTGAAATCAAAGAAAATGAATACCTGCTAAAACTTAGCCAAAGCAAAATATTGAAAGGTATCCACACTAAGAGGTTTTTTTTATCAGGTAAATTGAATCAGTTCTTTACACCTCACTTCTTATTATTGTTCTTTCTTGGATCAGTTTCAAAGGAACAAAAGACATCCATTGAAAGCTTTGAGTCCTGTGGCATAGCCAGATTGGTTTAGGGAATCATTCCTTGATGCAGAGCTACAAGGATGTGATTGGGTTCGAGTTCTGCAATAGGGAGGACATTTTCCTCATGGAATATTTCAGCTAATTATGGGACATATGCCACACCACTTGAGCATGGAAGATGAGAATTTAGGTAGCTATCTTGACAGTGGCTTCACATTGATATTTGAAACCCAACTATAATGACTGGAGGACCCGAAATGCTGACCACATGGCACCCCTATAATAGCTGGGTGGATGGTCAATGATCTTCTAGGTCTATTATGGCATGCGATTTAGTTCAATTGGAAACTCTGCACATTCCTTCCCTCTGGTGTCAAGCAGATAAACCTTATGATCAAATAATTTTCCCCTGATGTTTTAAAATTCATTAGCTTGTCTCTATTTTTCTGAATGTAAATCTTCTCCCAAAGAGTGAGTTCTGTTAGTTTTTCCAATTGTTTATACAATTTTGAAAGAAAGCTAATATGAGTGAGGTGTAAAGAACACCTTCAATTTATTAATCAAAGCAATTTAAAAAATGAAAACTTCTATCTCTATAATGAAAGGTATGTGTCTCATGTACACATTGCTAAATCAGAGCAAAGGCAATTCAAGAAATAATAATTTCTTTCAATGTTAATATTATTCGTTTTTAAACATCTTAATGATCCATCCATCCATAGTAATTCTGCCCGAAGGCAGGTCCTTCATTGCAATCATAGCATTTTCATGCTATACTTGCAGCTTTACTAGGGAATTGTGTAGGTGTGGTAGCTTCCCGTTGCTTTCCACACCGGTGAAGGATGTTGATGATAATGATAATGGTAAGGATGATGGCCATATGATTTCGGGGACCGATCTTAATGATAGACAAATTATATTTGAAAAGAAAAATATACACCTAGACTGGGGTTTGAACCCAGGACCTTTGACTCTCTATGTCAGCTCAGATGAAAGAGCATTGACATAGAGAGTCAAAGGTCCTGGGTTCGAACCCCAGTCTATGTGTATATTTTTCTTTTCAAATATAATTTGTCCATCATTAAGATGTTTAAAGACAAATAATATTAACATTGAAAGAAGCACTACTGGCTTAATAAGTAATGTTCAAATTTCCAATAAAAAGTCTTCTTAATAAAGAAGCCGCCATTTGCAAAAATTGTAGCAACGGCTCGTAGCATTTGGGGTTAGGGAATTAACTATGTATAAGAGAAAAATACGCTTTAGACTGGAGGCCTAGGTAGCTCAGATGGAAGAGCTTTGATATAGAGAGTCAAAGGTCCTGGGTTCAAACCCTAGTCTAGGCATATATTTTTCTTTTCAAATATAAAAAAAATAATTTCTTTGTTAGCATATAAAAATTCAAAGGGAAAATTATCTAAGTCACCTTTTTGCTGTTAACTGTTTAAAGTTTGAAACCTAAATAATTTTCCCTGATAGGAAAATCTTAAAATATGAAATTTCCCAGTAACTATCTTATTGTTTTCCTTGTAGTTTAAATCAAATAATCTATACCCCAGCCACTGTATCTCCAGTTCTGAAGTTTAGGTTATACGAGGTTGTAAAGGGAGAACTCGCCCTCTACTGGCAATGATTGTATGGGAGTGAACATCTGCCACAACCAATCACTGCTCTTGATGTAGCTATAGCATGCTATTAAGGTTTGAAATTGCTGATATGTTGTCAGCTGTATGTCTGCTAACCGCATACATAAAGCGGCCACTCTCACTGAATATCTATATCGGCAACACTGTCGTGAAAACGTCAGGGCCGGAGAATGAGTGGCTGGACTATACATCACTTAGTTTGACAAATGTAAAGAGATAGACTGACAATGGGCAATGAACCAGGAAGTTGCTGCCAATGCTATCCAAGGAGTATTAATTTTCCAGTATGTTTCAAATCAATCTCTGTTCAATTCCTACTGTTATCCAAGTCTAAATCTAATGCATTTGAATGAAATAAGAAACTTATGACAAAAAAATAAACAATAAAGTAAAATAAATTAATGAATATGTAAATAAATTCATGGGAAATAAATGTGACAGCAGGTCCACATCCTCTACTTGCAGAAAGACAGATATCTGACACGTTGCAGTGGGTATCAGAGATTTATGAAATGATACAAAACTTACAAAGAAACCAGAATCCTTGTCAATGAATGAACCTTTCCTTTTCTTCAAAAAACCAAGTTAGATCTTTTTTCATTTGGTATTTATTTACTTGAATCGACCTTCCGAAAGGAGGATACGATAAGAGGATGATGATGATGATTTTTTACTTCCAAAGTTGAATTTTTTTCTTATGCTACATAAATTTCATGGCTAGTTTCTTTGAGCCTAAACTTGCCACTGGTCATGTAACTGCACTCATGAAATATTTCGTAAATATCAGTGGCACAGTTTTAATTAATTCCCTGCAATATTTTAACTGTATTTGAATTACAGCAATTTTTTAAGTGTTTTAAGTCATTAATAAATGCACTAATTAGAAGGTAAACTTTTATCACAGAAGTGTACTGTGCTTAAAAGTGAATTTTCTGTGGCAGATAGTAATTTATATTTCAATTATTCTTCTTCTTGTAAGCCCATGTTTTCCCTTAACAGAGATTTAGGCAAAACCATACTAATTTAGTTACAATTGTTTTTGTACAGATGTCATTTGAGTGGTCCATGGTCAGTGTTCCACCTCATACTGACATCTAGCAAACCAAGGTAGTACTAGGATGGGAAAATTCAGTAAATTTTGCTTAGAGGCCTTTTCATTCAGGCTTAAGGATCTTTTATGAGCCTGAAAATCTTCAGACTCGGGACCCATGGCTTAAAGTCCCTCCCGGAGGACTTGCTCCTTGGATTTTTCCATCCTAAAAAATCCATCTACTCCGGCCGGGTTTGAATCCATGACCCTCGGAACAAGAGGCAAGGAGCATCATAACCACTAGTCCAGCACGGCCAATTATTTTAATTATACTTATACATATGTGAATCTAGAGCCATATGATTTAATTGTTCAAATAGGAAAAATATTCAAGAAAACTGTTATCACAAGAAATAATGTAAATTTTGATGGAAGAGTAATTAGACGAAGAATTAGAGGAACTTGATGAAGTGATTGAATAATCTTGCAATTGCAGAACATCTCGATATCTTTCTTCTGGTTTTTCTTTAGATGATGAAGAAATAGACATTGAATCAAGGCATAGAAGAGACACTGATACTGCCAAAATTCACAAATTTACTGCATTTGAAAATGAAATAGAATAATCAGCTGAACCTATCATTAGTACTGAATCCTATCCTTTTATCACAATCCTCCTTTTTTCTCCAGAAAATATTTGAGATGCTAGTAGTCAAAATTAAAATATAAAATTATGGAATATTCACCTGGAAGGTCCGTCTCCTCAACTTAATTAATTGTAGTAGTCAAAACAAATAGATATTTCCATCAATATGTTGTTTCCCTGGATTAACCTGGTACCTCAACACAGAAGACTGATGTCACAATGGAGGAAATGTACACATTTTCTGCTATCATAGTACAAATATGCCATGATCAGCATCACTATCTAAAAGATTATTGTCATGTATGTAAGTAAAGTGATCCCACAACAGGCCCGAAGGCCCTTGGGGTAGCAGGAGGTTAAGGCTCCCACTTTTTCTAGACAATCGGCACTTTATGTCAGCCGGGTTGTCAGCCCTGCGTGACGGCGCCTTTACCCCCAGAACAAGCGTCTGGTACTCATTTCCGTTAGAGGCTGAGTCGACCCCAGGGCCATAGTGCCGCCAGAGGGTTTGGGTCAGTTTAAAAATCCTGACCCCAATGGGACTTGAACCCTCAACCCTCCGGCTTGTAGCTCAGTGCCTTAACCACTACGCTACGGCGTGCCCCCATTGTCATGTATATACTGTCATGTATATACCTTAAAAAAATAAAAGAGGGAACATTCTGTATTTTTGTGCAAAGTGCGACATCAGTTTATGTATTGTGGGCTGTTTTGAAAGGTGGCACAAGTGAGTAAAGTATGACTAGCCACAAGCACAATCAAACAAATTAATTGTATGTATTGTTACATATAAACAATATTTTTATGGATCTAAAAATACTGTAAAATTTATAAATTCGTGTAGAGTGAATTAGGATAGCATCACAGTTCTACAGTCAAACAACAATGTCTGTAAGTATACAATTTTAATCAATATGCATGCAAATCAAAATTTATTTTATTGTACATCTTAACCTAACAGTCATACTGCTATGAAAATTTGTCAGAACAAACTGTGATTTCATAGCTACAACTTGGTTGTATTCATATTCGTATTGTATCCAGAACAATAAGAGTGATTTTTTATTCAAAACTCTCCAAAAAAGGGTGTTAAGGGTTTTTAATTCTGGCGGCTGGGTAGTAATGAACATTTAATAATTCCATATGTTAAAAGTTCAAGGAATAAGAAACAATTAATTAGGTTTTGATATTCACATAACCTATAAACATGTGATAAAATGGTAAATAATGTTGACTTACGCTATTTCTGTTCTTCAAAATTTGTAGCAGTCCATCCATCCATAGTAATTCTGCCCGAGTGCAGATCTTTCACTGCAATCATAGCATTTTCATGCTATGCTTTGCAGCTTTACTTGGGATTTATAGGTGTGGTAGCTTCCCGTTGCTTTCCACATCGGTGTAGGATGATGATAATGATAAGGATGATGATGATGGCCATATGATTTTGGGGACCAAAAGTTTTCCTGACATTTGTCTTACAGGTGAGGAAAAACCGCAATAAAAACCTCACCCAGGAAAACTGCCCCAACTGTGGATCGAACCCAGGTCTGCTGCACGACAAGTCAGCACACTACCTCGAGACCACAGTGGTGGGCTAAGCTTAATGTCATTATATAATAAAAAATTAAAAATCATGGACACAGCAGCTATAATACTGGAGGTGGAAAGAACCAAAAAGGTTTAATCCTTGCAAGAAACTGTGAACAATTGCAGAGGTATTGATATGTCTATTATATTCTTCTACTCTTCAAGAATATGAAAACTCATATCCCAACACAATGTAGGAATACACTATATTTTAGTATGTAATTATGATAAACAAATTTAACACTATATTCTTCTTCTGTATAGGTCTAGAGTTCAAAATAAACCTTGGCTTCCCTCACAACAGCTATCAATTTTCCTCTATCCTTAGCTTCAATTTTCCAATTCTTCAATCCCAAACTTGAAATGCCCTTCTCAATGTCATACATCCATCTTTTTCTTGGTTGTCCTTTCTGCCTTCCTCTCTCCATTCTGGCATACAACTATTTTGGATTCTTTTATAATGCATTACTATGTGACACACTGTTTTCTATTGCTAGGTTATAATATAGGCTGCTGTTTGGGTAATATAGGTTTAATATTATATTAAATTAATAAAATTGTTTCTAACTCAACATGTGTTCAAATGGAAACTAGACTCCTAATATGATGATAGGAATAAACTTCCATCCCTGTTTCCTGCTTCATTAGATTTCCATCCATAGTAATTCTGCTCTAGGGCAGGTCCTTCACTGCAATCATAGCATTTTCATGCTATGCTTACAGCTTTACTAGGGAATTGTAGGTGTGGTAGCTTCCCATTGCTTTCCACACCAGTGAAAGATAATGATGATGATGGCCATATGAATTCGGGGACCATTTGGGCCTTAAAGTTTTCCTGACATTTGTCTTACAGATGAGGAAAAACCCCAATAAAAACCTCACCCAGAAAAACTGCCCTGACCGGGGATCAAACCTGGGCTCGCTGCATGACAAGACAGCATGCTACCGCGAGACCACAGCGGTGAACTAATTAGATTTAATGTATCAAAATATGGCATTGTCAGTCTATCATTTATTTCTGTTTCCAGGTTATTTATAGCTGTTGGTAACTCATTTTATCCCGATTAGTGCTCTGGAGTCTTTGTGATATCAATGCAACAAATCAAAGTTTTATCTTCAACTGTATTTCAGGATTATTCAGACATTTACTGATCATATCAGGTGAATAACTTTTAACCATACCTAAGAACTCCCTTTTAATTTTATCAGAAATGGACATAAGAATATATATCATACCAGTAATTTTGTACTTATCAATCCATTTTACGTTTATATATTCTCTGTTAGAGTGCAGATTATATATAGCTATCCCCTGATTATCTGGCGAAAAGAGATGATAAAAATGTGATTTGACACATTTGAGTAGAAAGATATGTACATGTGGATTATTGGAATTTTGGACTTTTGACAGCTACAACTGGAGTGTAGAGGGGTACAGTGTTGCCATTCATGAATAGAGTGATGGCAGCGATGGTGGGAAGAGTACCAGTTTGCCAGAATTTGTAATTCTGATGGGGTAACATCTCATTGTGAATACTAAAAGTAGGCAATTGTATAGAGGAAAAAACTAGTCAAACTAAATGCCAAAAATTTAATTAGTTGATATTCAACAAAAACGGTTAAAACTGAAAACTAAAGAGATATTTTATTTGAAAAAAATTATACATAATATTTGATTGTTTTATATTAGTATGGCAGGCTTTCATTTTGGTACCTTACTATATCTGAGGAAGAAATATTTATACATTTGCAAATTATGAAAAGAGCTATGTGCCATATGCCTGTACCTATTAACTGAGCTAACTGCATCACTCCCTGCTTCACTTTAGTCTAATCAAGCATTGATTTCATGGTAAAAGTGTTGATTTTCAGCATTAATAAAGTTAGTCATAGGATGCAGGTCCTTCGCTTTTGGCCTCTGGTAAGGCTTCTAATTCCATTGATAGAATTCTTTCCATTGTAATACTCCTTTTGAAAGCACTGAATGCCCAACAAGATCACTGACGTTTATTTTAAATATAAGAACACTGGGATTGTCTTTTGTCACCCTCAGCCATAATAAATTTGGTATTTTTAACATTTGAATGTTTTTTTTTTCTGTTCTTCAAAGTCAGGAAACTTTCCACCCATATCTAACACACATAATGATATTGAAGGTATTGTAGTTCTTTGAAGTTTTTTTTACATCCTCCCGCATCTTTTCCACCTTTTTCAATAAGTGCAAAGTCCATATTATCAGGTACAGAAAAGCTATGCCCCACCATAAGGAATTTGTGGTCTATTCTGTCAAAAAATCCAGTATAAACAAGGAAAATACACAAAAACAGGAGCATCTTGTTCTTGATCAGACTGCAACAGTTATCACTCGAGATAAAGATTTTCTTTCTAGGTGGCACAGATGAGAGAAGCCAGACCACCTGCATTAAAAAAGCTCTGGTGTTTGCATTACTTCCTTTCATGTTCATTGTTACAAACAGAAGAGATACATGCAAAGCTCGATGCAACAGAAATGGGTGGGCACGTAGCTCTGATAGCATTGCAAGAGATGCTGTATGTACACTAGAGTTATAACATTTTGGACTTTTGTGAAATAAAATATTTCCTGTGCAATGAATGGATGAATTTTTGCTTAAAACTATTGAAAAAGACCTTCATTTCACTGAGCTTCAAGAAAAGGTTCACCCAATTTAATATTAAATATTGATATAAAAATATATTTGGGGTGACCTTTTCTTGAAGCTCAGTGAAATGAAGGCCTTTTTCAATGGTTTTAAGTAAAAGTTCACCCATTCATTGCACAGGAAATATGTGCAATGAATGAGTGAACTTTTACTTAAAACAATAGAAAAAGGCCTCCATTTCACTGAACTTCAGAAAAAGGTCACCCCCAAATCAATATTAAATATTGATACATAAATATATTTGGGGTGACCTTTTCTTGAAGTTCAGTGAAATGAAGGCCTTTTTCAATGTTTTTAAGTAAAAGTTCATCCATCCATTGCACAAGAAATATTTTATTTCACAAAAGTCCAAAATGTTATAACCCTAATGGACACTCAATGCTACTTGTCTCCAGCTGTATAAACTGCTAGGACTGAAGGCGGCACTCGAACAGAGTAGCTGGGAATTGGTCTTGGCAGTATGTAGTTTGGTTAAATCAGGTATAAATAATTTTCATACATTTTGGCACTTAGATCCATTAGCTTTCTACTCTACAATTATAACAAACACTCACTAATGAGCTGAATAATAATATTTACAATAGAAATTAAAACAATGAACAAAATCAGAAATTAAACCATGCTGCTTTATTTTGGAGAACTCGTAACCAGCCAAAATATTTTGCAGGCATTTTTTTGAGTTTATGGGCAAGAGAGTAAGGGATGATCATACAGTGGTTGGCTCTTTTAGGGTTGAATAACAAAGATCCACAATTTTCAACTGCTGTACTCTCAGAAGCTCAATGATCTTTTAATTACACTGTAGTAATTGAAATAGCAGCTATATAAAAACTTATCACAGAAAATTTGCAGCTGAAATGTGCAGCGAGTTCCCACTATGTCGAAAAAATTGTAATAACAATTATATTTAGTTATACTCCCTGATTTCATGTGATTAGATATGGTTTTTGTTTACTGTATTGTGTCATGTCTTGCTTTGGCTAAGTCCAAAAGGCCTTATTATTTATATCTGTCAAACCATAATTGTAACAAAATATTCAGATTTTGGTCACTAGATTAAGGTACAAAAGAGAGATCAGTCACCTCGCTAAGGTCAGATAAAATCAAATATAATTTAATCAATGTAATATTATAAAATTGAAAATACTAATATTTACAATATTATGGAATATTTTTTTACGAATGAAAACACTATCATCCTGTGTATATGATTATTACAAATACTATGATTCAAACTTTCTTGTAGAGGCAAGCATTCCTTTATATTATGAACTTGAGTACCTATCCAACACAGTAACCTGACCAAATCTTATTATGCAGAGAATTTATTAGAGTCAGTATTTTGCAAAAAAATATGGTAATATTTTATTTTATTTTCATAAGTTGTAATAGCACATACAACACTTGCAGTATATTATATCATAAATATATTTCATTAGCGTGTCATGAAAAATATAATTTTCATTTTGATATTCGTTTTGTTGTAACTGATTAAATTATTCTTATCAAATATAGTATTACGAAAATTACAGTTGAGTCTAATATTTAGTCCAGTTATTTCACAAACATTATTCTTAGTGGAAAACTACAAAATGTGAAAAATTACACAATTTATGGCACATGGAAATATGTATTACCTAACAGTTGTTTAAGAATTAATAGACCTAATATACAAATATTTGCTGATCAATAGCATGTAGTTTGCTGATGATGTGTATAGGCAAATACACAAGATTACTGTGTTGGCATTTTTTTTACCGAAATAATAGAAATGCATAAATTCAATATAGGTAAATCACAGAGTAAAAAATAAACCTGTATATCAAAAAATCTATGTTTGGCAATTACTTTTAATTGTAGAATATAGCCAAAGTAAAGAAAGTATGAATATTTCACACAAAACTACAAAAAGCAAACAATGAATTCAACTTAGTTCAAAATTACAATTTACAAATTTCCATTTAAAAAAAATTAATTTCTTTTAAAGACAATCTAGTTACGGTCATTCCAGGTAATTTTTAATAGCCTAATATATAATATTGGTACATACAACAATATGAACAATGCATTTAATCTAATTTTGACAATATTTATGATCAAATAATGAAAGTATCGTAAACAATTAAAATATTCAGAATCAAGTACTATAGTTTCTCTCTGCTTATTGTAGTAATGCAATACTAAATTATTGCTTGCATTTATCAAATTGTCTGAAAACCATTCAAATCAAAATGCAATAGGAAAACTATTTGCCTACAATCAATATTTTCTGAAAGAAAGCTGATATTTCAGATGTTAAAGTATACAAAATAGAAATATCAAGCTCACTGTTTGCACAATAAATCCATGTGTCCCTCTTACCTTCTGCTTGAAAGTAAAAAACATTTGAATATAGTACTGCAAAATAGACTTTTTAAGATATACTCAAATTAAAAAGTTTGACTAACCTCTACTGGACAAATTATGAGTGTTAAGCACAGATAGAGAATGAAAGTGACAAACATATTGAAGTAGGACATATAAAATTACAGTCGTAATTCTTGGTTTGCCTTTGTAAGTAATACATTACATTATACTCTATAGATCTTGTCACAAAAACAGAAATCTTCCCCCCATCATGAATGTGGTAGTAGAGTTTCCAATAAACTTACTGCATTTTGGAGTGGATGTAAGCCAACTTTAAAAATAATGTCACTACTAGTTAGCTTAAATGTAAACAAATCCCTGAAAATAAAATAAATAATTGTGCATTTGAATTGTTGCAAATACAGTGCTGTGGATTCAACTTAAATCCTACATTGGTAAAAAAAATAAGTTATAATATTCTAAAATTATTCTATTCTCTTAGTTGTAGTTTATATTTGGTTGTAAATAATAAAAACCTGACTTACAATTAAATCAAAAACAATTTTACTTTCTGTCCATTTCGTAACTGTGTTGCCACCTTTCCCAAATTAAAATTCCTGTAAATTTAATGTACATTCATTCTGAAAACCTTGGATACTTATATATGATTTTTTATATACAAACAAGGATAAAATATAAATTACGGTAGTTATGATACATATCCATCCATAGTAATTTTGCCCGAAGGCAGGTCCTTCACTGCAATCATGGCATTTTCATGCTATGCTTGCAGTTTTACTAGGGAATTGTAGGTGTGGTAGCTTCCCATTGCTTTCCACACTGGTGAAGGATGATGATGATGATGGCCATATGATTTCGGGGACCATTTGGCCCTTAAAGTTTTCCTGACATTTGTCTTACAGGTGAGGAAAAACCCTGATAAAAAACCTCACCCAGAAAAACTGCCCCAACTGGGGATTGAACCCGGGCCCGCTGCGTGAAAAGGCAGCACGCTACCATGAGACCACAGCAGTGGACATGATACATATAATATTACAAAATTTCATTAACCTTAGAAATACTAACGGAATTGCAATTGCTGACAATGTCACATTTTTTGTAAAAATTCAAAACGTGTTGACTTTTAATCGTAAATTTCAATTACTTCCAACTCACTATCTTTCTTGTTATTATTAACTAATTCACTGTCATTATTGAACCAGGAGACCTATGACTACGAGGACATAAGCTCTCCATAAATCCCTATACAATTATTCACTGTATAATTCACCTCCTTCAAATCATGGTTTAATTTTACTCTTCCACCTCATTCTTGGCTTACCTCTTGGGCACTATCCCTCTGGTTCTCCTATAAGAAGTTTCCATGCCAGTCATTCACTCCCATTTGTGCCTCAAGTCCAGCCCACCACAGTCTATGAGACTTACAATGTTCTATTACACCTGGTTTCTCATAAATACTATGTAGTTCACTGTTATGTGTTTTTTCCATTCACCAGTCTTTTGGTCTCTCTTTGGTACAAAATTTTTCTAAACACTTGTTCAAAAATACTTATAATATTTTCTCCTCTCTTAAAATAAGAGACATTTCACAACCATATGATATAAATGGAAAAATCTTTGTTTTATATACCGGTATATCTTTTAATTAAAATTTTTAGAGAAGTTGTGATAACAGGAGACCCTGTTGGCTAATGCATAATAGCATACATTTCCATAGTTGAGCCTATGTTCAATTATAAACAAATTATAAGCAGGAAGAAATTATTGTTCCTATTTTAAGTTATCACATAATTATTTTATTATATAATCAATTGAGTTGGTGTTTACTTGATGAAAATCCATATTTATTAATTAAATAAAAATAAAACTACGTTTTATATATTTTAGTTTCTAATGTTCTAAAAAGGACAGTTAAAGAAGTGGCATAATTCAAATAACTAGGAACAATATCAATTGTCCTGCACCATAGCCAGGCAGTTTAAGGAACCATACCTTAGTACAAAGCTACAGAACTTGCTCTGATTTGAATCCTCAATAGGGGGAAAATGTTTCTCATGGAATTTTGGCCTGTATGGAACATCATCATGAGAGTAGCTACAATAAGTAGTTGTCCCAGGCTGAGAAAACCAATCTAATGGCTTAGGGATGTAATATGTTGACCACATGTCACCCCTATATTGGTTGGATGATCGTCCACATCTGTGATTAACACATATGGATGTAAGGCAGCAATTGGCTGGTAGTCCAAGGGCCTTCTAGACCTGTTACACTATGGAGAAAGGAACAATAATACAAACATGAATAACAATAATGGTTTATTATACCGGATGGTGATAAGACTATAAGGTCTCTTCTTCCATTTCACCAGGGTTAAATTATGAATGAGGTGCAGAAAAAAATTAAACATAGCCTCAACTCTGGAAATGCATGCTACAGAGACCCTTGTCATCCCAACTTTTCTTTAAAAATTCCTAACTAAAAATATAAATAAAAATGGTGTTTTTTTCCAGTTTTATGGACCCAACATATGGTCTCTTACTTTAAGAGATGAGAAATTATTGTGAATATTTCAGAACAAAGTGTTTAGAAAAATGTTGAACTAAAGGGAAATGAACTGGCAGGCAAATAGAGAAAACTAAACAGCAGTGAGCTACATGATCTTTATTGGAAACCAAATATTATAAGAGTCCACCGCTGTGGTCTTGAGGTAGCATGCTACCTTGTCACACAGCAGACCCAGGTACGATCCCCGGTTGGGGCAGTTTTCTGGGTGAGGTTTTTATCGGGGTTTTTCCTCACCTGTAAGACAAATGTCAGGAAAACTTTCAGGCCCAAACGGTCCCCGAAATCATATGGCCATCATCATCATTATCATCATCATCCTTCACCGGTGTGGAAAGCAATTGGAAGCTACCACATCTACAATTCCCTAGTAAAGCTGCAAGCTTAGCATAAAAATGCTATTATTGCAGTGAAGGACCTGCCTTCGGGCAGAATTACTATGGATGGATATTATAAGAAAGTAAAATCTTGTAGACTGTAAACATATAGCACAAACAGGAAATGAAATATGGCCATAGAAACTTTTTATAGGGAAATAACCTAATAGATAAGCCAAGAATGAAATCAGAATACTGCATAGGGGTCCATTGAGAACTTATGTCTGCATGACCATAAACCTATATATTTATAGCCCTAGTGAGTTAATTAGTTGGTTATATTCTAAACCAGAATCAGCTTTAAAAATGCAAGAGAATCAAAATAAAGAATATAAAGAAAAGAATTTCCCAATATGATAAATGTTTGTCTTCATTATTACTGTCATATACTGAACTTCTATAGTTTTTCTGTGAATCTTGCAGTTTTGTTTATCATATAGACACAACAAAACTTAAATATCAGGTATGAAAAATCTATGAAATGAAGTATTTTTATTATATTTATACCTGGTATAGGTATTCTTAAATTTTTTCCCCAATAATAATATTATTACAGAAAGGTATATGCTAGAATGATCTGTTTTGTAAAATTAACATGTGCCAAAATAGCTGAACAATTTTTCCTACACTATTCTCTTGATCCTGGTGGTTAACCCTTTAGTTGCCATGAGTGATCAGATCGGCTCTGATGCTTCTGTCCATTACCTGCCAGACAATATACTTAAAACTACTTGCAAAGCCGATCACATTGGCAGATGCAATTTAAATCTCTTGACACAAGAGATTTTACCTGTGGCATGCAGAGGGTTAAGTGATTATGGTACCATGCTTACCTCTATTCTGAGGTTTACGGGTTCAAACCTAAGCCAGGGTCGATGGATTTTAAGAACATAAATATCCTATTATGGCATTCTTTGGGAGCAAAATAAAGCCATGGAATTATCCATCCATAGTAATTCTGCCCGAGGGCAGGTCTTTCACTACAATCATAGCATTTTCATGCTATGCTTTGCAGCTTTACTAGGGAATTGTAGGTGTGGTAGCTTTCTGTTGCTTTCCACACCGGTGAAGGATGATGATGATGATGATTATATGATAAGGATGATGATGATGATGATAATGATGGCCATATGATTTCGGTGATCATTTGGACCTTAAAGTTTCCTGACATTTGTCTTACAGGTGAGGAAAAACCTCACTCAGAAAAACTGCCCCGACCACGGATCGAATCCAGACCCACTGCGTGACAAGGCAGCATGCAACCTCGAGACCACAACGGTGGACTCCATGGAATTATAGCACTTAAATAATGCAACATTTTTCAGACTTTTCGTGCCAGGATTTGAATTACAATGCTTAATAACTAGAGTTGTTGCATTATTAAATGAAATCCTAACTAAAGTTACTTGCCCTCTACTTCTTAGGTCTCAAATTCACATCTCGGTCACTCTATATGGGTTTTCTGGTGGAAAAATCTAAGCCAGGGCAAGTTTTTGCTGAAAACTTCATTCCACAAATTCTCCAAACATTTGTAATTTATTTTGCTCCATTTAATGTCATCTGACCCTGTAATGGTGTGAGAGCTAGCATCCTTTTATATAACAGATCTTCAATAACAGGGGCTTCATCTCAACTCATTATGGCAGAAACAAGTATAGAACATTTTACCAACTAATTGTAACTGTATTGTCCTTCAATGTATATATGGTAAAAGATGATATCTTGGCAGTTGTAAGGTTAATTTTATACAGTATATGAAAAATATTTTTAATCTCTTGTTTAGCACATTGTGGTTAATAAATTAATAATAAGAGAAAAATTAAATTTGTTCCAGATATCATTCAAGATAAGTAAAAATAATTACCAGTAATATCAATTTTGGCAATTCTATGCCTGGTATCAGTCTGTGAATCTTGCAGTAGACAACTAGTTACTAACTATATCGATAGTTATGGTATCATGCTAGCAACATGTATGCCAACATTTTTATTCAAGTTTCTGCTGTAGCCAATTTTCAACATGTTTATTCAGATTAGGTTAGACAGGTTGAAACAGAAGGATATACAGAGACTTAGATCTGCTGAAATGAGATATCTTTGGAGGACTGCAGGATACACACTACTAGATCACAAAAAAAATGAAGACATCTTAGAAAAATTACATATGGAATCTTTAGAAAACAAAATTTCTGATTATAAGTCAAGATGGATACAACATGTTCATCGAATGGAAGATCACAGAATACCCAAACTAATGTTAAGATATCAACCTGCAGGAAGAAGAAGACCAGGACGTCCACTCAAAAGACTTCTGGATGGTGTTTCTCTTGAGGCCAAAACAGGTCAACAAATGACCTAAATTCGTGAATGTACTATGATGATGATGAGGTTAGACAGGTTATATTAGGTAGGTAGATTATATTGTGTCTATTAGATCAGGTTAGAGTGACGATCTTTCACCGTAAAAATACAACCGTCAAGAAATGCGGACATGGGTTCAACTGGGGTAAAATTTTCCCGGAGGTCAAATAGCCCCCCATTCAGATCTCTGGGCGGGGACTACTTCAGTGAACCCATGCCAAAGAACTGCGATGGGCAGGACATGTTGCACGTATGGGGGAATGAAAGACTTGCATGGAAGCTTCTCGTAGGAAAGCCAGAGGGAAAATGCCCAGTTGGTAGACCAAGAATGAGTTGGGAGAATAACATTAACTATGATTTGAGGGAAGTAGATTATACAGGGAATGATTGGAAAGCATTAGCTCAGGATTGTTGTTGGCATGTTTTACATAAGTTGGCTATTCTCTTTTAGTATAGATAGATAGATCATGGGTTGATTAATGTCTTTGATATCGTCCGATTCCTAATAGTTAATTTTGTCGGTCCATCCAATTGCTGGTTGTAGATGTTTCTCCTTCATGTATAAACATATTCCCTGGCTCCAGGAGGTTTTAGGTCTTCCTCTGCCATGTCTTCCCTCAGATTTCCATTCCAAAACAGATTTTGGTAGTTGATACTCTTCCATTCGCTGGACATGTCCATACCATCTTAATTGCTGAGTTTTAATATAATCTAAAATAGTGTCTTCAATCTTCATTTTCTCCCTTATAACTGAGTTTCTAATTTTTTCTCTTCTTGAAATTCTTGTGGCCCTTCGTATAAAATCCATTTCCGTTGCCAAAGGTACTTATTTGTTTTTGTTGTTAATGGCCAAAGTTCTGCTCCATAAGTAATGATGCTTTTAACAATTATATGATATATATTCATTTTATTTTTATTATAATCAAATGGTAAAGAGAAAAATTTTTATGCCTGAACCGGGAATCGAACCCCGAACCTTCAGCTTTCCGTGCTGATGCTCTAACCATTGAGCTAATCCAGGCTTCCCTCCATCCAAGCACAAATCCTTCCTTTACCTTACTGTCTTGGTCCACATTCAAATGCTATGAATCATCATTCACAAATGCACAATGAATGGCTTCTACCTGAAGAAGACATGAAGGGACTCCACATAGCTATAGCATTATTTATTAAATTAATATTAAGAAGCTAAAGCTGTTACTATGATTGAAATAAGTATATTAAAGTACACCACTAAATTATTGTAATCAAATGGTAAAGAGAAAAATTTTTATGCCTGAACCGGGAATCGAACCCCGAACCTTCAGCTTTCCGTGCTGATGCTCTAACCATTGAGCTAATCCAGGCTTCCCTCCCATCCAAGCACAAATCCTTCCTTTACCTTACTGTCTTGGTCCCACATTCAAATGCTATGAATCATCATTCACAAATGCACAATGAATGGCTTCTACCTGAAGAAGACATGAAGGGACTCCACATAGCTATAGCATTATTTATTAAATTAATATTAAGAAGCTAAAGCTGTTACTATGATTGAAATAAGTATATTAAAGTACACCACTAAATTATTGTAATCAAATGGTAAAGAGAAAAATTTTTTATATTTTTATCCCACAATATTCCATTGAGGCAAGCAATTGCAAATTTTTCTTTATCATTTCTGTTTCTTATTTCCTCTTCATAACTCCCATTTTTATTTATTTTAATTCCTAAATATGTGATCTCACTGCAAGATTTTATTGTTTCTCCAGTCTTCAAAATTAAATTTTGTTCTGGTTCACCAATTGATAAATATTTTGTTTTTTTCATGTTCAAATCCCATTTTTCATATTCTTATGTTAATTTTTTAGTCATATATTCTAAATCTTCATAATCTTATGTAATTAACAATTGATCATCTGCAAAATGTAAGTTGTATAAAGTTTTGTTGTTTGAAATAGGAATTCCCATGCTTGAACATTTTCTCCCAAAATTCTTTAATATTTCATGAACATATATTTTAAACAGAGTCGGTGATAGACAACAACCTTGACAAAGACCTTTATTTATCGTAAAACCATGTGACAATTTACTGCCAATTTTAATTTTAGATATGCAATTGTCATATAAATTTTGTATAGCTTTAATTATTGTAGTCTTAAATCCCATATGTCTTAAAGCAATCAATAGTTTCTCTATAGGGACATTGTCGAATGCTTTCTCAAGATCTAAAAATAGTAGGTGCAAAGGTTGTCCATATTGCATTTTCTATTACCTGAGTAATGTAAAATAAATTGTCGGTTGTGGAATGACTAGCTCTAAATTCTGACTGTTCCTCTAATTCCATATCACTATAGTTTTTTCCAAATAATATTTTAGTATACGTCCATAGAGTCTACTCATAGTACTTGTTACTGTTATACCTCTATTATTTTCACATTGGTCTTTTTTTCCTTTTTTATGGATTGTCGAAATGTATCCTAGTTTCCATTCTTCAGGAACTTTTTCACCATTCATAAATTTTGTAAATAATTTTCTCAGTCGTTCAAAGAAATGGTCGGATCCATGTTTTAATAGCTCTGCTGGTATTCCTCCTGAACCACTAGCTCTTTTTATTTTTTAATGATTGAATATTCATTTTAATATCCTCTATGTCCAATTGTATATGTTCATCTTCATTTATTTCTGGAATATTTTGAACGTGATCTAAATTAAATACCCTGTTTTCTAATAGTAATGTTTTAAAATAATTTTCCCATTCAGTCATATGTATTGTTTGTGCAGTTGTTTGTCCACTTCTTTTATTGCTCAAATTTTTTAAAAATTCTCCAAGATTCAGTACTTCGTTTTCCTTAAATACATGTTTGAATTTTTAAACAATTTTGTTCCCAGCTCTGATTTTTAGCTTCCGTAATTTTCTTTCCAACTCTTGCTTCAGCTTCTTTATATTCTATTTTGTCTTTCAGATCTTTGGTATTCAACCACATTAAATATTTTTTTTTATCTGCTATTTCTTTTGCCAAGTCCTCATTCCAAAAATATTTGAATTTATTTATTTCTCTATTTGCTTCTCCTAAAGCTTCATTTCACGCTGTAGTGTAGTGGTTAAGGCACTGAGCTACAAACCGGAGGGTCGAGGGTTCAAGTCCCGTTGGGGTCAGGATTTTTGAACTGACCCAAACCCTCTGGCGGCACTATGGCCCTGGGGTCGACTCAGCCTCTAACAGAAATGAGTACCAGACTCTTGTTCTGGGGGTAAAGGCGGCCGTCACACAGGGCTGACAACCCAGCTGACATCAAGTGCCAATTGACTAGAAAAAGTGGGAGCCTTAACTTCCTACTACCCCAAGGGCTTCCGGGCCTGTTGTGGGATCACTTTACTTTAAAGCTTCATTTGCTGCCTGATGAATACTTTTTACTATATAGTTGTATTCTTCCTGAGCACTGTCAAACGTAGAGTTAGGTAACTGGTCATCTAACCTTTTCTTATACAGATATGATGTGCTCTCATTCTCCAAACTAGCCAAGTTCTATAGAGTTGTTGACAAGTCATGGAAACTGTCCTCTTCATTTTTAGTTTTATTTAGCCTGTCATTTTTTACTTTGGAATGGAAATATTATTTTTGCATTCAATAAATAGTGATCACTTCCGCATGATAATTCTCTGTATGCCCTTACATCCTGGGGCTTTAGTATAGATATTACAACAAAAATATGACATATTCTAGGTTATTTTATGTCAACTTTTCGGGTATTTTCTAGATTTTTAATTTAAAAAATAATATATATATACATTGTTAAGGTAAATATTTACATATTGCTACAATATTTTTTTTTGCATTATTAGGTTCTTTTATTTGAATTGATATAGAATGGCCTAGAATCCAAAAATATTATTTAAAATAACAATTAAAACAAAAAATTTGTGCCCCAAATCATATTTCATCAACATAAATACAATTTTTCATATCTGAATGAGTATTAAGTTTAATTTATTAAATTAATATTGAGAAGCTAAAGCTATTACTGTGATAGAAATAAGTAAATCAATGAACACAATTAAATTATTGTAATCAACAGTAAAGAGAAAATTTTTTGCCTGAACTGGGAATTGAACATCAAACCTTTAGCTTTCCGTGCTAACGCTCTGACCACTGAGCTAATTCAGGCTTCATTCCCATCCAAGCATAAATCTTTCCTTTACGTTACTCTATTGGTCCTACATTCAAATGCAATGAATCATCATTCACAAATACACAATGAATGGCTTCTACATTAAGAAGATATGAAGGGACTCCACACAACTAATTTATTAAATTAATATTGAGAAACTGAAGCTATTACTATGATAGAAATAAATTATTTAATGAACACAATTAAATTATTGTAATCAATGGTAAAGAGAATTTTTTTTAAGTTGCTTATGGGTATAAAAAATGGATGCAAAACATGGACTCTTACTTTTAAGTGATGATAAAAGATTATGAGTATTTGAGAATAAAGTTCTTAGGAACATTTTTGAACCAATGAGAGGTGAATAGATAGCTGAATGGATAAGACTACATAACAATTAGCTGCTTGATCTTTATAGAAAACCAGATATATTAAGAATAGTTAGGTCTCCTAAAGTTCAATGGACAGGACATGCTTGAATGGGGAATGAACCAGGGCATGGAAACGTGTAGGAAAACCAGAGGAAAACTGTGTAGTAGGTATAGAGCCTTCAGATTAAGTTGCAACCGTAAGCACCTGGCAACCAGCTGACAAGCCAAGCAGTCAAAGCACCCCCCCCCCCATTTCCCAGTCAGTATACTGGAAGGCGGGCAGTAAGGCAGGTTCCATTTATATTCTTTCCACCCCTATTTAGTGTTACTTCTGTAACTGTAAGGTACAGATGCGTTTTCCCAGTTTTTTAACCAATTTGTGAATTTGTGTTCAATTGTGATTGTGGTGATTACAGTTTATCATGGTGTACATCACTGTACAGAGGGTATTATTACTTTTGGCAAATGCAAAAAAGAAATCTTACAAAATTTGTCACTTAAAATTTTTTCATCAATTCTCTAACACAACTATCCCAAATAAAGTCACGATTTCAAATACTCGAACATTAGAGCAGCTTAAAGAAAATATTCAATCTGTGAACTCCAACATTTTAAGAAAGGATTTGGATAGCGGGTTTCAAAATCTTCTTCGCCAGTTTGAACGTTGTATCGGAGCTGAAGGAGATAATTTTGAAAATCTTTTGTCATAAGGTAAGGAATAAACAGCACAAAAATCAATTTTATTCCATAGCAATCTCTAATCATTTTCACAACTACTTAGATTTATTTGGTGAGATTATAATATGAGATCCGTGTGATGAGCGGTTGCCAGAGCTAAGGTTGCATCTTAAAAAGAATACTCTGTAGGTAAAGGGAGAATAACATTAACCATGATTTGAGGGAGTAAAATTATTCAGAGGATGATTGGAAAACATCTCAGAATAGGGATGTATGGAGAGCTTATGTCTGTGCAGCCATGAACCTATGTGTTCAATAGTGCCAGTGAGTTAGTCATGGGTATAAAAAAATTAAGTTACTTAAATGTTCCACGTATTTATTAAACAATCAAGTTTAATTAAAATTACAATTTGAGGAAACACTATGAGGTATTTATATTAATAAATGTGTTGGAGAAAATGTTTTAACATCTCACCTCACGAAGTTGCGTGTCTTCATGATACCAGTTTCAAAAGTATAGTATTACTTCCATCTTCAGTCAAATTCCAACTGTTGAAATTTCGTGGTTAACATCATGGCAGTTCAGAAGATGATGTTAACAACAAAATTTCGGCAGTTGGAATTTGACTGAAGATGTAATTAATACTATACTTTTGAAACCGGTACCGTGAAGTCATGCAACTTTGTGAGGTGAGATGTTAAAACATTTTCTCCAATTCATTTATTAATATACAATCAAGTACTCAAGGAGTATGATGTATCCATTCATAATAATCGGAGTTTGCCTATCTCCAAATATTTAGTTAGGATTCCTCTCTCACTTGTATTGATTTGATACAAGAAATCTGACTTCCTTTGTTCCATTTATATTTATAATAAAATAAATGGCTATAATTTCAAAACCATGCATCTAAAATTGTTATGGTTGGTAGCATTTGTCAGAGGAGGTTGGAATACTTTAATTCAATGTCATTGTTAATTTTAGAAGTGTCAAACATATTGAGCATGCACAGATAATTACATTTTAAAGAATAATACCAGTATTAAGTTATTTTGGAGGTAAAACATTGTAACCACAAATATGGTCACCAATCCAGTTTCTTTTGTAGTGATGAGGAACTTTAGGCCGGTATTCAGGAACTTATGCAAAGAGCGACTCTTGCCTCCTCTCTATGATGTAGAGAGGTGGAAAGAGTCACTCTTTGCGTAAAGCTTGGTTCCTGAATACCATGTTTTAAATGTTTATAATAATTCTGACAACAGCTCTTTTTTGTGATGATGAAGATGAAGACCCGGACTGTGATACTGTATAAGGGTGCAAACAAATTGGATCCAAGTAACTCCTAAATAAGGTAAGAAATATACCTTTACTTTTTAACCTGTTTTTAAGTAAAATGGTATGTACTTTGCTTATCAAGTTTTACACCCCTTCCACATTTAACATATGAAGAGTCCAGGGGAAAAACCTAATAAGTCCATAATTACAGATTTTATTATGTTTTAAAAATTTAATAGCTCAGACAGTGTAGTTTTAGATTGTTTCACAGAACTGGGCAACAATCTGACAAGTCCAGAGATATTTCAATATATTTAAAACGTGTACAGGGGAAAAATCTTACAAGTCCATGCAAAACAGGGGAATATTCTAACAAGTCCAGGGAATCTAATTTTTTCTTTAAAGGGAATTATTCCTGTGGTTGCCCATGGTCTAGAATTTAGATTAAGTTCAGGTTAAGAACTCTCTTGGCGCTTCATTATCATTTAACACCCATCATATGTCATCGGGGTAACGTAATTCCGTCTTCCAGGTTCCACAACATAAGAAAGAAGGCTTTCGACCTCTTAAACAGACGGCTGATAATAAGAAGAATGGAATAAGCAGCAGGGAGAAACCAAATAACTAGATTGATTGAAAACATCCTCTCCAGAAACCAAGTGCAGATAGATGATGGAGTTTCAAAAACAGAGCAGATAGATCAGACAAACGGCGTACTCCAAGGAGACCCGTTGAGCCCCCTAATTTTCATAATAGCAACAGCAAAAATACCACCAGAGATAGAAACAGAAAACGTCCAAATATTGGCATACGCTGATGACATGGTGATTACATCCTAAGACATCGAAAAAGCTCAAACAGCGTTCGACAAACTAATAGCATGGGCCGAAAAAATGACCTCGAAATAAATGAGAAGAAAACAGTAAAAATGACCTTCAGGAAAGCAGGAAGACTCGCAGCGAATGACTGCATTCAGTATAAGGGAGAACCACTGCAAAATGTAAACCAGTTCAAATATCTGGAGATCACACTGCAGAGCCAGGTGACAGCTTCGATAAGCACATCAAAGAATGTACCTTAGCGGTCAGAATAGCAACAAACAGTATTAAAAACCTGAGTAAACTATCCCTGGAGACAGCAATAACCATCTTCCGCTTAAAAATAGCACCAATCATGACCTATGGACTAGAAGTGACTTGGAAGAACCTAAATAAGGCAAACCTAGAGGAAATAGAGAAAGTCAAAGCACATTTTTTAAAGATAGCGCTAAGCGTATCAAAATACACGCCTTCATGCCTAACGTACATATTGACAAAGGAACCATTCTTCATAGAAGAGCTCCACCTGGACCTTCTCGTGCCGGCAACAGATGCCTACAAAGAACTGCTGAGGAAAAATCAATGAGAAGAGAGAACAGATATGGCCTGAGTTCTATGCAAAGGATGCGATAATCTACAGGAAATGGACAGCAGCCAGATACGACCTCAAACACACCATGACAAAGAGTCGCGGTCCATAGTTTCCACCACAGGATATGCACAACAGTGAAGCGCCATAACCCAGAAAAAAAGTGCAAGTGCAAACTATGTGGGTTGCACTGCGACCGATATCACCTATTACAGTGTAAAAATATAGGAGCATCGATAACAGACTTCTGTAAGACATGAAAACAATTATTTCTACATGGCAATTGGCTGGAATAATACCTATTATTAAATTATATTAGCTTGACCTGTATCTATCTATCTATCTATCTATGTAACGGAATCTTTCATTGCGATTTTCACCCACTTAAAATCATTGGAGCGTCTTGAAACTTTGTACACTTCTAAAGGACCAATTACAATACAATAAATTAATAATTGTTTTCCAAAATCCTGGCCAGAATTATCAGAAAAAAAAAAAAAAGTGTCTGTGTAATAATGTAACGGAATCTTTCAACACGATTTTCACCCACTTAAAATCATTGGATCGACTTAAAATTTTGTATACGTGTAAAGGACCAATGACAATACAATAATTTCATAATTATTTTCTATAATCATTGCCAGAATCATCAGAAAATAAAAAAAATTGTCTTAATTATGTAACGGAATGTTTCAACATGATTTTCACCCACTTAAAATCATTGGATCGACTTGAAACTTTGTATACTTGTAAAGGACCAATGACAATACAATAATTTTGTAAATTGTTTCTAAAATCCTGGCCAGAATCATCATAAAATAAAAAAAAATAAAAAACTGGTATAAAAGGTTGCGGACTTATCAACTTCTTAGTCAATCGTTATAAGAGCTCAGTTGGTAGACTGTAGTGGTATATAATTTCAGTAACCCATAGGTCGCTGGTTCAAATCCGGCCAGGAGGATTTTTTTAGAAGAGTATTACTTTTAGCTCATACTACAATAGTATCGAATTTAAAGATATTTACATTTTTATCTTATTCTGTAAAATATTAAAACTAAAAAATAAATAATAGTTAAACAACTAAAACAACACACTTTATTAGAAAACCGAACTAAAAAATGAAAAATAATTTTAATTTCCAACACGCTTGGGATAAAATTAAAGTGGTCAACAAAACAAAAATCATCTCCAACACATTTAGAATAAAACTATAGTTATCTACAAAAAAAAATAATTTTACCATCAAAAGCATGGGGTGCTTTTTATGGTATTTACATTTTCTTCTTAGAGACTTTATTTTTACCAATATCTGTTCATTATCAAATATATTAATTGATAATTAAGACACGCTTTTGATGATAAAATTATTGTTTTTTTAGATAACTGTAGTTTTATTCTAAATGTGTTGGAGATGATTTTCTTGTTGACCACTTTAATTTTATCCCAAGCGTATTGCAAATTAAAATTATTTTTAATTTTTAGTTTCGTTTTCTAATAACGTGTGTTGTTTAGTTTTTTTAACTATTATTTATTATAGTTTTTACGTTTTCCTCTTAGAGACTTTACTTTTACCAATATCTGTTTATTATCAAATATATTAATTGATATAGAGCACCCCATGCTTTTGATGGTAAAATTATTTTTTTCTTGTAGATAACTCTTGTTTTATTCTAGATGTGTTGGAGATGATTTTTAATTTGGTGACCACTTCAAATTTATCCCAAGCGTGTTGGAAATTAAAATTATTTTTCATTTTTTAGTTCGGTTTTCTAATAAAGCGTGTTGTTTTAGTTTTTTTAACTATTATTTATTTTTAATATTTTACAGAATAAGATAAAAATGTAAATATTTTTAAATTTGATAATATTGTAGTATGAGCTAAAAGTAATATTCTACTAAAATAACCCTCCGGGCCAGATTTGAACCAGTGACCTATGAGTTACTGAAATTATATACCACTACAGTCCGCTGCTCTACCAATTGAGCTCTTAACAACGATTAAGTACGAAGTCGACAAGTCCACAACCTATTGTACCGGTTTTATTATTTTGATTTTCTGCTGATTCTGGCCAGGATTTTAGAAACATTTATGAAATTATTGTATTGTCATTGGTTCTTTACAAGTATACAAAGTTTCAAGTCGATCCAATGATTTTAAGTGGGTGAAAATCGCGTTGAAAGATTCCGTTACATACAGGTCAAGCTACTATAAAGCGTGTAAAAAGGCTAAAAACAAACTAAGATTTCATGGCAAAATGTCGGTAAAATAGCGCTTGGTTTATAACTTTAGCAAATGGAATAATGAAATTTTAATTAGTTTCTTTTCAAACCGTCATATTTTATACGACATGAGTATGAAGGAGTACAGATATGCACAGAAAAAAGAGTTTTGTGGCTTGATCTTAGTCAAGAAATAAATAAATGCTGTAAATATTGTATTGTATCTTAGGGATATTATGGATGTACATAAATTTCGTTTTCTATTAATTCTAAAACTGGTCAGGCGAAAATCTCAAGTATTCTAAAATTTGGTATTATCATCAACGATATGTTTATGTAAGAACTAAAGAATAATTTGTTCTATTATTACATGCTTTATATTAGCTTGACCTGTATCTATCTATCTATCTATCTATCTATCTATCAATCTATGTAACTGAATCTTTCAACGTGATTTTCACCCACTTAAAATAATTGGATCGACTTGAAATTTTGTATACTTGTAAAGGACTCGTGACAATACAATAATTTCATATTTATTTCCTAAATTCCTGGCCAGAATCTTCAGAAAATCAAAAAAAGTGTCTTTGTATTTATGTAATGGAATATTTGAACGCGATTTTCACCCACTTAGAAACATAGGATACACTTGAAACGTTGTATACTTGTATAGGACCCGTGACAATACAATAATTTCATATTTATTTCCTAAAATCCTTGCTAGAATCATCAGAAAATCAAAAAAAGTGAATTTGTATTTATGTAACGGAATCTTTGAACACGATTTTCACCCACTTAGAAACATTGGATCGACTTGAAACTTTGTATACTTATAAAGGACTCATAACACTACAATAGTTTCATATTTTGTTTCTAAAATCCTGGCCAGAATTATCAGTTAATTAAATAAATTAAAACTGGAATAATAGGTTGCGGACTTGTCGACGTTTTAGTCAATCGTTGTAAGAGCTCAGTTGGTAGAGCGTTGAGCTAGTGTAATATAATTCTAGTAATCCATAGGTCGCTGGTTCAAATCCAGCTGGGGAGGATTTTTTTTTAGAAGAGTATTACTATTACCTCATACTACAATAGTATCGAATTTAAAGATATTTACATTTTTATCTTATTCTGTAAAATATTAAACCTAAAAAATAAAAAATAAATAATAGTTTTAAAAAACTAAAACAACACGCTTTATTAGAAAACCGAACTCAAAAATGAAAAATAATTTTAATTTCCAACACGCTTGGGATAAATTTAAAGTGGTCAACAAAATTCATCTCCAACACATAATGAATGAAACTAGAGTTTTCAACAAAAAGAAAATAATTTTACCATCAAAAGCGTGGGGTGCTTTTTATGATTTTTACATTTTCTTTTTGGAGACTTTACTTTTACCAATATCTGTTTATTATATCGTATTATTTGATATAGAGCATCCCACGCTTTTGATGGTAAAATTATTTTCTTTTTGTCGATAACTCTAGTTTCATTCTTTATGTGTTGGAGATGATTTTTTACTGTTGACCACTTTAAATTTATCCCAAGCGTGTTGGAAATTAAAATTATTTTTCATTTTTGAGTTCGGTTTTCTAATAAAGCATGTTGTTTTAGTTTTTTAAAACTATTATTTATTTTCCATACAACATTCACACGATGCTGTTGCTCTAGGTGCCTTTCCTGTCTTTACTAATATTTTGTACTATTTTAAACGTTTTGCAACGATACTTAAAACATTTTTTATGAAGAATTATTTTATGTTTATCTATGCACACAAATTATGACTTTTCCTCTCAATGATTTTTTAAAGTTCTTTAGAATTGAAGTGCGCATGCACGAACGCTTATAAAATTAAAACCACCAGATGGTAGGACATATGTGTGAATGACCAACTTTCGCATTTAATTCCAAAACATATTTTAAGAAATAAATGTTAAATCACTTCCTTTTCTTAGGTTCCAATGGGTCAATTTAGTATACATCAGATTAGTTTATAGTTTACTAAATAGTATGTAGTAATTTATTTCATTAGGTTATACAGATACATCCATTTTTTCATAAACACGTTTGGGAATTTATTATGAACGTTGGTCATTTTGATTTCCCATATATGTGGTGCCATCTGGCGACAATTCCATAAACATAAGCGCTTTACCGTATGCACTCCATGCGAAACCAGCATCATGCCAAGCATAACGCGAGTTCGTGTCACATCGGACGCGACACGCTGTATAATAAACCATAAAATAATACTCTCATAATATTTACTCAGAGCTAAGGTTCATAAATTGTCTAAAAAATATAGAAGGGATGATTGGGATAAATTTGTAAAATCCTTAGAACATGATATTACAGGAGCACAAAGACAGGGATTTAAAATATTCAAAAAATTACAGATGGAAACAAAAGACAAAATTAATGTTAATCTGATACCAAAACAAGATTGGATTACTTACTACAAAAATCTTTGGTCAGAACCGAACACTCACACCGAAAAAATTACTTTGAATTTGACTTGTGAAAATGAAATAGAAAAACCAGACATAACAATGGACGAACTAGAAGCAGTTTTAAAGAAGGCCAAAAACAGGAAAAGTCCAGGTTTAGATGATTTAAATTTAGAACTTTTAAGTATGGAGGAACTGCCTTGAATGAGAAACTATTAGAACTTTTTAGCAATATTTGGCATTGTCTTAATATTCCAACGGATTGGGAAATGGGTCTAGTAATTAATATACATAAAAAAGGTCAGAAAAAAAAATGTGATAACTACCGAGGCATTACCTTACTCCCAACTGCATCTAAATTATATGCCAACATAATTAAAAATAAATTATCAGTAAGTAGTGAAACATTTTTGGAAGAAGAACAATGTGGATTTGGAAAAGGGAGGAGCACTATAGATGCAATATTTACCCTGCAACAAATTATGGAAAAAAGGAGAGAATTTAATCTCCCACTATACATACTATTTATAGATTATGAAAAGGCATATGATAATGTAAACCAAGATAAACTTTGGCAGATACTGCATGAAGAACATATACACTCACATGTAATATGAGCCATACAAAGCTTATATCAAAATTCTAAAATCAAAATTAAATTACCAGATGGAGAAATAACAGAACACATAAACACAAGCAAAGGTGTTCGACAAGGATGTGGACTATCTCCACTCTTATTTAATATATATATTAACAGAATAGTGCAAGAATGGACACAAAGAGTAAATAGTGGAATTTCAATAATTGGAATAAAATAATTCAAACAATATTATATGCTGATGATCAAATAATATTATCAGATTCCGAAGATAGCTTACAAATAGCAGCGTATCAATTATTCAAAATTGCCAGCAAATATAATATGAAAATTTCCACTTCAAAATCCAAAACAATGGCAATGTGTGGAAAAAACATACAACGGGTGAAAATTGAGATTGATGGAAAAATTATAGAACAAGTGTCAGATTTCTCTTACTTAGGAAGTGTATTTGCAGAGTATAAGAGTGACATTGATTCAAAATTACAAAAATGTAATAAAATGAATGGGGTAATACGAAGACATTTTGGTAAACAGATGAGGACAGAGACAAAACTAAGATTACATAACATCACTTCAAAAGCTGCTCTAAAATATGGAAGTGAAATTTGGATTTTAAATAAAAGAAACTCTCATAAACTTCAAGTAAGCCAAATGCGCTTCTTATGATCATTGTTAGGAGTTAATAGACTGGATAACCACCCCCTAGGGATTGCAAGACCTTGTCGTTGGTGGGGGTGCTTGCGAATCACAATGATCCTTTGGGCTATGCCAGCAGTAGCATAGCTACAGGTAGGGCCTCCCAAGCTGGACAGGCCAAAGGTGAGTGATCCGACTAAGAAGCAATCCAGATGGGTAGATCAGGCTCAACAGCTGTGGTGAAAGCAACTGATCTAGGGGACGGAAACCCCGAAATCAAATGACCTGGTCCTCCGAGCTGGGGGTTGGGCGTTAGGCCAGCAACCTACCACGGTAAAAACCTTTCCCGCTACATCATCTCAACACAGTACAGCCGGACAGAAACAAAGAAGACGACCACAGCAGAGAAAAAGGACTATGAATAAACTAGAGTTAGGTACTTGGAATGTCAAAACTTTATTAAAACCCGGAAAATTACAAGAATTAGTCAATCAAATCAGAAGAACTAATCTCAATATAATAGCCTTACAAGAGATAAAGTGGGCTCAAAGCGGAATAATCAACAAACAAGATTATACATTGTATTACTCTGGAACTGAAAACAAAATCGGACAAGCTGGAACAGGTTTTTTAGTCATGAAGAAATTGCAGAATCATGTTATAGATTTTGTTCATATTAATGAAAGAGTATGTAAACTGCGCGTTAGGGGAAAATATAATATTTTTACACTAGTAAATTGTTATGCACCAACTGAAGATAAAGATATCGAAACTAAAGAAATTTTTTACAATGTAGTACAAAAAGTAATGGACAAAATTCCTACAAGCGACACAGTGATAGTGCTCGGAGACTTCAATGCCAAATTAGGCAAAGAAGAATCATTCAGCTCAGTAACTGGAAAACATACTCTTCATGAACTAACTAACACAAATGGTGAACTGCTATGTAATTTTGCAACGGTGAACAACCTTAAAGTCATGAGTACACAATTTCAACATAAAGAAATACACAAGGGTACATGGCAATCACCTGATAACAATACCATAAACCAAATTGATCATGTTCTGACCAATGGTAATAAACATGAACTGGCAGAAGATGTAAGATCCCTTAGAGGGCCAAATATAGATTCAGATCACTTTTTAGTGAAAGTGATAATGAAACAATCATTACCAACCATCTATAAAAACAAAAAGAAACAGGAGATAAATATTAAATGGAATCAAAATAATTTAGAGAATACTGTTAATTAAAAGGATATTGTAAGACATTATATGAAAATCTGATTAAATTAGATGAAAAAGAAGATGTTAACGAAGAATGGAACTCAATACAACAAGCAATTAAAGAATCAGCTAATGTCACCATAATGAAACAAGAAGTCCAACCACGCAACGAATGGTGGGATGAAGAATGTAAAGAAGCCATAAAACAGAAGAATGAAGCAAGACAGAAAAAATTACTAATGAACACAAGAATGAATCAAGAAAGTTATAAAATCAAAAGGAATGAAGCAAATAAGTTATGTAAGAAGAAGAAACGAACATGGCTTAATATGAAACTCAATTCAATAGAACTAAATTATAAGAAAAATGAAACCAGGAAATTCTTCAAAGATGTAAAGAGTTTCCAAAAATACAAAGCAGGTTCTTTATTATGCAGAGATAATGAAGGTAATATCCTAACACAAAAAGAACAAATTCTTCAAAGATGGGAAGAATATTTCACCGAAATCTTTCATAAAGATAATCAAACAAGAATTACTATACCTGAAACTCCAAACTCTCCCAACTCACAATCAATACAACCTCCATCGTGGAACGAACTATGTTGTATTATACAAAATTTAAAATCAAATAAATCGGCTGGTCCTGATAATATTCCACCAGAATTAATTAAACATGGAGGACGAACATTAAAACAAAAAATACATAAACTAATACTCAGTATTTGGAATAAAGAAGAAATACCAACAACCTGGAATGAAGGAATTATCTGTCCTGTGTTCAAGAAAGGAGATAAACTGTTATGTAATAATTACAGACCTGTAACTCTCTTGAACATAGCATACAAGATTTTTGCAATTGTATTAAACAATAGACTTTTAGAAATAATAGATGGGAAAATGAGTGAGGCCCAAGCAGGATTCAGACCAAACAGTTCAACAATAGACAATATCTTTGTAATGAAACAAATCTTTGAGAAATGTCACGAATACAATATTAACTTATATAATATATTTGTTTGATTACTCCCGAGCTTTTCATACTGTACATCGACACAAAATAATTGAAAGTCTAAGTGAATATGAGATACCTCAAAAATTAATAAAATTAATAGCCTTAACCTTGGTAGATACTAAAGTAAGATTAAAATGTAGCAACGCACTCAGCGATGCGATTGAAGTAAACTCTGGGGTCAAACAGGGAGATCCTTTATCTACGACATTATTATGTATAGTAATGGATATGGTCTTAAAACAACTTGATCTAAGAGGAAATATTTCAACAAGACTAAACAGTGTCTTGCATATGCTGATGATGTAATAATAACAGCAAGACCAAAAAATTCCCTACTGGAAACCTTTGACAAATTGAAAAATGAAAGTATAAAATATGGGTTTGTAATCAATCTAAATAAAACAAAATATTTAAGATGTATGAGAAATAAAACAAATTTGACTGAACCAACATATAACAGTGACTGAATTGATCAAATTAACTCCTTTAAGTACCTAGGTACAATATTAAACGATAATAATACTGTTGAAGAAGAGATCAAAACAAGAATATCGCAAGGGAATAAAGCATATTTTGCTAATTTTGATATATTCAAAAGCAAATTAATATCAAAAAATGTTAAATTCAAATTATATACAGCAATAATAAGACCAATCATATGTTATGGAGCTGAAACCTGGGTACTAAAAGAAGCAGATAAACTAAGACTATTAACGTTTGAGAGGAAAATATTTAGAAGAGTGCTAGGTCCAGTAAAGGAAAAGGAAATTGGAGGTTGAGAAGGAATGACGAATTATACCTCAAGAATAATAAAGAAAATATAATTAGTTTCATCAAATCCAAAAGATTACAATGGTTTGGACATACACTAAGAATGCCAAAGGGAAGATTGCCGAATGATATTTTTAATTGGAAGCCACAAGGAACAAGACCAAGGGGAAGACCCAAGGATCGATGGGAAGATGACGTAATTGAAGATTTGAGAGAAACGGGGATTTTTGATTTGAAATCCACTGCACAAGATAGGAAGATGTGGCTAAACTGGTTGAGAAGTCCAAGACATTCCACTGGAAGTCGTAGAGCCTGACGAAGAAGAAGAAGACTGGATAACCAAAGGAACACTATTATCAGAGGAAAACTTGGAGTAACAAGTTTAAATGAAGATATACAAAGATACCAAAAAGAATGGAAAAATCATCTGAGGAGAATGGCAAGAAACAGACTTCCAAAATTGGCATTCCAATATACCCCAACTGGACATAGGGACCAAGGAAGACCAAAACATCGGTGGAAAGATCAAGACCATCTTCGTTAGGTTTACCGTACAGGCCACATGGCCTAAAACGAATTTGTTCATGATGATGATGATGATGATAATATTTACTTATGTTATTAAGCTTTATTCAGTCTGTTTTGGCACAAAAGTCATTGATTATATTTACTGGATTGATAGCATTCTGGCTATATTGATTTGTTGTTGAATTGATATTCTCATTTCAGTGAGCACTGGCATTTGATATATTTTTATTATCTTTATTTTGAAAGTTACAAATTGAATTTGCTTGGTTGAGGTATATATATATATATATATATTTTTTTTTTTTTCATAAAACTGAGATGAATAGGGACAAGATGAATAATATAGAATGAATCACAGGTTTATGTTAAAAATTGATACTTATGATTCTTAATTAGAAGTGAAATTAATTTTAAAGTTTACATAGTTTTGTGACAGGAACAAATATAGAAATATCACTGATGAGCAGAAAAAAAAAGTGTAGGTAATAATAAGAAAGGTTCGCCGTAATGGGCATTGATATCTTTATTCTAAATACAAATGCGATAATGCTAACTAAAAACGCGGTCGGTATTTGCGACTTTTCTGCTGCTACCCCTAAATTAATGTATTTCTTTAATGTTTAGTTGTATAAGTAAAAAGAAAAGCAATTATCATTTTTTGTCGTAATTGTGGCTGAATTTCAGATTAATTTCCACTTGATTTTCCATACTATATTGTCTTTTGTCAATATTAACATTTCGCACTATTTTTAACGTTTTACGAAACTCCAAAAGTGTAGGTAATAGCGACAACCCACTGTTGGTTGATCTACTATGGAGTAATATACTATGAAACTAATGCACTATTGTGCGCGCTTTTTCTTTTATTAATATACTATGAAGCTTCATAACCGTTTTGTTATTCTATGTGCTGTGTTTGATGTGCAGTGGTTTCGTGTGAAGTTTACAGTTTTTTGGATTTGACAGTTCTAAAAGTATTGTTTTATCCTTTTTTTAATCTAATTGTAAGTTTTATGAAGATATATTTTACTTTGAAAATATTTTTTCTTATCTACCGTGTGTCAGCAATGTGTTAGAATGGAATAATTGTGTGTAACTTTCCCGCGTGTCATGGGACGCCCAAACTCTTGTCCAATTCTAACCTATAAATAGTTGTTATTTCGTTAAAGACTGGCAATTTATCAAGTACATGAAGCACAGGTTTAAAAATACTTTCAACTGAATAATTAGTAGTTTATCACAAGTTATATATCATAATGAGGGGAAAATAATGTCTACAATTATATGTGCGTATTGGTCGCAAGCAAAATTTCACAAAATGACTGCTAAAATTTGACTGCGTAAGTTTATTGAATCACAGAAATCATATAAATAAATCGGGTGTCCAGTGATCAAACTGAAAAAAAAAAGTATTCGTAAATTCGGTACGCTACGACGTATGTATATACATATCTATAATTTAGAACGCACGGCAACTAGGCCAGTAATTTTGTACTAACGCCTTTTGTACTTGTACCATTACCTCGTTTTCCTTTATTTTGAAGTATGTAGCATTTAGTTTAGGATTGTGTTTGAGAACACAAGGACGATGGGCATGTACATGTGCATGATCCAACGTCGTAAGTAGTAACAAATAAATACCGGTAAGTAGCCTATAACAGGCGAACAATTTTTTTTTCTCTATTCTATGCTAGGAGTTCACCTGTTTTCATTTTATTTCGTTAGATGAAAAAATGGGCAAGTTAGTGTACACCAATTTAGTTCCTAGTTTATTGGATAATCTGGCACACCATAATGAAAAGTTGGCTATTCTGTTTGAGCAGTGACTAATGTGGGTGGACTGTTGGGATAGAATCCCCAGGGAAACTAATGTCTAATTCCCAAATATATCTTCTTAATAAAGAAGCTGCCATTTGCAAAGATAGAAGCAAAGGATTCATAGCATTTGGTGGGCGGGAATTACAACGTATGAAGAGAAAGATTTGCATTTAGATCGGTACTTGCTCTGGTAGCTCAGCTGGTAGAGCACTTGGTCTAGAGAACCAAGGGTCCCGGGTTCAAGTCCGGGTCTGAGCATATAATTTTTCTCTTCAAATGTGAAGTAATACATTATCTGAAGAAGAAAAAAAATGTTAGTACTTTTGGCTCAACTGCACCTTTACTAGTGCTTGATTTTTCAGTTATATTGTTGTAAACTATAGCTCTTCTTTTGTATTTGCTAACATTATTTAATATTTTGAACTTTTTCAAACAATTTTTATAACATTATTAGACAGTTTTGAAGTATTTATTTAAATATGCAAATCACAATATTATGACACTGTTAGACATATTGTGATGCTAACTATTTTCTCCACAGAGTATATTAGTCTATGAATTTTTTATTGCTGTTTTGGGTTATCGCTGGTTGGATCAGCATTGGGGAGTGATAAGTAAGTGTACACCAATTTTTAATAAACGTTTGGTAATTTTAATATTATTAATGTATCTTTTTAACATAGATTTGGGGATTTATTGCAAATATTGGTCATTTAAATTTCATAGCGACAGATAGTAATCGAGGATGATAATCAATATTGGTTCGATTGTGGGTTATCGGTGGCTCTACAAACTCTGGCGCATGCACACTGTTATTGTATAGGACTTTGAAAGTATTTCTCGCTAGTTTAAGTGCAGTTTTTCCATATTTTTTTTTAATATGATTGTTGTGGAAACACGGGGTTTTGTACAGTAATGCACCACAGTTTAAACACATTACACTAACTAGCACTATCAAACTCATAGTTTTATGGCCGCGTTGGCAGAAGATCCCCACACATCCCTTATTTTCTAGCTTCCTATAGTGCAGTTCTGGCTTTTTTAGCCGCATTTGAGGAATCTGTGGTGTATGGTGTGTTAAGAGAGGTGTGCGAGTTGCAGGTACTGCCAGCAAGTACCCTCTGCTTAGAAAACATAATAATTACTATGTGCTTCCTTTTCTTATTTACTAGTTCTGTGTTAATGAATACTTTTGTTTTCTCATAAGTTTGGAGTGTTTATTATACAATAGTGTTGTTTTTATAACGAGTTATTTTATTATCAGAGACTGGAACTTTGGCAGAATGCCTTTTTAAATGTGTTAAATCTATCTTCAATTTGAAAGTGAATCTGTATGAATTATACTTTGGTGATTAACCTTTTGACTGCCGAGTTTCCCTTTTGCCAGCTGGGCTGTGGGTGCCAGGTTTTTTAAATGTAAAAATACTATGCAATACTATATAATATAAACTTATATAAAGTATAATTTACTGTCTACATTTTTTTTTATTATTCCGGCTTTTACAATGAATATACATTTTTCCAGTACCCATGTTCACAGTTAACTATACATTTGTTTCAACACATTTTTCCATTCTTGTCTGTTCATCCATATATCTTCTTCTATTTCCCATTCTCTCTTGGTTTAATTGATTCCCTGAATCCACGTAATACTGTCTACATGCCATGCTAAATTGAATTGAAACTCACTATTATACATTTATTTGAAAGTTAGGTGGTGTTGCTTCCACTTGTAAAGATCCCAGGTTCAAATTCAGCACGGTGCCTTTATTGAAATTTGTTATCACTATCACTAAAACATTTATCCTATTGAATAATTTTGATGGCATTATCACAAGGCACTTATAATATTAAATATTGTTGAACATTTTTTATGGTCCTGGGTTCGAATCAATTCTAGTCAAACAGCTGTTTTATGCCACGTGTTTCGTCTGGCGTGCCACGCCCACCACTGTCACACCCTGTTCATTTAGGTCTACATCACTTGCTTTACTATTTACAGGCTTAGATTGTAATATTATTCTCTTAGAAACAGGACTAATATCACATTCGTCAAATGAATAATCATTTTATGAACTGTTACTGTCACTCTCATCTTCTGATAAAACTGATGCAATAAACTCGCGTATTGTATGTTTGTCAACTTCGAGACATGAATCACTGTGTTTCACAGCACAACCTACCCCTTTGCCAGGTATCTTTTCAACTAAAAATAAAATAAATAAAGAGAAAATCCTGAAATTGCAATATTCCATAGCCCAAAAAAAGAAAAAGGCCTTGAAACATGAATGTACACCCTCCTTTAGAAAACCAATTTACAACCAGCCTGTACAATTAATCTGTAAGGGATGTGCAAAGTATTGCTAAGAAAGGATGTATAAACCCAGAACGAAAAATAATTTTAGCTTATTGAAGTAAAAACTTTGGGAAAAAAATATTTAAAATAATAAGATTGAAAACCAGAGCTTGCCGGGCATGGCGTACTGCTCTACACACACTTTCACCGGTGCACGCCGGGCATGGGGTACAAAAGGTTAAAGTGCCACAGTTTTATGTTGCCTTTTTCTGCCTTTTCATATATAAATGCCTAATTTACGAAATAAATGCTTTTTGTTGCCTTTATTTGATTATTTATCTCTTGTTTATTAATTTACTATTAAAAATTGCCTACGGGTATTTTAATTTATTTCTATAGCCATTACAATTAAAGTGACTTCACCGAATGTATATTATTGTCTTTCAGTCAGTTCATAATTATTCTCTTCGCAACAATGAGTGCTGCCGCGCAAAAAAAATATATATAAATAACGGAAAGCATTTTAATTACTGCGTGTTGTTTATTTAAAAAGACAACAATGAGTGCGGGTCTAACTACATTTTTCTTTCAGTTTTTCATTGCGACGTTATTCTAGCTAGCAGCAAGATGCCGAAATCCTGTGTTTCCTTTACGCAGTAAAATGCAAAGTTACGTCAGTACTTTTGGATCCGAATTATTTTGTACTGACGGTAACGTACTCACATGCAAAATATGCGAGCAGTCAGTGAACTACGAAAATAAACATTTTATATCGTAACATGTCAGTAGAATCAAACGCAAAAATGCACTTTCCAAGGCTACTGGGAAGAATATTTCTTTGCTTCCAACAGTAATTGCAACATCGAGTCGAAATTCTCGATTATAAGTTTTTTCTAATTGCCTTTTATTGCCTACTTTAGCTATTTATAAAGCATTTTTTTCCTGCCTATTTTAGCTTTTTGCCTGCCTATTTTAAGGATTTATTATGCCTAAACTTCCGTTCTCTGATCATTATTATTATTAATAAGAAAATGTTTTTTTTCATGGCTACTAGTTCCCTCCCCCACTTGGCAGTGTTCCCTCCTGCCATGCACCTTTGGTTTCACCAAGACGGTTAGTTACCAGAACTGGACAGTATAAAGATTATATAGCTCACTGCTATGTAGTTTTCTCCATTTGCATATCTGTTCATCTCTCTTTGGTCCAAAAATTTTCCTATGAACTTTATTCTCAAATACTCATAATCTTTTCTGATTCCGATTGAGGGTCTTTCCACTTTTCAGCGGTTGCCCTTTTACCAGCCGGCTGCTGGCCCTTCACATCCACATGTGTCAATCACAGAGGTAGATGATCAACAGCCAGTGTAGGGGTGACATGTGGTTAGCATGTCGAGTCCCCCAGCCGTTATAGCTGGTTCCTCAACCTGGAGCCGCTACTTATTGTAGCTACCCAATTGCCTCACGATGCTGGGTGGGCACCGGTCCCATACTAGCCGAAATACCATGAGAAAATTTCTTCCCCCATGGAGACTCGAACCAGCGCAAGTCCCGTAGCTCTGCGCCAAGGCTTCCTACCTTAACCACTCGGCTACGGCGCGGGACTTATAATCTTTTCTCCTCCCTTAAATTAAGAGTCCATGTTTCACATCCATATAATATAACTGGGACAATAACAGTTTTATAAATTTCAGTTGAACTTTTATGAGAGAAGTTGGGGTGATACTTGTTTCTTTTTTTCACTCCATGGGATGAACACACTCCATATTTTTGTATTTGAGCACTCTTCTTCTTTTTAGTCGGGGTGCATGAATCTTTTTGTTTATCTTTATGCCACCTGTAGTCGAGAGTCAAAGTCTTTCTTTGAAGGTCTCTTCAATCATGTTTGTATGGACACTCAAAATTGGCGTTTGTGAGTTTGTTTCTTCCTCACCTGTCTCTTCCTCACACAACTTTGCTGTTATCATGCATTCAATACAGTCTATTAGAAAATGTTTGTTTTGCTAACATCACTTGTTTTCCTTAAAAATTCAGATTTAAAAAAATACAGAAACAAAAGAAAACCAAAGCAATTAAAAAAAATTAGGGCTCAACTGCACTTCTATTAGTGCCTGATTTTCGGTTATATTGTTGTAAACGATAGCTCTTCTTCTATATTTACTAACATTATTTAATATTTTAAACTTTTTCATATAATTTTTATAACATTATTAGACAATTGTCCACCGCTGTGGTCTCGAGGTAGCGGGCTGTCTTGTCATGCAGCAGACCCGGGTTCAATCCCTGGTCGGGACAGTTTTTCTGGGTGAGGTTTTTATCGGGGTTTTTCCTCACCTGTAAGAAACATGTCAGGAAAACTTTAAGGCCCAAACAGTCCTCTGAAATCATATGACCATCATTCACATCATCCTTATCATTATCATGATCATCATTCTTTTACTGGTGTGGAAAGCAACAGGAAGCTACCACACCTACAATTCCCTAGTAAAGCTGCAAAGCATATCATGAAAATGCTATGATTGCAGTTAAAGACTTGCCCTCGGTTAGAATTACTATGGATGGATGGATTAGACAATTTTGAAGTATTTATTTAAATATGCAAATCACAATATTATGACACTGTTAGACAATATTGTGATGCTAACTGCTATTTTCTCCATGGAGTATATACCTTAATCAATGATATTTCTATCGCTGTTTTGGGTTATCGCTGGTTGGATCAGCATTAGGGAGTGATAAGTAAGTGTACACCCATTTTTAATAAACGTTTGGTAATTTTAATATTATTAATATATTTTTTTAAGATAGATTCCGGGATTTATTGCAAATATTGGTAACTTAACACATTCAGTACCAGGCACTGAGCAGGGCATTTAAACCCACAGGCCTGTCATTTAAATACCCCAGCTACCCTTTTCGTGGCACTTCAGAAAATGGACCATTATTCACAAACTATTAGTCCTAGAAAATTCAAATTTTGTACATACCTAAAGGAGATATCCTAGTAGGATTTGATGGTGAAATAACTTGTGTGATTGACATCACATGGTATCGGCGTATCAATTTCAGGAAGTGGAAGTTCATCTTCACTTTCACTTTGTGAATCTTTTAATTCACGAATCAGTTCATCACCTGAATCATCATTATACAAAATTAAATTTGAAGAGAAAAATTTTTCTCTTCAAATTTAATTTATCTTTCATTGAGAAATGTTAAATTAATAATAAAAACATCATTATACAAAATATTCACTAATTCTTCTTCAGTGAGATATTTTTCTTTCACCATGCTTTCACTCATGCACAAACAACAGCGCGATAACAAGAAACATATACGACTGCATTGGAGCCTGGAGACAAGTCTGGGTGAACGAATTCCATGTGTTGTTTGTTTTAAAAATAAAAAGGGGATTCACCAAGGTTAAACGTGTCAAATGGGAATAGAAAATGTACATTTACATGCCATCTATGATCTCCAAGACATACTAAGCCAACACAATATTTAGGCGCCAAATATAAACATGGTTTGTTCGTGCCCGCTCTAAATTGAGTTAACTGACCGATGGCCGCATACACGATAGTCTCTTTAAATGCCTTAACTGGTTTACGGTACTGAATGTGTTAAATTTCATAGCGACAGATAATAATTGAGGATGATAATCGATATGTGGTTCGATTGTGGGTTATCGCTGGCTCTATTAAATCTGGCACATGCGCAGTGTTGTTCTATAGGACTTTGAAAATATTTCACGCTAGTTCAACTGCACTTTTTCCAAAATTAGTGTTATAAGAAGAGAAATAAAGGATTGCGCATGATTTGAACGCGAGCCTCATATTTCACAGTCAAGCATGCTATCGAATGAGCTGTATTATTAACATAGTTCATCCGCTCCTGTATCAACTGCTTATTCAAGTGAAACTATTTACTAAATTTTACAACATCAATTGTGCCATTTTAATCACAACTTCTAAACTAACTAACTCAATGGCACTATCTAACCTGTAGGTTCATGGCCACGCAGACATAAGCTCTCCATATATCCCTATCCTGAGCCAGTGTTTTCCAATCATCCCCTGTATAATCTTCTTCCCTCAAATCACAACTTCTGCATCTTTTAATTCGATATTATGATTCAGATCTCCAAAAACAATAAATGAGCTATTGTTTGTTAAATTCTGTGGCAAGTGCATAAGTTTCTCTTGTTAGAAGAAATTAAATTTTGAACCCATGTTTTAGAAACTATTTTCTTGTTTTTTTGCTTACTAGTTACTCAGTAATTGAGCCATTTTTTAAATGCTCTGTGTATGTTTTCAAGTACAGTAAAACTTGTTTAATCCAGAACATAAATAATGCGGAAATCTGTCCAATGTGAACAAATGTATTGGTCCCAGCAAAATATAGTAATTTCACATGTATTTATTTTCTATAAAACAGAATCTGTCTAATGCAGAAAAGGAAGGATATTTCTTCACAATTCATGAAAGATTTTATAAAGTGGAAAGACAGACTGAGAAATAAAGTAGTTACCAATTCAAAGAATTCTCGATAAGTCAAAAAAGAAAAAAAAACAATACGGAATGTATTCACATAAACTTTCATGGCCGGAGTTGCTATGATGATCTTGATGAAGATTTTCGGGCTGTAGGCCTGTCTCAAGACAACCCTTGAGGATGCCAGACGCAGTCTCTGGCGAAACGTTGGGGAACTACAAGCCCCACAACCACGGCCTACAGCCTGAAAATCTTCATCAATATCATCATACTACGGAATGATTCCTGCCGTCGGGCAAAGTAGAGATTCTACTTATATCCTAAATTTTCTTTTGGCCTCACTACACACCCGTTATGCAAAATACAGATACCAGTCTTAAAAATATCCATTGCACCGTAAAATCTTAAATATTAGTTTAAGTCCTGAGACCAATCTTTCATAGGTAGCATTCTAAATTTACGGAATAGAAATGGCTAAAATGTATGTATCATTCTCATTAAACGAAAAAGGGAAAGTGATTGAAGATAAATCTCCAAATTTCCGGACCGATTCTCCAAAGTCAAGCTCTAGGTCTTGCTAAATCCCTAGGGAATAACGATTTTAAGGCATCTGCAGATAGGCTGGACAGTTTTAAAAGATGACACAATGTAGTGTGGAATGAAATTTGTAGGAAATCAATGGATGTGGACGAAAGTGTAGTTAGTGAGCGGAAACCGAAACTGCAAACTTTAATTTCAGAATCCACATAAGAGACATTTTTAACGCTGACGAAACGGGACTGTTTTTTACACGTTACCGTAGAAGTCGCTCATACATAGCATACTTCACTTTTCAAGGGCAACGGAACTACAATTAAGCCAAGGTACGTAAAAAGACATAAGATACTCTATAATCTAAGATTATTAATAAGTTTTAGTTTTTTTTATAATGCGGAATTTTGTCTGTTGTGGGAAAAAAAAAATTGGTCCCATGCAATTCCGCTTTGAGCAAGTTTTACTGTATATTTAAAGGGGCAGCTTGGTGGGTTTTAGTTAGGTACGTAAAAAGACATAAGATACTCTATAATCTAAGATTATTAATAATTTTTAGTTTTTTTTATAATGCGGAATTTTGTCTGATGTGGGAATAAAGAAAATTGGTCCCATGCAATTCCGCTTTGAGCAAGTTTTACTGTATATTTAAAGGGGGCAGCTTGGTGGGTTTTAGTTTCCATAATAATCATAAAAGCTAGGCGAAGGTGCAAGGTGGTGATTTTTTATATAATTGTTATCTCCAAACTCTAAACTATGATATATATATATATATATATATATTGAAGCCCACTGCTGTGGTCTCGAGGTAGCATGCTGCCTTGTCACGCAGCGGGCCCGGGTTCGATCCCCGGTCGGGGCAGTTTTTCTGGGTGAGGTTTTTATTGGGGGTTTTCCTCACCTGTAAGACAAATGTCAGGAAAACTTTAAGGACCAAACGGTCCCCGAAATCATATGGCCATCATCATCATCCTTATTATCATCATCATTATCATCCTTCACTGGTGTGGAAAGCAACGGGAAGCTACCACACCTACAATTCCCTAGTAAAGCTGCAAGCTTAGCATGAAAATGCTATGATTGCAGTGAAGGACCTGCCTTCGGACAGAATTACTATGGATGGATATATATTGAAGACTGAGGCAATTGGATTGAAAATTGGATAAACTTGGGTAAATTTCTGGACAAAATGCGGAAAATAAGAACAACACTCTTTCATGAATAAATGTATGTTATCAAAATGCAACACCATTAATTCTTAATAATTATACATAACTTAATTAATGTATAATGCTATTGTATTATTATGTAATTGTAATATTGTGTTTTCTTTATGTAATTATAATGTTATTGTTTTTGTTTTTCTTTATACTATTACCAATTATTATATTATTGTAACGGACTGTCAAGAGCACGTACGGCTTACTGCCCGTGCAACCCATATTTGTAAATATCTTACTTTTTGTCTAATAAAGTCCTACTATTACTAGTTTAAATAAGAAGAGGGAAAGGTACCACTTGGCAGTGCTTAATGTTTCACTGTCTCGCTGCAATTGATATAGATCTACTAAGTGATAGTCCACCACTGTGGTCTTGATGTAGCGTGCTGCCTTGTCACGCAGTGGGCCTGGATTCAATTCCTGGTCGGGACAGACTCCTGGGTGAGATTTTTTTGGGGCTTTTCCTCACCTGTAAGACAAATGTCAGGAAGCTTAGGGCCCAACAATCCCCGAAAATCATCCGGCCATCATCTTCCTTCACAGTGTGGAAAGCAACAGGAAGCTACCATACCTATAATTCACTAGTAAAGCTGCAATGCATAGCATAAAAATGCTATGATTGCAGTGAAAGACCTGCCCTCGGGCAGAATTATTATGGATGGTTGGAAGTGATATTGTTTGGATGCAGACAAAATGGTGCTGTTATTATCTGAGGTTTTCTTTTCAAAATTTAATGCCTTCCTGGAGATTTAGGCCAGTCTAGTTTTATTAATTAGATCTTGTAGTAAAGTCGGTGAAAAGAATGTATTCGTTCAGAAACAGTGCTCGTTAGATAGGCCAAGAATGTGTGGGGAAAATAATATTAACCATGATTTGAGGGAGGTGAATATACAGGGGGTCATTAGAAAGTATTAGCTCAGAATAGGGATATATGGAGAGTGTGTATTACCCTATACGTAGCAAAATTGTTTTGGATGATGAAATTTTAGAACAAGTAAACAAATTTAATTATTTGGGTTATAATTTAACATTTCAAGATGAAGCTGATATATCAAAGAAAATCACAAATTTTACAAAAACAATGGGGATAATTAACAGTATAATGAAACCATCTTAGTACAGAAGAACACAAGATTACAGCTTTTTAAGGTTCTTGCAAGACCATTATTAAGATATGGTAGTGAAGCATGGACAATACGAAGAAGAGATCAAAGCTGAATAACAGCAAATGAGATGCTATTTATGCGCCGTATAGCAGGCTACACAAAGTGGGACCATAAAACAAATGAGGAAATTGTGGAAGAGTTGGATGTAGAACACATTCTTCACCATATACAAAACTACCAGAACTACTGGAAAGCCCATCTTCAACGAATGGCGTCTCATAGAATTCCAAAAGCCATACTTTGCTACTGCCCCAAGGCAAAAGATCACTGGGACGTCCAAAAAATCGCTGGATGGAAAATTCCTCTTTGAGACTGTAACAGGCCACATGGCCTAATACTTGCATGGATGATGATGATGATGATGATGTGTTTATATGGCAATGGAACTCCTTTTCGATGGTGTCAATGAGTTAGTTATGTCTAATAGTTAGTGAAGAAAATACATCAGAGAAGGTGGAAAACTGTCATCAGTGTAACATTACAGTAGATTAGTAGTTACGTATATACATTTATATATAGAAAATATTTAAAGGCCCAAATTATCAAAATGGCAGGAAACTCATACAGGAGTGAGACAAGGATGCCCTCTATCACCATTGTTATTTATCATATTTATGAATCAGATAGAGAATGGAGAGAACATCCTGGACATATATAATTGAATGGGAATATAAAATTAGGTACATTAATTTTTGCAGATGATGTAGCATTAATGGCACCCTCAGAGGACGAATTATAATACAGTTTATAATTTTATCAAAATAGCCATAAAATATAACATGAAAGTCAGTACAGAGAAAACAAAAGTAATGGGTTTTCAAGGAAAGTACCCTGTATGAAACAAAATTTGTGTAGATTCAAAAATACTGGAACGAGTAAGTTCATTTACATACCATGGATACACATTAACATATTTGGATGAAGTAAACATAGCAAATAAAATTATTAATTTTAATAAATCCATGGGAACAATAAATTCAATAATGAAAACTTTGCTAGTCCAGAGAGATAACAGAGTACAGTTATACAAAACCTTAGCAAGACCTGCACTTTGCTATGGCAGCGAGGCATGGACTTTGAGAAAAGGAGAAGAGAGCAGGATAACTTCTAGTGAAATGAATTCATGAGATATACAGCAGGATATACCAAATGGGATCACATACACAATAATGATATCTTGAAGGAAGTACGTTTAGAACCGGTCATTGAATACATGCACAGATACCAGAACAACTGGATGAATCATTTGCGACGAATGAGTTCGGATAGAGTTCCCATGACCATGCTTCGTTATTGTCCAACAGGCAAGAGGTATCTGGGCTGTCCAAGGAAATGCTGGATACAAAATTTATCAGTGAGATCGTAACAGGCCTATAGGCCTAAGACTTGGTTGGATGAAGAAGAAGAAATAATTTATTTATTTATTTTACCTGATGGAGTTAAGACCGTAAGGTCTTCTCTTCCACTTCACCAGGGTTAAATTATTTATACAATAAGAATTATGATAAATGATACATAGTAGATAATTATAGACTACACTATATAAAGTTGACAGGGGAAAGAAAGAAAAATATAATAATAATAATAATAAAAATAATAACCTATACTTAGATTAAGTAAATGGCTTGGTAAAGAAAGTTTAAAATATAAAGGAATAATAAAAATATACATGGAACACGGTCATATATTATATTGTTATAGGAAATATGAAGTGAGTTTCTTTTTAAACTGTTTTTGAGTAGGGCAGTCCTTGATATACGAGGGGACTGAATTCCAGAGTTGGGTGGCTGAAACAAGGAAGGATGAGGAATAGTAAGATGTTCGATGTAGAGGAACAGCTAGAGTTAAATTTTCTCTCGATCGTGTGTTCAAGTTATGGTGGGAGGATAGTGAATGAAAGCGAGTAGAAATATAAAGGAGTGATGAGGTGGACAAAGTGTTGTATAAGAAGCAGAGGCAATGTATCTTTTGCCTGTCTTCCAATTGGAGCCAAGACAACATTTCAAATGCTGTAGTTATGTGGTCTGATGTACATAGGTTGCATATGTAACGTGCTCAAGCATTATGAAATCGCAGTCTTTGTCTGAATGTGATACTCATGTCAAGGCCTGTACTGTAAAAATTGAGTTTCTACATAAATTAATATTACTTTTGGACGTTTACAATGTTATCTAACCAGTTATTTTCATGGATAATATAAAAAATTCATATGGTTGGTTGGTATCTAATGTCGAGCACTTGATAATGAAATGATTCACTCTCTTGCACTCCAATATTTAGCAGGAAGGCTGGTCTCTTCTACAAAAGCTGGACAACGGAGGAGATGGTTTCTTTCCATATCTTCATTTAAATTGTAAAAAGGGCATTTAGGTGAATCTGTTATGCCAAGTGTGTATAGGTGTTTATTCAGGCAGTCATGTCCCGTTAGCAGTCTGAATATTGCTACTGCAGATTTTCTTGTAATGTAATAAGCTTGTAGATTTTCCCATTCCTTTCCAGATGTTTTGGTGGTGTATTCTTCTCTAAGTTTATTGATGTATTTATTTGCGATAATTCTTTTGATAGAGTGAAAGGAAACTGGAGTAGAAGTTGGTTTTGAAACAATTTTGCTATCCTTCTTGACCAGAAAATCGGCTATTTCATTGCCTGTCACTCCACAATGGGCCGGAATCCATTGAAGTACAACTTTTTTTATGTAGACGGGATAACTGTTTTATTATTTTGTGACATTCGATAATTTTTTGATGCTTTTGGGTGTTGTGTCTCGTGTTATAGCAAGAATGGCTGCTTTGGAGTCACATAGAATTACGTAGAATTAAAAAATACATATTAAGGATTATAAAAATGCCATTTACTCAATACCCACCAAGTGGTCGCTTTTAGTGAGCATATACACATGTAATAGTTCACTTTCATATTGAAAAATCCTTGGTGAGGTATGTCCGTAGATACAAATTAATTTTGAATGTATGTATTATAAAACATGAAGATAGAGGGAATTATGTATATAATGATTTATATCAGTACATGCTATAACGAGTTTTATTGACATATTTATTCCCTTTTTATTTCTAATGAAACTTTTATTTCAATTATTTATTCATTTAGAGCTCTTTGTTCTGGAAAATTTCTAATAACTCATTTTATTGCTGTTGCATTCCAGGTGATAAAATAACTATGATTGTATTTCCGAATGTTTCAGATTATATTTGAAAATTGAAGCATACATTAGGATAGAGAGTCCAAATAGGAAGGTAAAATATACATTGTTTATTATTATTATTATTATTATTATTATTATTATTATTATTATTATTGTTATTATTATTATTATTATTATTATTATTATAGGAATAAATGATTAAATAAAGGTATTTTCAGTGATCACTCTTCATGGATGTTGTAATTCTGGGTGTGGCCTATCTAACAATAGTTCAGAATTTATCTTTGTCTTGTGACAAGATGTTGGGTAAACTTTGGAAATCTTGAACTTGGCTTTCCCATTGCAACTATTCCAGTGATGTACTGCCCATCCTCTCCACAGTTGACATCAGGTAGAATGGTTAGGTAAGATTAGTTTTCTGTCTTCAAGTAATTTGGTGTATCATGTTTGTATTTGATTGAATCTATAGTCCATTACACTTACCATAAAATACGAAAATATCCACTTACCTTCTAAATTTATTTACTATCATCTTAGAGTCCACCACTGTGGTCTCGAGGTAGCGTGCTGCCTTGTCACGCAACGGGCCCTGGTTCGATCCCCAGTCGGGGCAGTTTTTCTGGGTGGGGTTTTTATCAGGGTTTTTCCTCACCTGTAAGGCAAATTTCAGGAAAACTTTAAGGCCCAAACGGTCCCCAAAATCATATGGCCATCATCATCATCCTTCACCGGTGTGGAAAGCAACGGGAAGCTACCACACTTACAATTCCCTAGTAAAGCTGCAAGCATAGCATGCAAATGCTATGATTGCAGTGAAGCCCTTGAATTGTGGAAACGCTAATTTCTTGTGCCAGTTATCTAAATGTATAAGATTGCAGTTCAAATAAAATTATGTATAACTGATTGTGGATAGAGCGCTGGTGTACAGAATCAGACATCGGGTTCAAATCCCAATTCAAGCATATATTTCTTTCTTCAAATAAAGAAAATTATTTGCCATGCTCATCTCAGGTTCCAAGCGCTGTATTGATCAATTTTTGAAGGCATAAAAATCCTGATGTGTCTTCCTTCAGAAGGGAAGTAAAGCCTTGGATTCTGTTTTGTTGATTTATCGATAAACCAAGAAATGTTGTATGAACAATATAAGAATCTGTTCATTTGAACTAGTGAATGATGCTTGATATTCATAATATGAACTATTGTTGGTCACATTCATTTTCAATATGGCAGCAAATTAGTTTTATTATATTTTACTTGTCCACCGCTGTGGTCTCGAGGTAGCATGCTGCCTTGTCATGCAGCGGGCCCTGGTTTGATCCCGGTCAGGGCAGTTTTTCTGGGTGGGGTTTTTATCGGGGTTTTTTCTCACCTGTAAGACAAATGTCAGGAAAACTTTAAGGCCCAAACGGTCCCCGAAATCATATGGTCATCATTATCATCACCATCATCCTTCACCAGTGTGGAAAGCAACAGGAAGCTACCACACCTCACAATTCCCTAGTAAAGCTGCAAGCATAGCATGAAAATGCTATGATTGCAGTGAAAGACTTGCCTTCATGCAGAATTACTATGGATGGATATTTTACTTAATATTTACACACTTTTTTATGGTTTGTTAAGCAGGTTGAGGGGGGCAAAGCCCCCCTTCATACAGGTTTTCACAATGCGAACATATTCTAATTTTGAACTATATATTAGATAATAGTTAATACATATCATTCCATTTCCAATATTCAAAGAATAATATTTGAGTTATATAACACTTTTAAACACGCCTGTCTTCAATTTATAAGCTAACAAAAATAATTTCACACTAACCTTAGTTGTTTTTTGTTAAGCGTTAGTTATTATTAAGATCAAATTTTGGTTAGATTTTAATATTACACTTTTCTTTCAAATAACATTTCAATTTTCTTCACATGAATAAACATAATATATATACATATATAACTCATACTAATATTACATTAATCCATTCTTTATAGCTTTGGTTGTTAGGTCACATTTCGGTTAGATTTTTATATTGCTTTAATTAGAACTTAAATAAAATTGCTGTGCCATTTGTATTAATAAAACATGAATCTTGGAGATAAACAATGGGAATGACATCACATTTTAACAATTGTAATTATTTTGTTTTCTGCCAATATTTCTACATTTTCATAACTAAAACCAAGTAATTTCGTTATTTTTTGATATGATAAGTAATTCACAATTCGTAGGAAATATTAAAATTTAATTATGATTTCCTGAAATCTAGATAATAGCAAATAAGGCTTATAAAAACATTACATTCTCTGCGTGGTTAATTAGCCAAGGTTGTTAAGGCATGGTGCTATAAATCTGAATGTCCAAGGTTCAAGTCTCGCCGAAATCTCTAGTATGTAATAATGTTATTTATAATATATAATAAAGTAGTTTGGATTATATGGTAGAAGTTAGAATTGAGATAGATATGGAATAGAAAATAGGATATAGGATAAAGGAAGGGAAGACAGAAGGAGCATTGTAAACTTTCCTCTTTTAGGTTTTGGAGAGTAGTAATAGTACTACTACTGTAGTACTGCTACTGTACAGCTCGAGACCAAGCTCTGTGTGTTTGCGGGGAGAAGTGTGGGGAGTGGAACAATTACACTTCTATGCTTCTCATATACTAACAGCTGAGTCAGCAAATTCCTTTCAGACACACAGAGCTGGGTCCCGAGCAGCAGTAGCACAGTAAAACCTCATTAACCTGGACCCAATTAAGCTGGATATTGGTTAAACCGAACAAGCATCCTAAAATAAAATAAATAAAATTTCAACAAACTGCTAACTTTTAATAAAATATGATACTAAACAAGGGAACTGTCAACCATTGTATGTCAAAGTCAACCTTGAAATTTCTCCCAGAGAAGCTGTACCAAGGCTGTATCCAAAAAATCAATTAAAATTTTTAACTAGACTCTAAAATCCAGTGCCGAATCTCTCATTTAAACTACATGCTAGTAATATAACTGCAGATATGATAGATTATATAATCCTCACTACCTGGATGCCATTTGCTTGCACGTGGATTGGGGAGAGGAGAGTGAGTGAAGCGAACATGATATCAGTTGCTTTCTTACTTATGCTGGTAGTGCTTTCCTAGTGCATTTAATCCCTGCACTGCACTGTGCCTTTCTTCACTCTGTTGTAAGAACCAGGGATATCCACTTGCTCTGCACACTGGGTTGCCATTGTTGGATTCTACCTTCGAGTTTTGTGCCTTCCAATTAAAAATGGCAGATAATATTTTGGACACTTACTTGGTAGTCACAACACTTCTCTGGAAGAAATTTCGAGGTAGGTTTCGATATGCAATGGTTGACAGTTTCCTTGTCAAGCAAATTTAAGGAAACAGTCCATTTAATTTTTTGCTCGGACTGTACATTACGAGTTTCTTAGGAATGCATGGAATACCATTAATGACAAAGGGAAATAGGTCATCCTCCTTTGCTCACTCTTTGCTACCTGCTAATGGGCTTATAACTCTATTAGAATGTTTAATTTAACGCTTGCCTTTCTTCAGCTCATTTATATGTTTTAGAAACAAATTGAGTGCAAAATGTTATTTACCTGTAATATTATTGGGGAAACAACCATAAATCACTTACAGTACATGAGAAACTGAAAATTATTGATAGGTTTGAATAGTGCTACTGTTGTGTGTGTATGTGCAGAATTTATCGAATCTCAAAACAAATAGTTTTGGATATAAAGTAAATAAAACTGAACTTTTATCATTTGCAATTACATGTGATGTAAATGAAGAGAGTTCTCAGATCAAACAAATGTAGCAGCTGGCTGAACAAATGTTAGAAGACATGGTGTACAAATGATATGAACAATTTTGTGCAAGCGGAATTGCAGTGATAGGTGTTGTGTGATAAACCATAAAAAGAAATGTGAGAGCTTTTCCAAACCAAACAAATAAAGGATGTAGACCTACAAAATCTTATATCATAATGAAATTATTGTATAATTTTATTCACAAATTTTTCTCTGTGGTTTTTATTTTACTTAATCTAGACTTTTGCTTATCTGGACAATACTCGGCCACAATTACTCCAGATTAACAAGGATCTGCTGTAATATAAAGTACGGTTAAAAACTATAAAATAGTTACCTTGTAGGTCCGTCTCCTCAACTTAAGTTATTTTAAAACTCTGTAGGCCTTTTGGGACTAGTTCCATCATCAGCAGAATGCATTAGGTCCATTCTTGTTGACCCTTGTTGAAGAACTGACTTGGTTGTGAGGATTTTGTACAGAGGATTGTGTGGACTGGGAGTGTATTCATTGAGAATCAGGTTGTTGATTTCTTTTAGGATTGCGATTTCCTCCATTATATTTATTCTCGTTGGACTGTTTTCTCTATTTACTATTGTGAGGAAGTTATCGATGTTATGCATATGGTGTCCAGCCTGAATTACATGTTTTGGGTAACTTGATTTTCCTTCACTATAAATGAAATCTCTGAAATGTTCTTTGAATCTAATGTTGAAGCTTCTGTTAGTTTTCCCAATATAGAATTTATTGCAGTCTGTACATGTTAAATTCTACATTGGGAAAACTAACAGAAGCCTCAACATTAGATTCAAAGAACATTTTAGAGATTTAATTTATAGTGGAGGAAAATCAAGTTATGCAAAACATGTAATTCAGGCTGGACACCATATGCATAACATCCTCACAATAGTACATAGAGAAAAGATTCTAATGAGAATATATATACTGGAGGAAATTGCAATCCTAAGAGAAATCAACAACAACCTGATTCTCAATGAATACACTCCCAGTCCACACAATCCTCTGTACAAAATTCTCACAACCAAGTCAGTGCTTCAACAAGAATGGACCTAATGCATTCTGCTGATGATGGGACTAGTCCCGACAGGCCTACAGAATTTTAAAATAACTTGAGTTGAGGAGACGGACCTACAAGGTAACTATTTTATAGTTTTTAACCGTACTTTATATTACTGTGAACTAACACCTCAACGGAAACTTACCATGAATTTTACTAGTATCGATAAGAATTTACTGTATTAATAATCCCATCATAAAGTCTTCTTGAATTAAATTCAACCCATTTGTTTTGTGAAAGAAGGTTCACACTATTGGGAAACCAGATTATGTGAGAAGGAGAAAAAAATTGCATTAAGGCAGGGATGCCTGGTGAGCACAATTGTTTAGTGCACTTGTGCATAAATCTAGAGATCTCAGGTTAAAATCTTGCTTCAGGCATAAATTTTTCTCTTCAAAAAAAATTATCAATCAATCTGAATATATAATTAACATCAAATTTTAAATGTTTTCAAGGTTCTGTATGTCATGGTATTTTTTTTTTAGAAATGGATAAGGAAGAGAAGGTAGTAACGGTAAATGGCATCGGTGGTGATGAAACCTCAGAAGCCATGCATGAAGAGGCAGTGAATGAACTAGTGGAGAAAATGTCTAGATTGGACATAACTGATGACGAAGAAATGAGAGGCATTGGAGAAGACACAGGCAATCTCTCGCCACGCAGATCTCCGAAGAAAGAAGAACCCACCTGTGTATACCACTTAAAAAGAGTTCTTTGGCATGGGAAGAAAATTCCTATCGTCACCCAGAATGAAAATGGACCCTGCCCATTGATAGCCATTTCAAACGTTTTGTTATTAAGGGGAAAAATATTCCTTCCTCAGCTTATTGAGATGATTACGGCTGAGCAACTCGTCGAGTACATTGGGGATGCTATCATCTCGAGTGTACCTAAGGTATGTATGCTGTCTCATATACGTATAATATCTGTTTCAGAAATTACTTGTGGTATCATGCATATGTATGTATTTGAACCATTAATACTGATACAAAGATTTTAAATATAAATTAAATTAAAAAACGGTCTGAGATATTTTAATATAATTTCAGAATACATCACACACTTAACACCAATCATTTTTAAAATTGTTTACCTTCTGAACGAGCACATGATCTATGTCTTCTGGACCATTCTTCTATTGCAGCACACATGGTCTCAAATTTAGTAATTTGCCACTGCTGATAAAAAGGCGTTTGCTTCAAGCAATTGATTGTGGAGTGCCTTTACTTTTAAACAATACCCTCTAATGCTGCCATAGTTTTGTAGTCCAGAGAGTTTTGTTCTGGGCTGGTCATTCAGTCGTGGAGATAAAATCAGATACATAACCAAAAAGCCAGGCTTCTGTCGAGCCTACCTTGAGTGCTGGAGCAGTATCATACTGGAAAGTCAAGTATTGATTCTGGAACAAGGTGGTATTGAGGCCTCTGTACTGTATTTTCATAAATTTTTACATTTGTTGGTTGGTTGGTTGTTATCTAATGTCGAGCACTTGATAATGAAATGATTCACTCTCTTGCACTCCAATATTTAGCAGGAAGGCTGGTCTCTTCTACAAAAGCTGGACAACGGAGGAGATGGTTTCTTTCCATATCTTCATTTAAATTGCAAAAGGGGCATTTAGGTGAATCTGTTATGCCCAGTCTGTGTAGGTGTTTATTCAGGCAGTCATGTCCCGTTAGCAGTCTGAATATTGCTACTGCAGATTTTCTTTGTAATGTAGTAATGTCATAAGATTGTAGTTTTTCCCATTCCTTTCCAGATGTTTTGGTGGTGTATTCTTCTCTAAGTTTATTGGTATATTTATTTGAGATAATTCTTTTGATAGAGTGAAAGGAAACTGGAGTAGAAGTTGGGTTTGAAACAATTTTGCTACCCTTCTTGGCCAGAAAATCGGCTATTTCATTACCTGTCACTCCACAATGGGCCGGAATCCATTGAAGTACAACTTTTTTTTATGTAGACGGGATAACTGTTTTATCATTTTGTGACATTCAATAATTTTGATGCTTTTGGGTGTTGTGTCTGTTATAGCAAGAATGGCTGCTTTGGAGTCACATAGAATCTTTTGTAAATTTTTGGATGATATAAAAGATTTTGTAAACTTAAGAAAATTGCTAGAATTTCGCCATCAAAGTTTGTTGAATTTGTGTTTAGTTTACGATAAAAGGAAAAAAGTGGGCATACTGCACCAGCACCAGTGCCACCATCATTTGGTAGGCTGGAGCCATCTGTAAAAATATATATTCATTCAGGAGCAGGGTATCTTAGATTTATTATTTCCAGTGACATTTATATTAAAATATATGGGGGAGTTTCAGATTTCTTGATGTCTTCTGTTAAATGAAGGTTATATTCAATTTCCAAATATTCTAGAGGGTTGTTTCTCATCTGCATATTTTCTTTTGAATGTGGAAGTTGCAATTTCTGTTTGATTTCTTGTACTATGCTTAAGAAGCTTTGCTGAGATTTTAAACATACTTGTGGTTTTCTTTGGGTCCAGTTATTATGGAGTAGCCTTAAAAATTTTTCATACTGTGTGATTGCTGTTTTCTCAATTTCAAATGCTGTGTTTGGGTTATTTGCTAAGATTTGCATGGCAGTGATTGGTGTTGTTTTAACGGCTCCTGTTATCAGACGGAGGATTTGGTTCTGCAATTTATTAAGTTTTTACATTTGTTTTAACCCCCTTCACACAGAAATGAAATTGAATTGCATCGGAATAACTTGCTCTAAACTGAACTGAACTGGGATATGTTTTTAATATCAGAATAATAGAATTTTTATTGTTAATTTCATGATTTTTGTAATAATTATAAATATTAATTTTTAAGGAACTCCCTGAAGCAAGGCTCCTGAATTATGAGCAGAATGTTCAAGATGCCATTGCCGTCTTGCCGAAGTTGCACACAGGATTAGATGTGAACGTACAATTTACTGGGTAAGTATTTTAATTCAGTGGTAAAGAGAAAAATTTTGCCTGAACTGGAATCGAACCTCGAACCTTTAGCTTTCCATGCTAATGTTCTGTCCACTGAGCTAATTCAAGCTTCATTCCCATCCAAGCAGAAATCCTTCCTTTACCCTACTCTGCTGGTCCCACATTCAATTGCAATGAGTCATCATTCACAAATATCCACATTCAATTGCAATGAATCATCATTCACCCCAATAGAGCCAGATTCATAAAATAATCGGGTTTGTGTGAATCCGGAACTGAAACCTGTATAACAGTGGTATTTACACAAGAAAAGGAACTGATTATATGGGCAATGTGGATTTAGGACTCTCCATTTGTATTATTTTGAATCTGACAGAGTTGTTTTTGGATAAGTTAGGGCCTAATTTCTAGAAAATTAGTATAGCTTCCCTAAAATATGTCATTCTCCATAACATGGGCCCAAATGCAACTGATACCGTATAAGCAGTGTCAGCCTTCCTAAAAAGCATTACAAAAAGGAGAAATAAAAATGCAGCAATTATTTCCCCTTATTAACATCATATGGAATGATTGTATGCAGGTGTTAATCTCATCTAATTAGCATTTGAGGCTGGATGTGTTAAATCCAGGGAAATCGGATCCAGTTACAAAAAAAGACGATATTCGAACTGGATACTGTACACATTTAGGATCAGAGTATAGATGGGGTGGACTTAATGGAGAGCATACCATCAATGCAGAAAAAATAAAAGAACGAGATATGAATTTCTTTCTTCCATATGATGGATATTGCTATATACAAAAGTCTAGTCACATGGAAACCCTTCATGTAGACAACACATGACAATTCATAGTTAAATATGGGAAATAACATTATGAGGTTCTTAATTCACAAATTAATGAGTAATTTTTAACATAACGAGTCCAACGAAAATCCCGGTAGTCATAATGTTGGTTGAAAATGGGAGAAATCCTTCTCTTGAAAACTAGTTCCCGTGTTTAAAGAAACATAAAATATGAGGTAAGATGTTAAAAATGACTTATTAATTTACGAACACATGACAATCTTAGATTTGCATCTAATTATTTCAAGTAACCTGTTCGAGCAATGCTATGTGCCATGCCTACCTCATTTAGGGACTAAAAATTGTCCAAATCTTCACCATTTCACTAAAAGAAAGAATTTTATTTTAAAAAAATTCCGGTAACAGAACAAAAAAATATGCAAGCTGCTGATGTGCATTGTGCAAAAAGAATTGTGCCCAGAATGAAGTACAAAAAAGGCATTCATTGCTTGTGGAGATGTGCCTCTCCGTTTCAACCACTATTTCGATACATACTACTCTCAAGTATCCTGTAGAGGTAAGATTATTATATTTTTATTAGTATTACAAAAATAATATTGTTAAGAATAAATCAATTTAGAAATTATAATATAAAAGTAAACGTGTCGCAGAAATTCTCCTTCCATAATCTGGTGCTACTTGACATAGAATACCTGTCTATAACAGGGAATGGGTTATTATCCAAGCATCTCCTTATATTGATGACACAATACACCAGTGTCCAAATGTTTAGCACAATTTGTAACACAGAAAAAGAAAGAGAAAACTGTGAGTGACAGCTGTAAAACTTTATCACAGCTTGTACCTTACCTTACTTGTGTTCTTTGCATAGGGACAGTGTACCTTCACCTTTGAATAGATGCATGATTCATAAGTAAGAAAAAACCAGATTATCAGACCAGTGCAGCTCATTCATTGTTCTCTCATTGTGAACAGATGGTAGTTTAATATTTGAGTTTGTATTCTTTAACATTCTTACCTCATACGTTTATTTTGTTGGACGATCATTTCAAAGCTATTGCTCCATCTTCAGCTTGTTCACAAACTGGTTTTTTCTTTTCTTCAAGTTGTCGGCCCTGGATCTGTGTTCCAAAGAACTTGGTAATGTTCATGAACTTTGAAATTCTTGGAGAAAGGAGCCTCATTACCAAGTTCTTTGGAACACAGATCCAGGGCTGACAACTTGAAGAAAAAAAGAAAAAAACCAGTTTGTGAACAAGCTGAAGATGGAGCAATAGCTTTGAAATGATCGTCCAACAAAATAAACATATGAGGTATGAATGTTATAGAATACAAACTCAAATATTAAATTAAACCTCATAAAGTAACTTCCTAATGATTTTAAAATAAAAATTTAAAAAATGGTAGTTTATTGGCAAAGTGTTTACAGGACAATAGTAACATGTCAGAAGAAAGCCAATTGGACCCTTTTTCAAGGGTAGAATATTGGATGTCTAGAAGCAGACCAGATATCAATCAAAGTCTTTTGAGCCCTGAACGTGCCACAAAATGTCATTTACAGATTTTTTGGCAACAGTTCCAAGTCAGAGGAGATGTTCGCTGTATGTCTGTACAAGGTTGCCATGGTCACAATGCTGCAACAAGACCAATATTTATATTTAATTGCATGATGAAATCGGAAGATATGTGCATGATAATTGTCTTCTGGGCTTGCAGCTGTCTCAGGAGCTTGAGTTTCTAGACAAATTCTATACCAGAGGTTCAGGGCAATCCGTCTCTATGCCAGACGTCCAGTAGTATGTGTTCCCACTCACTTGAGTACACATTAAGGGTCGCATGTTTGGACGCATTAGACAGTAAAATGCCTTCTCTGCTGAGCAAGTTGTATGCTAATACGATTTTGCTTACTCAGAAATCTGTTCATGCGATAATAATTGGTTAAATTTGTAAGCTACCTGCGGAGGTACCTTACATGAGCAACTCAAATTAAAATCCCGAAGGGAACCGAACGGGAACCGATGGTAATCGATGTACTTTGCTGCTTTATCCAACATTTATCCAAGATGTCGGACCTTGAAGACTTCGATCATGTTTTCGGTATACACGGAGAAGAGGAATTTGATAGAGTCTACCAAAGAATTCAACTGGAAGAACAGGAGAATCAATTTGATAGAGTCTACCAAAGAATTCAACTGGAAGAACAGGAGAATCGGCGTAATATTGCGTGTCGCAGACGTGTTTGTATACGGTATTATTTGCGGGATGCAAGGATAAATGCATTCCTCTATAGCAGACGAAAATAACGGAAGTGGTTTTATCGCTGAGAATTCTGGGTAATTCGTTGCCAATATTACGAAAACGTCGACGCTCGTGCATGACCGATAAGTCGGCCGTTAATTCGTTCTCAGCAATTGCTCACGGTGAATCAGCTCACTAGTGATTGGAAGTAATTTGAGTAGAGAGTAATGTTCTAACTTACGACCCTAAGTGCCATTTACAGTGGAGTCATCAACATCAAAATTGACTTTAGTTATATTTAAATTAATATTGGGAAGTAAACATTGAGGTTATATCATTAATAGTGAGTGGAGAACATATTTTAATCGACTCACCTCATACATTTTCAAACTTCTTTGATACCGACGGTTTCAGACAATATCATGTCCTTCTTCAATCGTGGCTTCCACTGATGAAATTCCGTGATTGTTGATTTCTTTAGTTACATCACCTCTTGTGCTGCCATCTTTCGTTGGGATTATAAACTTTGTAATTAAATTTTTATCCACCGGAATATCGAAATTCATAGATCGATAATGTCCTTCTTCAGTCATGGCTTCCACTGATGAAATTCCATGATTGTTGATTTCTTTAGTGACATCACCTCTTGTGCTGCCATCGTTTGTTGGGATTATAAACTTTGAAATTAAATTTTTATCCACTGGAATATCGAAATTCATAGATCGATATTCTCATTCATGAATATCGATCTATGAATTTCAATATTCCGGTGGATAAAAATTTAATTTCAAAGTTTATAATCCCAACAAACGATGGCAGCACAAGAGGTGATGTCACTAAAGAAATCAACAATCATGGAATTTCATCAGTGGAAGCCATGACTGAAGAAGGACATGATTTTGTCCGAAACCGTCGGTATCAAAGAAGTTTGAAAATGTATGAGGTGAGTCGATTAAAATATGTTCTCCACTCACTATTAATCAAAATTGACCCTTGAATGAATGTTGTTTACTGATGAGTACAGACTCATTTGTTCAATGATTCCCATGAAACAATAGTCTGGAGAGATTGTGGAACCTAGTTTAATTCTTAATTCTACAAACATTTTGGAAAAATCACACATTTGGTGGTGGTGGCATACTCATGTGGCCAGGATTAATGTTCAATGGAGGTATAGTTCTGCACATTTTCATTAATGGTAATTGAATGCCCAGAGGTGTAGAGATGAGGTCTGGAACCACATGTGTGAATTTCCAGAGGCACAGTTAGTCCACACTTCATCTTAATGGATGATAATTCATGTCCACATAGAACCCATCTGGTAAACAACTTTTTTGAAAGGGAGATCTCCAGTTCATGGACTGGCAGGCTAGGTCCCAGGATATGAACTCTATAGAGCATAATAAGAATTAAATGAATCGTGAATTCTTCTTACCTCATACTTCTGTTTTTTTAAACACAACACTGCAGTATCAGCGACCATCATCACCAGCCTCAGCTGTTTTGACGACTGTCAATTTTTTTCTTTTGCCAGTAATTATCCAAACTGCCATCTGGTGTTCTTTTGAAGGAATTATTTTCTAAACTGCCATCTGGTGTTCTTTTGAAGGAATTATTTTCTAAACTGCCATCTGTTGTATTTTTTAAGAACTTTGTAATCAAGCTCGGTTCATCTGGAATCTCGAAGTTCATGGTTCTAGTATGGTTTTTTTGAATATATATTTTTTCCCAAACTGTTAAATCCAAAGGTTTGGATAGATGTTTCAAAAGTTTTGCTTCTTTTTCAATTCTATGATGTCCTAATAAACGATGTGCTGCTATAGCTGATTCTTCAATGTCTCCATTCTTTATGTTTCTGAAGTGTTCTTTTTTACGAGTTTCCAAGCTCCTTTTTGTTTTTCGTATAGGTATATAATATAGTGGTTCTTCCAGTTATACTATGTGGGTGTGAACCATGGTCTCTTACTTTAATATAGAAGAAAAGATTGATTATTTGGGAATAAAATAGTAAGGAAATATTTGGCCCAAAGCAAGGTGAACTGACAAATGAATATAGAAAACTAGATAAGTGAGCTATATGATCCATATGGGGAACCAGTTGCAATAAGAACAATTAAGCTTCATATACTGCAAGTGCAGGACATGTGGCATGAATGGAATAAGAATAAGAATAAATTTTATTTACAAATAAATGGTATATACAGTATTTACACCCAATGAGCAGGTGCTTGTGCTCGGGTGCAGTTCAGTTACATGAATAATACAAATAGAATATATACATTTAAAGTTGGGGCCAGTTTCATTTTTACATAAATTATGACACATACAAATAAAAAATAATAATGTATTGGGAATAAGACTTATTCTGACAAAATAATTAATAGAATGGAGAATGATATACATAAAAAATATAAATCATATAATGTAATGGATTATAACCAATAATACAGAAGAAAGTAATTAGTTATATATTGATTTATAATAATATAAGCAAAAATAGATGCTTTATATTTATTATTTTAAAATATTCAAATGATTAATTTAATTCACTTAATTAATTAAAAATAATTAATTTAATTGCTTTTTTAAAACTAGCTGTGTTTAGTTTACTTAGTTCTGGATTGGATCTAATTAATTCATTATATAATTTGGGTCCTAGATATCTACTATGTTTAGATCCAGAAGTTGTATAAAATTTTGGATCATGTAGCAAATAAGTAGTATTTTATCTGGTACTGTAAAAACTTTGATTGTGCTCTTTAAATTAATTTTTATTTTTATGAAAATAAGTAAGCAATGTATGCTTGAATATTTGTTTAATATTTGGCACGTTGAATTCTAAATAAATTAAATTTGTAGGGTAATCTAAAGGTTTCTGCAAGCAGATTTCTATGATTCGTTTTTGTAGTAATGTTAAGGGAGAAAGAATAGAATTTGCGATTCCACCCCAACCAAATATTCCGTATTGGATTATCGATTGAACCAGAGCTAAGTAAACAGTTTGCAATACATACATTGGTAAATATAATCGAAGGATGATAAATTTGTGAATAGTTTTATGTAGTTTGTTACACAGCAAGGAAACGTGTTTGTCGTATCTTAAATATTGGTCTATTATAATACCTAGATATTTCACTTGTGTTGATATTCTCAAGGATGGACATGTGCAATATGCGTTATTACAATGAAAGATTGAAACTTCTTATAGAAAAGACAGAAGGAAAATGCCCAGCAGGTAGGTCAAGTATGTAATGGGAGAATAACATTAACTACGATTTGATGGAGGGAACTTATTCAGGGATTGATAGAAAAAATTAGCTTTGAATAGTGATGTGTGGAGAGCTTATGTCCATATAGCCATAGACCCTGGTTAATATGATGTTAGCAGTTGAGCATTATAATAGAATTTTTAATTTGTGTACTTAATGCTTGTTTTGTTATTTATTTACAGTGTGACCAGCTTTGAATACACATCAGAGTGCAATGTTTTTGACCTGCTGAATATTACGCTTTACCATGGCTGGGTGATTGACCCACAATGTCCTGAAGTTGTGTCAGCCATTGGCTCTCTAGGTTACAACCAGATTGTTGAAAAGATCATTAACAACAAAGGATCAAATGAAGACGAACTTGTGACTGAGGGTAAGATCAGTATTTTTTATTTTTTTAACTTTACATTTTATGATATCGCTCATAGTTTTTCAGGAGATGCATTTAAAGGTTTGAAATCAGTAGTACTTGGCCGCTATTTGTCATAAATAACATATTATTATACAGTAAAACCTGTCTTAGCCAGAACCTTTATAAGTAGGAAACCTGTAGAGACAGAAAAAGTCTCCAGAACAGTACGATTTTATATGTAAAATCGTCCTGTATAAGCCGGAAACCTTCATAATGCAGAAACAGAATGGTTGTATCAATAGTTAATTTTTACCTCAGTAAGATGGAAAATTATTCTTAAACACGTTCTAATTACAGTATTAATAACCACACGTGAAAATTCTGCATATGACACTTGTGCATTATATGGTTTTATCTTCTTGTGTTGCAGTTGTATTGCAGGGATACCCTTGCTTATGTGTGACAGCGGGGAATCCCTCGCTTTTCCTTGTCTGCTTATGTAACCTGCGAGGGAGTTGGGAAACTCTAATCCAAATTAAGTCTTCCTGTAGTTGAGTTCCTTCTCATTTTTGTATAATGAAGTTGTTTAGTATTGCCGTGCAAACTGTGCTGTGTTACATACAATATTTTGTCTGTATATCACTTCAATACATTATATCTCTAAAGCGTGCATGTAAAATCCTTTCACTGCATGAGAAAATTCAAGTTATAAACAAACATGAGAAAGAAAAGCGAACTGCTAAGGATTTAACTGTTAAGTTCAATGTGAGTAAAATTCAAATTTTTGACATTTTAAAAAATAAGGACAATATTAAGAAAATTTGATTTGAAGGAAAATCGGGTGATGTGAAAAGATTAGGAAAAATTTCTGAAAATCAAGCGATAAACAGTGCTGTGTATGAGTGGTTTGTTGGTGCACATGTGAACAGAATGCCCATTTCAGGCCCGATCATTCAGGAACAGGCATTAGAATTTGCAAAATCTTTAGGATACAGAAGTTTTAAAACATCTAATGGTTGGCTAGAATGCTTTAAAACCCGTCATAACATACTTTTCAATTGTGTTTGTTGAGAAGCCAATGACATGCAGACAGTGTCAGAATGGAAGAACAAAGTACAGGCTTTGGTTGAGGGATATGAACCTAGAAACATTTACAATGGGATGAGACAGGTATTTTCTTCAAAGTTTTACCTAATTATACCTCAGCTGTGCGTGGTGACAATTGTATTGGAGGGAAAATGTCCAAGGAACGTTTAACACTATATTTAAATTAATATTGGGAAGTAAACATTATGAGGTTATGTTATATCGTTAATAGTGAGTGGAGAACATATTTTTAATGACTCACCTCATATAATTTCAAATTTCTTTGATACCGGCGGTTTCAGACAATATCTTGTCCCTCTTCAGTCATGGCTTCCACTGATGAAATTCTCTGGTTGTTGATTTCTCTAAGGACATCACCTCTTGTGCTGCCATCTTTGGTTGGGATTATAAACTTTGTAATTAAATTTTTATCCACTGGAATATTGAAGTTCATAGATATTTATTATCTCCACGTATACCGGAAACATGATTGAAGTCTTCAAGGTCCGACATCTTGGATAAAGCAGCAAGGTTTCAAACTACATTGGTTCCCATCGGGTTGCTTACGATTCGTTTCTCTGCTAAGTCACCTCGCCAGGTAGCTTAGGAATTTCAACAATTATTGTCACATGAACAGATTTTTGTGTATGCAAAAACGTATTTGGATGTAATTTTCTCAGCAGAGTACAGGCAGTGAATGACTTTTACGGTCTAATGCGTTCATAGATTCGAGCTTAAGAGTGCATGCCCCCAGTTGATAGATTGGTGAATGTCTCCCACAGATGGGTGTTATGAGGGAAGTGAAACCCTTGAACCAATAGGAACTGCTGCCTTGCAGTGTGTCATTGGTATGAAAATGGGTAGGGGAAGACAGCCACAAACAAATGTGACACTCAAATGCTGGCTTGCTGTGACATAGTATGCCATAAATGGTAAATATAGGGGAAGGCTGGTTAACGTACACTCCCCGTGTTAGGAACACTAACCAAGGACAAACACGGTCCTGCATTAATTTTGGGAGTTCAAATATAGGTAATTTAATAATCTAAATCTAAAAATATTGTGTCTAATTTAGTATGATTACAGATTACTCAAGACTTCTATTAAGTTTAATATATTACTCAGAAAATGGCTGCCAAAAATTATGAATCTGTCACAGATTTGCTTTCTTTTGACCATATTTATAGGCCTAGCACAAAAATATGACCATTATGATTTTTTAAGCCAATTAAAAAGGATTAATTCCAGAATGTAAATTTATAAGTTTTGATATTATTACACCATCGTCCACCACTGTGGTCTCGAGGTAGCGTGCTGCCTTATCAAGCAGCGGGCCCGGGTTTGATCCCTGGTTGGGGCAGTTCTTCTGGGTGAGGTTTTTATCGGGGTTTTTCCTCACCTGTAAGACAAATGTCAGGAAAACTTTAAGGCCCAAACGGTCCCCGAAATCATATGGCCATCATTATCATCATCATCATCCTTCACCGGTGTGGAAAGCAACGGGAAGCTACCACACCCACAATTCCCTAGTAAGGCTGCAAGCATAGCATGAAAATGCTATGATTGCAGTGAAGGATCTACCTTCAGGCAGAATTACTATGGATGGATGGATAGTATTTATAGCCTGGTGCTAGTGAGTATTGTTAGAAAATATAGGTAACTGCTGTGCATTCAAGTGATGAGACGGAGTGGTGAGTTGGTGAATTAAGAGTTCTTGTGCTAATATATACACAGCATGAAAACATACCTTCAACACCATCCGTGCAATCAGTCTCATAGCTTGGTTGCACAGTATTGGGATAATATTTGTTACTTACATAAAACACAAGTGAACCTACATTAATTTTTTCCTGAATATTTTCATTTTTAAACATGTTTTTTTTAATTATATTATTTTTGGTCTGGACATCTTACCTCAATATTAATGTTGATTTGTTCTTGGACATGTTTCAAAACAATTCTGTTTTATCGTCAGCTTTCCCAGACTGGTTTTATTTATGTTGCACCACCTGGATGTCGATGTCAGCTCCATCCTGTGGTTGGCCAAAGAACCTCCAAACAAGGTCACATTCCATCGGAATATCAAAATTCATAACTCTGTTTCTGTTCTTCTGAATATAAATTTTTTCCCAAATAGTCAGCTCTTTTGTATTTTCTAACTGTTTTAATAATTTAGTGTCTGAATTTATATTATGTTTTTCAGACCAAACATGAGCAGCAACTGCAGATTTTTCAATTTCTCCATTTTTAATATTTCTTATGTGTTCTTTGTTCTAATTTTAGGTTTCTTTTTGTTTTCCCTATATATATCTTTTCACAACCCATGCATTCAATTTGATATATTCCTGACTTTTTATTTTTATCAGTTTTTTCATTTTTGTTGGTTTTTATTAGTTTATTTAAACTGTAGTTACTTTTTGGTGCTAATTTAATATTAAACTTCTCAAATATATTTTGAAATTTATTATGTACCCAGGGGTGATATGTGAATTTCTTATATTTTTTCATAGGTGGTTCTTCTTTTTCAAGATTACTTCTGTTTATCATTTTTTTTTGTTTTTATACTTTTCTATCCTTTTATGTACCATTTTTTCATCAAACCCATTTTCTCTTGCTACTTTGATTATGTGTTTTTTCTCATGTTTGAAATCTTCTTCGTTTAAGGGTAAGTTTACCAATCTATGAGTCTACCCTTAAACGAATAAGATTTCAAACATGAGAAAAAACACAATCAAAGTAGCAAGAGAAAATGGGTTTGATGAAAAAATGGTACATAAAAGGATAGAAAAGTATAAAAAACAAAAATGATAACAGAAGTAATCTTGAAAAGAAGAACCACCTATGAAAAAATATAAGAAATTCACATATCACCCCTGGGTACATAATAAATTTCAAAATATATTTGAGAAGTTTAATATTAAATTAGCACCAAAAGTAACTACAGTTTAAATAAACTAATAAAAACCAACAAAAATGAAAAAACTGATAAAAATAAAAAGTCAGGAATATATCAAATTGAATGCATGGGTTGTGAAAAGATATATATAGGGAAAACAAAAAGAAACCAAAAATTAGAACCAAAGAACACATAAGAATAATAAAAATGGAGAAATTGAAAAATCTGCAGTTGCTGCTCATGTTTGGTCTGAAAAACATAATATAAATTCAGACACTAAATTATTAAAACAGTTAGAAAATACAAAAGAGCTGACTATTTGGGAAAAAATTTATATTCAGAAGAACAGAAACAGAGTTATGAATTTTGATATTCCGATGGAGGGTGACCTTGTTTGGAGGTTCTTTGGCCAACCATAGGATGGAGCTGACATCGACATCCAGGTGGTGCAACATAAATAAAACCAGTCTGGGAAAGCTGACGATAAAACAGAATTGTTTTGAAACATGTCCAAGAACAAATCAACATTAATATTGAGGTAAGATGTCCAGACCAAAAATAATATAATTAAAATAACCTCAAAATATAACTTCCTAAAATTAAATATGTTTTTTTTTAATTAACACTTCAATTTATAAGCAGTCAATTCAAAAAATTCAACTTACATATTTATATAGTACTGCATCAGATATGTCACATGACTTTCTATTTGTGTTTCAGCCCTGATAGCTGAACAGTTTTTGGAAAAAACAGCATCCCAAATGACCTATCATGGACTTTGTGAATTGCACGCTGCAATGAAAAATGAGGAGTTGGCTGTTCTCTTCCGGAATAATCATTTTTCCACAATTCTAAAGCACCGGGTAAGTTCATTTTTTGTTTTTGATAAATTTTAAGTTAGAATTGCCATGTTGTACAAATGCAGTTCCATTCTGAATAATGAAGCTATTTGGTCTGTATAGAGACCAAATATCTCCATTATTAAATAAACTTTTTAATGTTTCTTCCTATTGTATTTTAAAATCCATTCTTAATATTTCATGCAAGAGAGAAACAAAACTATCCAGTTTTGCCTTGCAGTTTGTAGAGAGGATTTTCATGTGCTAATTTCAAATAATTGACCTTGAATATACCATGCATTGTAATCAAATCACTTTATATATCACGCAATGTACGAATGGTTGATTCTGATCTTTGGGGACTATTTTGATACTACCTGGCTTACAATAATCTGTGTCTTCGACAACGGTGTTGTTCTATTTGACAACCTTGGATTTTTTTTCGATCTGCAAAATGAAATTTCCACTACAAAAGAGCATTATGCAGAACATAGGTGCTGATATTGGACCACTCCTCCTTGCAGGCATTCCATAAGCCTTCAATAGTGTGTGGCCTTCTCTTTCCAAGTGCTATTTTCAGAAGACCAAATGCACAAAATTCTATGAGGGCAGGATCAGGTGATTTAACAGATATATCACTGTAGGACCTCCATTTTCTCCATGAATAGATATCAAAGTAGAGCTATGGCTTGAAAGCATCGTCCTAATGGATCTAGATATTGTTTCACTTGTCTACCATACAGAGAAGGGATCTCATTGAAATAAATTGGTAATAGCACTTTTCTCTTGTAGGCAGAGTTTATTTTTTTAAGGTTAACTTGCCATTGTAGCAAAATCCTCTAATGATCATGAAGCCTTTTGAAAACTTTATCTGCTTTCACTTAACAATTTAAACAATTATTTGTATCTCTTGGCCAGTAGATAATTATCTTTAAATTAATATTGGGAAGTAAACATTATGAGGTTATTTCATTAATAGTGAGTGGAGAACATATGTTTATCGACTCACCTCATATGATTTCAAATTTCTTTGATACCAACGGTTTCAGACAATATCATGTCCCTCTTCAGTCATGGCTTCCATTTGTGACATATTCAATGCTGTATGATGATACAAAAGAAAATAAATAAATTCAAGGAACAAAAAATGATCAATGAAAGTACTTATTAAATTATTATTAAGAAGCTAAAGCTGTTACTATGATTGAAATAAGTAAATTAATGTGCACAACTAATTATTGTAATCAAATGGTAAAGAGAAAAATTTATGCCTCAACCGGGAATCGAACCCCAAACCTTCAGCTTTCCATGCTGATGCTCTATCCATTGAGCTAATTCAGGCTTTCTTCCCATCCAAGCAACCCTTTCAGAATGGTTTGATTTTCTTTGGCATACTAGGAGGCAAACCGGTTCTGACCAGTGTTGCAGAAGACACTCTACTGAATGAAAGTGTGCACCATATTCAATATTCTGTTACAAATAACATTGATGCAATCATGTTTCAAAATCATCCTCAGAGATCAGAATCAACCCTCTGTAATTGCAAACTTACTTCCTCTGTATTTAATAAAGTTTTCATTATTGTTTATTTTTTATTATTTCACTCATCTCATACTTCCTACTTCTTCTAAAAGGTACTGATTTAACCATTTTTCACACAAACAGGCAATATTTAATAAGTTGTGTAGATAGGAAATAACACTATGAGTTTTTTTAATATTGTTTATTTTTTATTATTTCACTCACCTCATACTTCATAATTCCTAGCAGACCCAGGGTTTCTTCACATCATTTGTGACATTCTCAATGCTGTGTCACGTTCACAACTGACGTCCAACGGCCTTCTATCCTGCAGACTGATCTCCGCGCCATCTGATGGCTGACTGACGAATTTCCAAATCAGTCCTCTCTCCTTATAACCGGGTATTTCAAAATTCATAGTTGTATTTTCATTCTTGCATATGTAAATTTTTTCCCAAATTGTGAGTTCCTTCGATTTTTCCAATTGTTTAAGTAATTTTGTTTTGGTTTCTATTCTATGTTTTTCTGACCAGGCATGTGCAGCTATTGCAGATTTTTCGGTTTCTCCATTTTTAACATTTCTGAGGTGTTCTTTTAATCTTGTATTTAGATTCCTTTTTGTTTTTCCTATGTATATCTTTTCACAATCTTTACAATTAATTTGATAAATTCCCGATTTTTTGCAGTCTTCAATTTTTTCATTTTTGTTGGTTTTTATTAAATTACCTAAGCTGTAATCATTTTTCGGTGCTAATTTAATGTTGAATTTGTTGAACATTTTTTGAAACTTGTCAAATACTAAAGGATGGTATGTGAACAAAAAATCATTAATGAAAGTACTCTTCAGACAGATAAAAATATAGGCAAAAAATTCAAAAAGTTCACATACCATCCTTAATCTCTTGGTTTATTTTTAACTTTTATAGGAATTAATCACTATGAGGTTTAATTTATGGTGAAATTAAATGTTTCTTACCTCTCCTCATATAAATCTTCTAAGTAGATTGTGATTTCGAGACCATAACTGTCTCATCTTCAGTACTTTCTTGGCGACTGATGTTATGTCATTCGGAAGAAACTCTTCTTCTTCCCTCTATTGGTGGACTGATGAACCTCTGGATCAGGTCAAAATTTGCGGGAATTTCAAAGTTCAGAAGTTTTCCTTTGTTTTTCTGAATGTGGATATTTTCCCAAAGCATGAGTTCCTTTTGTATGTCTATTTGTTTAATTAGACTGGCTTTTGACTCAATTAAATGTTTTTTTGGACCAAGCATGAGCAGCTACTGCTGACTTTTCCACTTCTCCGTTTTTGAACATCTTAGAAACATCAAAAATGGAGAAGTGGAAAAGTCAGCAGTAGCTGCTCATGCTTGGTCCGAAAAACATTTAATTGAATCAAAAGCCAGTCTAATTAAACAAATAGACAAACAAAAGGAACTCACAGTTTGGGAAAAGATCCACATTCAGAAAAACAAAGGAAAACTTATGAACTTTGAAATTCCCGCAAATTTTGACCTGATCCAGAGGTTCATCGGTCCACCAACAGAGGGAAGAAGAAGAGTTTCTTCCGATTGACATAACATCAGTCGCCAAGAAAGTACTGAAGATGAGACAGTTATGGTCTCGACATCGCGATCTACTTAGAAGTTTTATATGAGGAGAGGTAAGAAACATTTAATTTCACCATAAGTCTCTTGGTACTTACTGACAAGAGTAGGATATGAACCTTGTCCTCATCCCTCTTGCAACATATTCAGCCTAACCTCTACACTTTTCTGTGAACAATAAAATGTGTTAAATTATGTAGGTAGGAAATAAAACTATGAGGTTTATTTTAATTAATTTGAGTTGTATTTTGACTCCTCTCATATTTCTTGATTTTTATGCAGACTTAAGTTTTGTCTCTGCCTTTGTGACATGTTTGATGCAACACCACAATCTCAACTGCCGTCCTGCAGTTGTCTATATTTTAAATTGAAATTGGTCAGCCAACAGAGAGCGCAGAAGTCAATTTACAAGATATACAACTGCAGGACGGCAGTTGAGATCATGGTGTTGCATCGAAAATGTCACAAAGGCAGTGATGAAACTTAATAAGTCTGCATAAAAATCAAGAAATATGAGGTGAGTCAAAATACAGCTCAAATTAAATAAAATGTGTATCATTCTATTTCACATGGTCTGCACTAGTGTTAAATTAAAATATATATCATGTGTGAAACATGAAGCAAGAAAAATGCAATAAGTTAGCACTACGTAAGCACACAAACACATAATGAAACCTATTAATTGTCGATTCTACTGCCATATGTGGACCCAAAATTGAAAAGATTCCATTAAGCACTTTCATAATGAAAATAACTAGGTGTCCAGCACATTTTCAACTATGGAGTTATAATAATTTCTGTATTGAATGTTATCCACAGTTTTTTTAAATTTATCTTATTGTAACATAAGTCCATATAAAAAACTACAATATTTTGTGAAGGGATGTGGAGCTACTGCAATCACCTGACTTCTGTATAGGTTAGTTTATTTGTGCAATTAAATGAAAAAAGCCGTTATCAAAATATTAATTTACATTGGACATGATTATATCAAGTTTCCACCCTACAGTCTCTCTAAATAATGGGACAGGATGGCTATAAAATCAGGATTAAGGAACAGTAATCACTTTTTTTCGACTCACACAAGACGATTTCATTTTTCAAATCTACTTTACATTCATCTTCACTGGAATTAAAATATCATCTGAATCATCATCATTTAAAATATCATTGATCTAAAATTTAAATTTAAATTCTTTATACCTCACCTAATGTTCAGTCTTCTAATTATACCATTTTGAAAAGCAAGGTGGTATCATCTTCGGTAATATCTCGATCATTGTTATGTCGTTCAGGAGAACTGCTTGTTGCTCACTCTGTTGGTGGACTGATGAACCTCCGAATAAATAAAATTCTCCAGGATTTCAAAATTCATAAGTTTTTGTTTCTTGTTTTTTTATGTGGTTTTCTTCCCAAACTGTGAGTTCTTTTGGTTTTTCTATTTGTTTAATTAAGTTCTTATATATCAATTAGATGTTTTTCAGACCAAGCATGAGCAGTTACTGCTGACTTTTCCACATCACCTTTTTTGACATTTCTAAGATATTCTTTCACCCAGGTTTTCAAATTTCTTTTTTGTTTTTTCCTATATAAATGTCACAATCTCTGCATTTTATTTGATAAATTCCCGATTTGTTTTCTTCTTCAATTTTGTCATTTTTGTTGGTTTTAATTATCTAATTGAGGCTGTATACATTCTTCGGTGTCAATCTTATGTTAAACTTTTATTTTTTTTTAAATTTGTGGTGTTTCAATGGATGGTAAGCAAATTTCTTGAATTTTATGTTTTCTTCTGTTTCTGTAATAAGTGTCCTTTCATTAATTAATTTTTGTCTTTTAAACTTATTTATTTTCTTGTGTACTATATTTTCTTCAGAACCTAAGAACCAGTTTAAATAAACAAATAAAAAAGCTGAAAGAGCTGACGGTTTGGGAAAAAATCCACATTCAAAAAAGCAAGAAAGAAAAACTTTACGAATTTTATAATCCCCAGAGAATTTTATTTGATTTGGAGTTTCATCGGTCTACCAACAGAGGGAGTAAGAAGCAGTTTTCCTGAATGACATATAATTGGTCGAGATATTACTGAAGATGAAACCACCTAGGTTTTGAAACCAGTATAATTTAGAAGGCTGAATATGAGGTGATGTATAAAGAATTTTCATTCAAATCTTAAATTTTACCTCATAGTGATTTTTTCTATAAAAGTTCAATCACTGATCTCGTTACTATTCAAAACTAATAGTAGTATCAAATGACAGGCATTTAGCATTTAAGCTATTTTCCTTCGAGCATCCCAATATAATTCCACAATGTCTTTGCAGTTCTTTCTGTCTGTCTTAATTTAACGGATGACACTGTAGGATATGATATTCATTGAATCTTCCTCCATTCCATTGTGTCCAAATGTCAGAATCAATTATTCAACGTTTTGCCAGGTGGTGTGCAAGGCAATCATGTCTGGTGGCCATGAACTTGGCAACTGTTTTTATTGAGCAATGTTTTATTTATAGTTACCTTTATTTTTTATTTCAATCATTGATTTCATTGATAGATCACCAGGCTATGACTGTTGAATACAAGTTCATCCATCTGATCATTCCATTTCATTGACGATTTTATTATTAATTTAACACTTCTCATTGAAGGATAAATTATATTTGAAGAGAAAAATTTTTTGCCTAGACCGGGAATCGAACCCGGGACCCTTGGCTTTCCAGGCCAAGTGCTCTACAACTGAGCTACCGAGGCGAGTTGCGATCTAGATGCAAATTTTTCTCTTATGTACGTTGTAATTCCCTCGCGCCAAATGCTTGAAACCAAAGCTTCTATCTTTGCAAATGGCGGCTTCTTAGTTAAGAAGACATTTATTGGGAATTTAACACTACTTTATAAAGCCAGTAGGGCTTCTATTGACAATTTTATTATTAATTTAACACTTCTCATTGAAGGATAAATTATATTTGAAGAGAAAAATTTCAATGAGAAGTGTTAAATTAATAATAAAATTGTCAATAGAAGCCATACTGGCTTTATAAAGTAGTGTTAAATTCCCAATAAATGTCTTCTTAACTAAGAAGCCGCCATTTGCAAAGATAGAAGCTTTGGTTTCAAGCATTTGGCACGAGGGAATTACAACGTACATAAGAGAAAAATTTGCATCTAGATCGCAACTCGCCTCGGTAGCTCAGTTGGTAGAGCACTTGGCCCAGAAAGCCAAGGGTCCCGGGTTCGAGTCCCGGTCTAGGCGAAAATTTTTCTCTTCAAATATAATTTATCCTTCAATGAGAAGTGTTCAATTAATAATAAAATCGTCAATAGAAGCCCTACTGGCTTTATAAAGTAGTGTTTAAAATTCCCAATAAATGTCTTAACTAAGAAGCCGCCATTTGCAAAGATAGAAGCTTTGGTTTCAAGCATTTGGCACGAGGGAATTACAACGTACATAAGAGAAAAATTTGCATCTAGATCGCAACTTGCCTCGGTAGCTCAGTTGGTAGAGCACTTGGCCCGGAAAGCAAAGGGTCCCGGGTTCAAGTCCCAGTCTAGGCGAAAATTTTTCTCTTCAAATATAATTTATTCCATTTCATCTCCATGCTTGATGGTATCAATTGAAATACATTGTTTTGTTTTGTTTTGTTGAGTAACCTTAGTATTTTTCCATCAAAGGTGTATCATTTGCTATAGCTTAATGATAGATTTAGAATCAACCAGAAATTCAGACTTTTGGAACCAAACTCATGAAAGCAATGTCAATAGCTTTCACTTCACCATCAAAGTTTGCTTTTTCTGAATTAAATTAATGTTTTTATTACCTCACCTCATATCCTTTTTCTTCTATACTGCAGTTACGGAGCTTACCTCCATCTTCAGTAGCCTCTGGTCGACCAGTGTTATGTCGTTTCTTGGCGGTTTTCTTCTTACTTCTATTGGTGGACCAATGAACCTCTGGATCAGGTCAAAACTTGCGGGAGTTTTGAAATTCATGAGTTTATCTTTCTTATTTTTTGATGTGGATATTTTCCCAGACTGTGAGTTCTTTTTGTTTATCTGTGTGTTTGATTAGGCTAGCTTCTGTATCGATTAAATGCTTTTCAGACCAAGCATGGGCTGCTACAGCTGACTTGTCCACTTCACCCTTTTTTACGTTTCTAAGGTGTTCTTTCAATCTGGTTTTTAAATTTCTTTTTGTTTTTCCTATATAGATTTTGTCACAATCCTTACATTTGATCTGATATATTACTGATTTCTATTGTTCTCCAATTTTTTCATTTTTGTTGGTTTTAATTATATTGTTTAGGCTGTATTCATTCTTTGGGGCCAATCGAATGTTAAACTTATTGAACATTTTCTGGAACTTGTGGTGTTTTAAAGGATGGTAAGTGAATTTTTTTAATCTTATGTTCTCTTCTGTTTGTTTTTTAAGTGTGCTTTCATTGATTAGTTTTTGCCTTTTAAACTTATTTATTTTCTTGTGTACCATGTTTTCTTCATAACCATTTTCTATTGCCACTTTAATTATGTATTTTTTTTCTTCTTCATATTTTTCTCGGTTCAGGGGTACATTCACCAATCTGTGTGTTAGACTATTGAATACAGCTTCTTTGTGAGCAAAATGGTTGAATCCTGATGCCTTAATGTAGTTTTTTCTGTTCCAATAGATGGCTAAAAAGCTTGCAGTATTCTCCAGCATCAGCTTTTTCATTTGCGCTGTTGTAAGCGCTGTCTGTATAATGTGTAATGAGTAGTTTTGTGGATAAATACATATAAAGTACTAAAGGCAATTTTAAGTTGTTCATCATTATAATCAGACTTTTTACCTTCAATAAGGTTAAGAGAGGTGTAGTAGTAGTAGTAGTAGTAGTCTAATGCCCATTAGCTTGGATGTGTTCCATTTGCTTTCTTGCTTCCCAATAGAGTCCTGCCAGTTCTTGTAGGTGACATATTCAGAGCCTCACAGCTTGCAAGATGATCTTTGTTCATGGTAGTGTTATTGTCTTGGCACAGGATACAATTTGGAGAGTTGAAGATTCCAATTTTATGGAGGTGTGCTGCCAGATAGTCATGGCCTGTTAACAGTCTGAATGTTGCTACTGTTTCATGTCTTGGTTGTTCAGATATTAAGTTTTTATTCTGCGAGGTAGCTGCCCACGGTTTCTCATTACTTTGTGATTTGAAGTGCTCCATCAGTTCTTTCTGGAAGTTTCTTTTAATTATAATTTTTGCAGAATGGTAGGGCAGGGATTGATTTGTTTTCTGTAAAATTTTGGTGCCCTTTTTTGCTAAAAGATCCGCCATTTCATTTCCATGCATCCCGCAATGAGAGGGGATCCATTGGAGCTGGATAATTTTATTTTGTTTGGTCAATAATCTTATGATCTTTTTTATTTCCGACACTTTTCTGGAGATTGGAGAGTTATATGTTGTTATAGCTTGTATAGCTGATGTTGAATATCTTAGTACAACTGCTCTCTGAAATGTATTTATTCTGTAGAGGAGTTGTGTTAGTACTAACTCTATTGCCTGAATTTCTCCATCGAAGTGTGTGTAATTTTTCCCTGCTGCAACATAGAAGCTAAACAGTTTTGAGTCAATTCCAGCTCCGTCTTCTATTTCCATTCTGGATCCATCTGTATAGATATGTACCCATTGTGGTTCAGGATATAGACTGTAAATGGTTTCCAATGTGTTAAGAGAGATGTTGTGTTGCACTATTGGACAACTTTTTATCAAAATATCTAGATTTACTTAAAGCTCTTGCACACTGCTGGTTGGTTGGTGTTTAATGTGCTGCATCTAACACTGATATCATTAGCAGTCTTGCTCTCCAGCATTTCCTTGGATTTTAATGAAACTGTCTGCAGAAAGTTGCTTTAAAAGGGATAAAATTTACAAGGCAATATGATCACAAAGGGAGGTATCTTTTGTCAGAATTTAGAAAAATGTGTGTGTGTGTATTCTAACTTTTCTTTTTTGATTAGACAAAATAATATATTTGAGAGAAAAATATATGCCTAGCCCAGGGTTTGAACCCAGGACCTTTAGCATTCTATGCCAATGCTCTATCAACTGAGCTGCCTAGGCCTCTAATCTGAATGCAAATTTTTCTCTTATACATTGTTAATTAAGAGAAAAATTTGTATTTAAATTGGAAGCCTAGGTAGCGCAGTTGGTAGAGCATTTGCTTAGAAAGCCAAAGGTCCTGGGTTCTAACCCCAATTTAGGCATATATCTGTATGTCGGAGGTAAAAGATGTCATGTCACAAAACTGTAGTTTTACAAGAGAGCAAATTTAATATTATTTTCACCTATATCTTCAGTGGAACATGGTGTTGTTTTCAACTGCTTTATTTAGCCAATTATTGTCACAGGACATAGTGTTCTAAATCATTACAAAGAGCACGAAATGCACATTATGGACATGGTGTTAACTCAATTTCTGTAAAAAATGGACATGGTGTATTTTACCTCCAACATACAGATACTTTTCTCTTCAAATATAATTTGTCCTTCAGTGAGAAGTATTAAATTAACAATAAACATATTGAAAGTAAAATATGTTAACATACTCTTCTACAGCAGGTGAAGGATGAAAAATCCAAAATGACCATGGTCATCTGAAGTAATGAATGTGTTATAATAGTACATTTAAGAACCAATAAATTTATCTTGCACACTCACAATACAGAATTGTTATTTAAATAAGATAAAGATAGTCTAAGTATAGGAAAAGTATTTATTTTTACATAATATTAACACATTTTACTATTTAAAATATTACAATATGTGAATAAGGGACTAGAGGGTTTGTTTGAAAATTCCAATTTCTTTCTTACAGTTTTCTTAATTCATATTCTTAAGGGTTGAATGCAGGCTTTCACGGCCGGTAATCATAATGTTGTGTGATTCCGGGTTCTGTGGCCGTGGTCCATAGTTGGTGTTGATACCAGACGTTTCGCCCTCAACTGCGGAGGGCATCTTCAGTGGCGAGTGCTTCTAGGCGTGTTTCCTGGTCGGAAGATCTACTTAGAGTGAGCTCTGCTGACGTTGTGGACGTTGTATTGATACTAGTGGTGGGAGCAGGGTGAGTGAGCGTGGCTCTTGCTGATTGGCTAATGGTCGTCTCCTTGTTGTCCCTAGTGTTGATGCATTTATTTTCTAGTGTATGGTACCAGGCCTTAGGCAATTTGATACCTTCCTCTTTTCTGTTAATATTTTCTTTATGCTTGTATATTTCTATAGCCTCTCGGTATAATCTAGGGAAATAGTAGGAAGTTGTGGCTAAAACTTGTGTATCATCGAATAGAATCTGGTGTCCATTCATAATGGCATGTTCTGCTACAGCCGATTTATCCATTTCTCCTTGTCTGCAGTTTCTTTTATGTTCAGATAAACGGGTGGCTATACTTCTTTTCGTGGTCCCTATGTATGGTTTACCACACGAACAAGGAAGTCGATATACGCCGCAAGTGGAGAGAGGTGGCCGAGGATCCTTAGCTGAGCGAAGGCAGTCTTCTATTTTTCTTGTAGGTCTGTAAACTGTTTTTATGTTGTATTTTCGTAGGAGTTTTCCGATACGATCTGTGACTCTTTGTACATATGGTAAGTAGGCTATGCTGGTTGAGGGCGTGTTATCCATTCTGACGTGCTGTCTTCGTGGATGTATGGTTTGTCTTATTTCCTTGGATGTGTAGCCATTTTTCTGGAAACAATTGAACAGATGGTGTTGTTCTTGTTTAAGGTGTTGTGGTTGGCATAACTTAGTCGCTCTGTCGAACAGTGTCTTAATGACACCTCGCTTTTGTCTTGGATGGTGGTTAGAGTCTTTGTGCAGATATTGGTCTGTGTGTGTAGGTTTTCTGTAAACTGTATGTTGAATTTCCCCATTGCCAGTCCTTATTATTTGAACATCCAGGAAAGGAAGTCTTCCATTATCTTCTTTTTCCATAGTGAACTGTATTTTGTTGTGTCTGCTGTTAAGGTGTTGAAGGAAACGTTCCAATTCTTCACTGCCATGTCTCCATACTACGAATGTGTCATCAACATAGCGAAACCAATGTTCTGGAGACTTGGGAGCTGTTTTTAGTGCTTCTGTTTCGAATTTCTCCATGAAAAAGTTCGCTACTACTGGGCTTAGAGGACTGCCCATGGCTACTCCCGTCGGTCTGTTCATAGTAGCTGTTGTTCCATTGGAAGTAAGTAGTAGTTAGTACATGCCTGAATAAATTGGATATTTCTTCTGTGAAAATCTGTCTAATGTAGTCCATGGTCTCATTTACTGGCACCATGGTGAAAAGGGAAACCACATCGAAGCTAACCAGTATATCTTGAGATGTTACGTTTATATTCCGTAGTCTCTCAATGAAATGTGTCGAGTCTCTGATGTAGCTGTCCGTTTTTCCAAGGAGTGGTTTCAGAAGTCCTGTAAGATGCTTTGCCAGTAAGTAGGTCGGGGAACCGATGGCACTGACAATTGGCCGGAGTGGAATGTTGTTCTTATGTATTTTTGGAAGGCCATAGAGTCTTGGAGGTTGAGCTTCCAAAAATACATAAGAACAACATTCCACTCCGGCCAATTGTCAGTGCCATCGGTTCCCCGACCTACTTACTGGCAAAGCATCTTACAGGACTTCTGAAACCACTCCTTGGAAAAACGGACAGCTACATCAGAGACTCGACACATTTCATTGAGAGACTACGGAATATAAACGTAACATCTCAAGATATACTGGTTAGCTTCGATGTGGTTTCCCTTTTCACCATGGTGCCAGTAAATGAGACCATGGACTACATTAGACAGATTTTCACAGAAGAAATATCCAATTTATTCAGGCATGTACTAACTACTACTTACTTCCAATGGAACAACAGCTACTATGAACAGACCGACGGAGTAGCCATGGGCAGTCCTCTAAGCCCAGTAGTAGCGAACTTTTTCATGGAGAAATTCGAAACAGAAGCACTAAAAACAGCTCCCAAGTCTCCAGAACATTGGTTTCGCTATGTTGATGACACATTCGTAGTATGGAGACATGGCAGTGAAGAATTGGAACGTTTCCTTCAACACCTTAACAGCAGACACAACAAAATACAGTTCACTATGGAAAAAGAAGATAATGGAAGACTTCCTTTCCTGGATGTTCAAATAATAAGGACTGGCAATGGGAAATTCAACATACAGTTTACAGAAAACCTACACACACAGACCGATATCTGCACAAAGACTCTAACCACCATCCAAGACAAAAGCGAGGTGTCATTAAGACACTGTTCGACAGAGCGACTAAGTTATGCCAACCACAACACCTTAAACAAGAACAACACCATCTGTTCAATTGTTTCCAGAAAAATGGCTACACATCCAAGGAAATAAGACAAACCATACATCCACGAAGACAGCACGTCAGAATGGATAACACGCCCTCAACCAGCATAGCCTACTTACCATATGTACAAAGAGTCACAGATCGTATCGGAAAACTCCTACGAAAATACAACATAAAAACAGTTTACAGACCTACAAGAAAAATAGAAGACTGCCTTCGCTCAGCTAAGGATCCTCGGCCACCTCTCTCCACTTGCGGCGTATATCGACTTCCTTGTTCGTGTGGTAAACCATACATAGGGACCACGAAAAGAAGTATAGCCACCCGTTTATCTGAACATAAAAGAAACTGCAGACAAGGAGAAATGGATAAATCGGCTGTAGCAGAACATGCCATTATGAATGGACACCAGATTCTATTCGATGATACACAAGTTTTAGCCACAACTTCCTACTATTTCCCTAGATTATACCGAGAGGCTATAGAAATATACAAGCATAAAGAAAATATTAACAGAAAAGAGGAAGGTATCAAATTGCCTAAGGCCTGGTACCATACACTAGAAAATAAATGCATCAACACTAGGGACAACAAGGAGACGACCATTAGCCAATCAGCAAGAGCCACGCTCACTCACCCTGCTCCCACCACTAGTATCAATACAACGTCCACAACGTCAGCAGAGCTCACTCTAAGTAGATCTTCCGACCAGGAAACACGCCTAGAAGCACTCGCCACTGAAGATGCCCTCCGCAGTTGAGGGCGAAACGTCTGGTATCAACACCAACTATGGACCACGGCCACAGAACCCGGAATCACACAACATTATCATATTCTTATGTTCTACAAAAATAAAAACAATATCATAAAGCTAAATTATCTCTTTTTAAAATATGATTTTCTCCGTCGAATTGAACTTTCGGATCATTGATTACTACTATGTTTTTATTGTTGATTTCATACATCTCAATGATGGATAAATCATATTTGAAGAGAAAAATTTTACTCTCAGACCAGGAATTGAACCCGGAACCCTTGGTTTCTCTAGACCAAGTGCTCTACCACCTGAACTACCTGAGCAATTACCGATCTAAATGCAAATTTTTCTCTATATACGTTGTAATTCCCGCCCACCAAATGCTATGAATCCTTTGCTTCTATCTTTGCAAATGGCAGCTCCTTCATTAAGAAGACATATTTGTGAATTATAAATTACATTATAAATGCCAGTACGGCTTTTTTCAATGTTTTTATTATTAATTTCATACATCTCAATGATTGATAAATCATATTTGAAGAGAAAAATTATACACTCAGACCGGGACTTGAACCCAGGACCTTTGGTTCTCTAGACCAAGTACTCTACCACCTGAGCTACCTGAGCAAATACCGATCTAAATGCAAATTTTTCTCTATATATGTTGTAATTCCCGCCCATCAAATGCTATGAAGCCTTTGCTTCTATCTTTGCAAGTGGTGGCTCCTTTATTATGAAGACATATTTGGGTCTTGAGCATATAATTTTTCTCTTCACAAGGGTTCCGGGTTCAAGTCCTGGTCTGAGCGTATAATTTTTCTCTTCAAATATGATTTATCCATCATTGAGATGTATGAAATTAATAATAAAAACATTGAAAAAAGCTGTACTGGCATTATAATATAATGTATAATTCCCAAATATGTCTTTTTAATAAAGGAGCTGCCATTTGCAAAGATAGAAGCAAAGGCTTCAAAGCATTTGGTGGGCGGGAATTACAATGTATATAGAGAAAAATTTGCATTTAGATCGGTACTTGCTCAGGGAGCTCAGGTGGTAGAACACTTGGTCTAGAGAACCAAGGGTCCCGGGTTCAAGTCCCGGTCTCTTCAAATATGATTTCTACTAAATTTATAAATTTATTTGTCTCTGTGATACATTGTCTTGGAGGTATTTTATTTAACGATGCTCTTTATATCTGAGGTCATTTTTAAAGTAATTTAAAGGTGGATAGAAAAACAGGTTCGTAGAGCTGAAATTATCTGTTCTAAAATATGGTTATCTATTTTAAATGGATCTTTCAGAAAATTTATTCTGCTCTATACAGTGTCTTAACCCTTTCCCTGGCAGCGTGGGTATTTAAATCCTGCAGGAAAAGAGCTGAAATGCATGCACCGAAATATAAATGTTCTGTGACCATGCATTGCTAGTTTTAATCTGAAGTTTACAGGTAATAATGGCATAACATTCTATTATATTATTAAAGTATTACAGTACCTTAATAAGAATTTTTTTGGTATGATAATTGTGGAAACAGAGTTTTGTAGAGAGCCATACTTAAATTTGAACACATTTTGTCGCCATCGTCAGCTGTTTTCATGACTCAGTTTTTTCTTTTGCCGGTAATTAGTTTCAAAAAAATTTCAGAAAATTTAATGTAATATTGGCTCCAATTAACAAATTCAGCCTGGGTAATCTTCTGTTAACTAATAATAAATTTAACACCCCAGACAACAAAAAATCTGGAATTTATCAAATTGATTGCAAAGATTGCAACAGGATATATATAGGAAAAACAAAAGGGAACTTGGAAACTCATAAAAAAGAACACTTCAGATAAATAAAGAATGGAGAAATTGAAAAATCAGCTATAGCAGCACATAGTTTATTAGAGCATCATAGAATTGAAAAAGAAGCAAAATTTTTTAAACATCTATCCAAACCTTTGGATTTAACAGTTTGGGAAAAAATATATATTCGAAAAAACCATACTAGAACCATGAACTTTGAGATTTCAGACGAACCGAGCTTGATTACAAAGTTCTTCAAAAATACAACAAATGGCAGTTTAGAAAATGTATCATTCAAAAGAACACCAGATGGCAGTTTAGAAAAATAATTCCTTCAAAAGAATACCAGATGGTAGTTTGGATAATTACCGGCAAAAGAAAAAATTGACAGTCGTGAAAACAGCTGACAATGGTGACAATGGGTCGCTGATACTACAGTGCTGTGTTTAAAAAAACATAGAAGTATGAGGTAAGAAGAAATCACGATTCATTTAATTCTTATGAATTGAATCTCATAATGTTAAAAATTCCCAAATTTGATATATAAACATCACACTTAATTAAATTATTTTGGGTCTGTGATATTTTACCTCAATATTAATGTTGATTTGTTCTTGATAATGTTTCGATTAGTCTTCTAATCATCTTCAGCATCATGGCCAGACTGGTTGGATGTCTATGTCATCACACTTGTTTCATTTTTCACTCCATGGGATTAACACACACTACGCTTATACATTGAGCGCCCTTCTTCTTTTTTAGTTGGGGCACGTGAATCATTTTGTTGTCTTTAGACTACCCTATAATCAAGATTCAAAATCTTTCTTTGGAGGTCTCTTCAATAGTGTTTGTATGCACATACTTGAAGTGACACTTGTAAATGTGTTTTTTCTCATCTGGCTCTTCTTTCCACAACTTCAATGTTGTCATGGCTTCACTACAGACTAGTTGAAAATCTTTCAAAGCATAGTCTTTTTTTTTTGTTCTTTTGAATAGAGGTGTTCTATTTAGCAATATAAAACTATTCTGTATAGCCATTTCTACCAAGTAGTACACAAGTTTCTTGGTCCACTTGATGGTTTCATGGCAACTAACTAACTGGTACTATTGAACCCATAAGTTCATGGCCACATGGACCTAAGCTCTCCATACATCCCTATCCTGAGCTAATGTTTCTAATCATTCCCTGTAAAATCTACATCTCTCAAATCATAGTTAACATTATTTTCCCACCTCATTCTTGGTCTACCAACTGGGCATTTTCCCCCTGGTTTTCCTACAAGAAGCTTCCATGCATGTCTTTCATTCCCCATTCATTTCACATGTCCTGCCCATCACAGTCTATGAGACTCAACTGTTCTTATTATATCTGGCTTCCTATAAAGACCATGTAGTTCACTGTTATGTAGTCTTCTCCATTCACCTACCTGTTCATCTATCTTTGGGCCAAAAGTTTTCCTAAGAACTTCATTCTCAAATACTCGCAATCTCCTTTCATCCCTTAAAGTAAGAGTCCATCTTTCACATCCATAAATATAACTGGTAGAATAATAGTTTTACATATTTTCAGTTTAACATATTTTGAAAGAAGTTGGGACGTCAAGAGTCTCTGTAATGCATAATAGCACGCATTTCCAGAATTGAGCCTATGTTTAATTTCCTTGTGCATCTCATTCTTATTTGTGATTATTGTTCCTAGGTATTTGAATTCAGCCACTTCCTCAAAATTTCCCTCATTTGTCATTAGCTGTCCATTTCCATTATATAATGTATTTCTACGTGTGACCATATATTTAGTTTTATTGATATTTACTTCCAGTCCCAATTTCTTAGTGTTACTCAACAGTGTATGTGTGTGTGTGTGTGTTGGTCTTTAGTATCTCCTTGCTATCACCCAATAGTACTGCATCTGATATGTCCCTTCTACCTCTAGCATATATTCATTGCAGTCCATAAAAGTTTTCTTTTCAAAATCAATAAATACTGACTAATGAATTGATAAGTGGACTTAAAAGGGCCAAATAAATTTTGTTCAGATGCTTGAAGTTTTTTAATACATCATAAATCTATGACATGAGACCTACAACTTTACAAAGCTTTGACTTGTATTAGGTTGGGGCTACAAACCTCACATTTGGAGTAGTTCATGATAAATACACCCATACGTGCCATCAAAATAATCATCATCATCTTAAGGCACGACAACTTCAAAAGTGAAAGTTTTGGCCTTCTCAACAATTCTCCTCCATGCCAATCTGTCTCTTGCCATATTCAAATTAGTCACTTTCATTTTCCTTAGATTGTTCATTGTGTCATCCTCCCATCTGATCTTCGGTCTTCCTACAGCTCTGCCTCCTATAGGTTTCCATTTGTAGAGGTTTTTTTTTTTACCAGTCTCTGATCATCCATTCTTATCAAATGTCCAAGCCAGCCAATTCTGAGAGATCTTGTATGGTTTAATATGTTCTGATTTTTGATTAATTTGTTCAGTTCATTATTTGTTTTGATTCTCCAATAGTTATCAGTTCCTCTGTTTGGTCCAAATATCCTTAAAATTTTTCTTTCAAAAATTAGTAATTTCTGTTTTATTGTTTCTTTTAGGACCCAAGTTTCACAAGCATATGTGACTACTGGTCTATTGAGTGTTTTGTATAACCTTATTTTTGCAGTTTTTGATATTAATTTGCTTTTAAATAAGGTTGTATTTGCAAAATAAGCTTTATTCCCATTTACCAATATTTCATTAATTTCCTCTTCTAATGTATTATGTCCATTTACTTTGGTACCTAAGTATTTAAATGATTCTACTGTGTTAATTTTTATATCAATTTGTAGATTTTCTATTGTGATTACTACATTTCAAGTATTTTGTTTTCTCTTGATTTATTATTAGACCAAATTTTTTAGATTCCTCTTTCAGTTTTGTGAACGTTTCACATAATGCTTGTTTGGTTCTTGCTGTAATCAGTATATCATCTGCATAAGCTATATATTGTTTAAGTTTTGTTGCCATCAAAATAATATGCCTTAATACATATAGATTGTGTTAAAAGTACTGGACCTTTGATTGGCAGAAATACATTTATTCATACACTCTATACTTAATGTAAACTTGTTCAAAGTAGTTCTCTTGGTAATGCACTTACTTTTCCCAGCTATCCTGCCATTGTTTGAAAACATTTCCAGAATGCATTTTTTTGGAATGGTGTTGAGCTGGGCCATTGCATTCCACATGTTTTCTCTTGATTCAAATTGGATCCCTTTCAATGGAATTTTTAATGTGGGTAATTGCCAAATATCAGAGCCATATTAAGGAAAATAGAGAGCCTGACAAACCCAAGGAATGCTATATTTGGCAAAGAAAGCCAAATCCTCTGTGAAAATGGGATATATCAGTCCATTGGTTACTCCCACCATTCACAATTTCCTATATTGTGATAAAACAATCCTACATGACCAAAGTTTGCACTAGATAAAATACACATATTTTGGTTTTTTAGGGTGTATCTGGGGCACAATTTTGCTGTCCACTGATGTATGACCATCTTTGAAGCAGTTGTAAAACTACATTATCCATGAGATCTTCATAACACATTCCCAGAAGTCTGTTGGATTTTGCAAAAATTTTGCACTTGGGTTAAACTAGGGATAATGGCAATAAATTAAGATAAGAAGATCGAGTTTGATAACCAGCAAAAGCAGACTATTAGGAGTAGGGCTTAAAAAACTTCAAGCGTGACAGGCCTAGATGGCCCTTGGCCTAATAGCCGGCTGTTGACCTCACATCCACATGTGTTAATCACAGATATAGACAATCATCTAGCCAGTGTAGGGGTAACATATGGTCAGAATGTCGGGTCCCCTAGTTGTTATAGCTGGTCTTCTCAATCTGGAGTCGCTATTTATTGTAGCTACCCAAATGCCTCATGATGCTGGGTGGGCACCGATCCTGTACTGGCCAAAATTCGATGAGAAAATTTCTTCCCCCATGGGGACTCGAACCAGCGCAAGTCCCGTAGCTCTGCGCCAAGGCTTCTTGCCTTAACCACTTGGCTACAGCGAGGGACAAGTAGGACTTAACTGATGCAAAAAAATTTAAAACCATCCTACGGCTACAATTTTGAATTTTTTGCTCTGAAACTCAGTGTATGCTATTGAAACAAACATAGAGAGCTATTCTCAAAAATTCAGTGAAATCCAACTGTTAGAAGTGGGAGTTTTGTGAAAACCAGAATTTACTCAGTAGCCATTTTTCTTTTTTTGCAACAAAACCCTCATGTAACATTTCAATAGGAAATGTGATATCAAGTTTGTTTCAAGGATGGAAAATGGAGGCAGAAGATAGGAATGAATTGAAGCACATTATAGGAATGGTTGAGGCCTGCAATAGGCTGTAGTATCCTAGAAGTAAAAGAATATAGAGTTTAATAATCAGCGGAATCACACAATTAAGAATAGGATTTAACGTGAAAGTTGAAATTTTAGTAGGAATATTTTCAATGTTCTACTGCTGCAGTTTTTGTTTTCTTGCAATGAAACTTGGTAGTCCCATGTCTTCATTCCAGGGGTTGAGTTTTTGGATGAAAGCTCCAATTTACCTCGGTCATTTTCAACATTCTTCTGAACTTGCTCTTCTCATCTATATCTTGGCCAACCTCTTGGTATCTTCCCTCCTTATCTAAGTCCCAATGCTTTTCTAAGTTTCTTTTCAGTATTCATTATTTTAACATGGTCATACCATATTCTACTATCTTCCATTTCGAGTATTTTATCCAACTTCAAAATTTTTCTATATTCTATCTCTTCAGATTTTTCTAAGCATGCTTTTTAAAAACTTCATCTCTGCTCCGTGAATTCTACCTAAATCCTTCTTTGTTACTGTCCAATGTTTTGGGTCCATAAATTGATATAGGTTTAAACTATTTTTTTAAATGTTGATTTTACAATTCAGTTGTATGTCCTGATAAAACTTGGTATATATATTCCAATTATCAAAAGAAAGATATATTCTGAAAACAAGTAAAATTAGACAATGAATTCAACTTGAGGAATTTGATTTGTTTAACAGTCCCTGCATTACATACTTTTTAGTCTTACAACTATTTTTCTTTCAAGGATTCTAACATGTAATTGATTGTGATACACACATAATAATAATAATGCATGAACAAACTCAAATGTACTGTATTCGGAGCAAGGCCATTAAATACAATTATTTGAGGAACAATTTTCTTAAACAAAAATAGTATGCATATCACTTAATATTAATATGCTTATTTTAATTAAAATGTTTTATTCAAAGTTAACTTTTTTTTGTGGGGCTCTAGACCTAACAGAATTTCCTCCTCCTTGATCATGTCCCTCTGTTTCTTCACATATATCTATGTAATTGTTATGACATGATGAAATAATTGCAAAAATGTTGTTAAAATCTGGTCTTATTTGAAACGAAGGTGATTTTAGTTGAAATACTTAATGTTACAATTACCAGGTATGCATTCCTACAGATGAAGCATCATCAGGTTTGATGGGCATAACGCAGGAGTTGGTGAGTGGAGATATTCATGTCATTGCTTTGGCATGCATATGGTGGATGTGACCCCCCTTTTTTTGCCCTTTCAGTTCTGCAGTTATTTCTTTGGGATGTGTTTTCACTTCTGCACTCTAATCACTAAATCCATAAGCAGAACAAATTATTAATATAAATTCATTATTTATTTATTTGCTTTTCTAAGGCTTCCATCCTCAGTTCCCTTAACTAACAATGCACAAATTGAGTTTGTGATTTTTTTTTAGGATTCTGTTATATTGTTAATGGTTGAGTATCAGCTGTCATAATGTAATGACATTTAAATTTACTGATTTATTTATTGTCCATTCACACCAGGAATGCCACACTTATATACTTACATTAGAGAACTCACTTGTTGTAAATTTTAAATTGTTTGGTTCAGCATATCAACATGGATTTTTTTCCTTGCTTATTACTAGTGTTTTTGAAATTTAATTGTAATGTAGGAAATACAGTAAAACCTACTTAAAGACGTCTCCTCTTTGCTAACAAAATAATTCTAACATTTAATTTCTTTAAGGAACAAACATTAAAATCTATGGACTTAATACGCTGTATTTACTCAAGTACCCCATGCAGTTTTATCCAAAGAATCTTTAAAAATCAGCTTATTTGAATAATATTTCAACTCCTTTGCTGATTGTCACCGTTTCTTTTATATTTTTATTTGTCTGTTTTAATTCTTAACACATGTAAATTCAGTGTTCTCACCCTTTAGTTTTTGTATTTGAAATACTTGAGCAGGTATATGAACTTTGAAGTTTTGCAGCTCTTTCTTTCTTTAAAGCTCTTTTGCTAATCTCATTTTAAACATTCTGAAATCAGAGGATTTTTCAAAATAAAATCCATAATTAGTCATACCTTCTGCTTGAACATTTTTTTTTTTTTACACTTACAGCAAATTCCCGATTATCCGTGTTAATTGGGACCAAGATATGAGCGGAAAATCGAAAACACAGATAATCCAATTGGATTATTTGGCACTGCCATGGAAGTTGATCAGAAATGCACCACTTAAATGCAACAAATATTCATAAAATGTTATATTAAATGTATTTAGGTGCAAGTCGTAAAGATCATTATTTTATTTTACTTGTAAATATAAAAAAAAAAAAGTGGGACTATTTCCTGTCATAACCACCGACAACTGCACTAGTAACCAGCAATGAACCCACTGCCACAAATATCTGTGGTTTCAATCTGTAACAACAAACTTTCAGTGACTCACACAGTACAAGGGAAATTTCCAAAATTGTATTGTATTCTCAGAATGTTGGTTGGTACCGTTAAATGTGTCAGGGGAGGGGGTTGTGAGTGAAGGTTACTCTATTGTGCTAATTTCTAAGCGTAGTTCACAGTAGCACGTTTAAAAATAAATAAATTTTTCATAACAGTACAAAATACAGTATTTTTAAAAAATACAATAAAAGAGTCATGCCTGGATAATCTGCAAACCGGATAATACGTGCACAGATAATCGGGAGTTTGCTGTACTTACTCCCTGGTACTACAGGTTGATGTAATCTAAAGTGTCCATTCTCTAGATTCTTTTTCCCATTGTTCTAATACCTTCCTCTACTTCATCAATCCACCTAATTTATGTATATCCTGTTTTTCTCATTCCATACATCTTTGCTGTAAGTATTTTCCTTGATACAGGCTCTTTCAAGATTTGATGAACATGACCTAACCATCTTAATCTTCCTGCTGTATAAATCTTATAATATTTTCATTTTATTATATTCCTTTGATTTCATCATTGCCTCATATTCTCCATCTATCATCTTCACTTTTAGCGTCATGTATTCTCCTTCTGATCTCTCTTTCAAATATTTTAAATCTACTTATTTCAGCAGTTGAGAGTGTGTCTCACTCCATAAAACACTATTGTTATTTGTTTCTACACCCCCTTGCAAATTTTTACATCTTCAATAAAAAAAATCCTGCAATTATGATCTTGAGTGTTTAATTTGTTTCTGAAGGGACTTAAATTACATTTTTTCATAGAGAGTGAAAAGTTATAATTGTTGAAGCAGAAAATATCAGTAACCGGTTTTACTATATTTCTATTATTTGTAAACAGATCAAATAATTTTTTTTTCTGAAATCCTGGGGTGTGTGGTTTATTCGATGGTATGGGGTATTTGAGAAAGTACAGTAACTTGTATATTTATTAAGAGATCACCTTCTCCCAGACAACTAATTGAATATGTATTACATGTTTTATTATTTTAAAATCTATCAGAATGGCAAAATCATAAAATATTCATACTAATTCATTGCGACAGCTGGGATTGAACAGAGCTCCCACAAAAGATTTTTCTTTGAATCTGAGATACATAAAAATAGTACCTATAAAACAGAACACAAAATTAGGCCATTGTTGACCCATTTAGATTTCAGCTCAGGATCCAGAAGATAATCTTGTGGATGCCCAGATTACTGTCATCCATGAGGGTGGTATAGGAGCATTTGTTTAGATGTGCTACCTGCTGCCATTCGAGTTATGTGTTGAAATTATTCGTCTCTGTATGTATAAATGTTCTCCTCCAGTTGTTGCATATTGAGTTTTTGCAGTGTTTCGTCATTCCTCTCATTCTGCAGTTTGTCACAGATATCTTATTTTAATATCCAGATGTTGAGTGTGATACCGTGGTGACATGGCACACATCAAGTTTATAGTCAACTTCTTCCCAGACAGTTGAATCCAATTAGAGTTGAGTAATGTGATAATTCTTGTGATAAACACCCATAGTTCTTCCAAAGCCTGTTGTAAATATGGCATGTTAACACAGTCTTTAACATATCCCCACATATAAAAATCAAGTCTGGGGTATGATGAATTATCGTGATCAGTATACCCAATCCAGGTGCATACTATTGTCTTAAAATCACTTTACCCTTTATGAATTGTAGGCCCATCAAGTATGGTATCTTTACCTTGTCGTGGTGGAGTGGCTTGCATGCTTAAATGATCCCGAGAGCTATGCCGGCGGTAGCATTGCTGCCAATAGGGTTACCCATGCCGGACTGGTTGAAGGTGATAAGCCAGACGAAAAAAGTACCTTGGTCAAGAGTGACGATCTTTCACCGTAAAAATACAACCATCAAGAAATGTGGACATGTGTTCAACTGGGGTAAAATTTTCCAGAGGTCAAATAGTCCCCCATTCAGTTCTTCAGGGAACCCATGCCAAAGAAAGCCAGAGGGAAAGCACCCAGATGGAAGAATAACATTTACTACGATTTGAGGGAAGTAGATTATACAGGAAATGATTGGAAAGCATTAGCTCAGGATAGGGATGTATGGAGAGCTTATGTCCGTGTGGCCATGAACCTATGGGTTCAATAGTGCCAATGAGTAAGTAAGTAAGGCCCATCAAGTGTGTCTCTACCAACCTTTGTTTGGTGATGTCAATGGCCACCAATAGTGTTACCAGGCTAAAAGATCCTTTGCCTACCAGCTGGCTGCTGGCCTCATATCCACATGTGTTAGCCATAGAGGTAGATGATAATCCAGCCAGTATGTGGGTGACATGTTGTCAGCATGTTGGGCCCGTGGCTGTTATAGCTTGTTTTCTTAACCTGGAGTGTTGGTACTTATTATAGCTGCCCATATTTGTCATGATGCTTGGTGGGCACCAGTCTGATACTGGCTGAAATTCCATGAGAAAAATTGTTTTCCCTAGGGACCCAAATCAATACAACTACCAAAACTCCGCACCAAGGCATGCCCCCTTAAACTGCCTGGCTATGGCGTGGGACTCTGTAGGGAAATAAGCACTACTAAATTAGTAACTCCACAAGGGAGCACTCTTGTACCCATGTTGGGATATATGGACCTATATGTATAGACAGACATTGGACAGTAATAACCAACTGATTTAGATGAAAGTCAAGAACACAAAACACTTCGTTTTCAGCCATTTTGTCTAAAAAAATTAATAAACATTCTTATTAACAAATTAAGAAAATAATGTTACGCTGAAACAGATTTTTGGTCTCACTTTTCATTGGTACTATTTTCATGGATCTGTAGATTTGTAGAACATATTTTATATAAGAGTATTGTAAGTATATTTAAAATAAAATTTAACAATTGTGCAGAAGTATAATTCTTATGATTTTAAAATAATGTCATATTTCCTAGAATGTAGGCAATTCTGTTCTAGATAAGGAGCTGGAATCATAGAAGTGTCTATATAAACTTAAGTGCTTCATATATTTAATGTTGAGTTGATTAAAATGTGCAAAATAGTATAAACAACAAATAAGCTTTAATTAGAAGAGATTTTTAAAACTTATAGCTGCTCATGAACATGAAAATAGAATTCTGATAAATTTAGCTGAATTTTTTAAAGTCAAATTGATTTTATTCTAAATATTTTGACTAATAATTTACATACAAATTTGATAGATAAGTAACTATGAGATATTTTATGAAATAAATTGAATTGATTCTTTATACCTCACCTCATATTGATTCCTTATATCCCATTATGTATTTTGTTCTCTCACATGGGAAGATGAGACCCCTTATTCTCACCCAAAAATTGGGTTCATTTTGGTTAAAAATGGGAGTAACGACCTTCAAAATTATTCCTAGGTGAGATGTAAAGGACTGATACACTATCTTTGATAATTTACAGCTTATATTTACAAGGTTAAAGTTTATATTTTGCAGTATTTTTTATTCTCTCTACTAAGTGACAGCTTCTCTTGTAAACGTTCTCTTTTGAAACTGTCACTGGTTTTTTAATAAAGGTTTTACTGTAAATAAAATTTAGAAGTAGGAAAGTTCCTCTACTATGGTTTTCACAAAATTATAAATTTCATTTTCACTTTGGTACAGGTATCTTGTATTTACTATCTCTAATTATTAAACATTGTTTAATGCAATTAGAGTGTGTCACTAAGGCATCTTTTAGAATTGCTTGTCATCTGTTTGCCTTGTGTGCATGCCCATTTCCTCATGCAGGACAGATATTCATATAATGAGAAGTAGTGATACTTCCGACTTCTTTTCTCTTTTTATCATGAAAGGAATAGTTTTAACTGCAAAATTACTGCATCACTCTTATTCTCTAAGTACATTTTCAGAAAAGTTAGTGTAGCACATACATAGTTTACTCAGTTAAGGATATATGTTTGTGATTGAACCTTGGATTATATCTTAAAATTTACATTATAAATCAGATTCTCTCCATTTTTACATACCATTTTTATTTTATTTTTTATTAGGAATTTTTTTCTATGATAGAGTAGTTTTTCCTTCAATCTTAAGTAAATTTATACTTCCAGAAATGCCTGTCCTGCCCATCTTCTTCAGTCAAACTCCTCATTCCATCCATCCATTGTTCCTGTTGTTTTCCTCTTCTGTCTTCTCCCATTCTTTTAATGTGTCCAAACCATTTCAACATACAATATAACTACAAAATGTATACTAGATTTTAAATAATGCTTCCTGATGTGGAGTATGAGATTTCATAAAGTTAATGCTACTGTTTGCCTTTTATAGCATTTATAATGTTATTGTGAAAAAATTAAATAATTAAATATTACATGCAATCATGTGTACTTTTGTAAAAAAAATTCTTGAAAAGGCAAAATGGAAATTTTTCCTTATTTGTACACATGTGGTTTAAATTTGGGCTGATACAATAAGTAACTATAATCACTGGGGTACTGACATGCTGACCACATGCCGCCCATATACTGGCTGGATGATTGTCCATCTCCATATTAATTCATGTGGATGTGAGGTCAGCAGCAGTAAGTAGGCTGTCATACAATGAAGAGAGAGAGTTATACTTATGGTTTGACATGTTGGAGCAGCTATTTTATCTTCTTTAACAATATAGTTTAGTAAAAAAGTTTATATAAATTTTGGATTTTAATAAAAAAATATAAAATTATTAAAATTTTGCATTTCTAACTAAAAAGGTTAAAGGTCATAAAGAAAAAGTTGCTCTAACATAATAAAACATGAGTGTGTAACAAAAGAAACATATCTATTGATTGAATTTTCTGAAAATATCTAATTACATGTAACTATTGTAATTAGATGTTATACGACTTTTATATTTTGCATAATAACTTTTTTAATTATGTTAAAGGCAAACTATTACCATTAACATTATAAAATTTAATAAATAAATTTGGTCTGTCTTCATCTTACCTCATACGCGTGCCTTAAACTTATATGAGGTAAGATGAAGACAGACCATGGAACCTCATAATGTTATTTCATATTTATAAAATTTCTTGAAATGGTTGGTTTTTCTGTGAAGTGTTTTTAATTAGAAGTAATTTTTTTCACAATTTTTTCGTAATGCCCTAAAAGACAAACTAGTAAAATTAACTTCATAAAATTTTCTATTCCATGTCATCAAGCTTTATTTAAAATCTAGTATAAATTTCATTTATCATGTGTAAAAGTGGAGATAGTTTTATATAATGTGAATTTCAAGATGTAATTTGAATTTCCATCACAGATATATGCCCTTAATATTGATTAATGAATAAATTACAATTTTCCAGTAAGTATGATTTCTATGAATAAATTTTGTTTGATTTCATAGTTCTGTGCATAAAGAAGAATTCATTGCTCATTTAATTATTATTTGAGTGTTTTATTTCTTAAAACTTCCACTGCTAAAATAAAATATATCCAATCATTAACACTATGCTTAATAATAATTACTTGTTTTATTTTAGACTTTTTAAAATATTTATAACAAGATAGGAAAGTATCATTTAGGCCTATTGGAGATACAACATTATTAAGATTTTTATATTTGGTAAGATGTTCCTAAATTATTCTTTCATTCTAATATCAATTTTTTTTTTTTTTAGTTTGATGTAGCATTTTTAATACTCTTTTAGTTCTGTAGATAACCAGGATGATTTTCTTCCCTTATATTAGCTAGGAAAATATTTGTATCATTAAATTTATTTTCGACTGCCATAGTGATGTTGAGTTTATTATTTTTATGTATTATTAAATTTTAGATGAAATATGGATATTTTGTATGTTGTGTTTTCTATATAAGGTTATAATTTACTGGTAATTTTTCATGACTTGTATTTTCTTAAACTTAGTAAGTTTCTTGTCTACCATTTCTTCATTAAAAACATTAACAATTCCAACAGGCATAGCCTTATCATTTTTCTCTTCAGTTGTATTAACTATTGCATGTGAATAGCTTGCCTGAGTAAATTAATTTCAATATAATGTTTGTAATTAGCTGATATGGCATGGGATAAATCTCATTATAATGTTTTCTTAGTAGAAGCAACTCTGTAGTAATGTGAATAGAAGTTCACTACAGAGCGTGTATGGTGGTTATAAATAGAGAGAAAATTGTGGTCAGATCCTGCATTGCCTGAAAAACACAATTGGTTAGTGCATCAGAACGTAAAACTGAAGATATTGATTTCAAATACTGATTCAGGCAGAAATTTTTCTCTTCATTTGTATTATAATGCTATCACATTTTATTGATATTTACAACATTAAGCTGTTTTGCTTGGACTGTGGCAGACAATGAGCTTGTCTCAAATTTGTGTTCCCTCTAATATGTTGTCTTACTATAATAATCTTGAAATAATATTTTCATTAAGTTTCAATTGTTGTTAAGTTATGTAGGCAGGAAATAACACTATGAAGTTTATTTTAATTTTGTTTAGTTGTTTCTTGACTTACCTCATACTTCTTAACTCCCTGGCATATCTAGATTTCGTCACTGTATTTGTGACATTCTTAATGCTGTTCACGTTCAGAACTCAGTGAATGTGAACAGCATTGAGAATGTCACAAATACAGTGACGAAATCTAGATATGCCAGGGAGTTAAGAAGTATGAGGTGAGTCAAGAAACAACTAAACAAAATTCAATTGTTGTATATGTACAGAATGTAACAGATCTTTCAGGTCATATAGAAAGGATAATTTTTTGTTAAGGTATTTGACAGTAAGGTTCGGACATTGAATAATACAATTGCACACAAAATACATTTTTTTAAAAGGTATGTTTTGACAGTTTACAATGCATTGTCACATGCTATCATGGGATAGTTTTTATGTTGTTTTCTTGTATTGCAACAACACATATGATGTTGAAAAACTCCGTGATAACTTTATTTAATTCAATAAACTTTCTGTCACATTCTACTCACAAACTGCTGTAATAATTGATCTTGTTTAAAGTTTATCTATCACACAATTATTTTACAGTCTCTATTGTGTCCACTTCCAAGTTTCAAAGTTTCTTCTCTTTCACAGCTCACTATGTCAATATCTCTTCACAACTGACTTGCTCTTGACCCTGGCAACAGATTATATGAGCGAGGAAGGGAATTTCTCAGCTTCCGATCGAGATTTTTCCAGTATGGAAGTATCTGGTATTGAACTTCCCCAACAGGGAAAGTAGAAGCTTAGGGAAATCTCCAGAATAGGAGATTGATGATCTGCACAAGTTGGCTACTCACAAGTCTATTTCTACCAATGCGAGACCAGTATTCATGATGTAACCCACGAAATTCAAATGCCACTATTATGATGCATCACAGTATGTTGCAAACAGACTGCCCATGCCTCATTAATGCTGTCACAACTCTGTTGAACATGGCAGAATTCTGATTGATGTGGTGAAACACATCATTCATTCATTCAGTCAATCAAGTTAGTTCTTGTGTGTAACTCAAGTTTCATATACCACACTTCTGGCATGCCGTCAAAGAAAAAAAGGAACTTAGGACTTCTATAAATAACATGGTGCACACCTTGACCAATGCACATAACTTATAAACAATGTGTTTGGTAATACATGTTCCTTAAAAAAAATTATCCTCCGTGTATGACCTACCATTCCCAAAAGTTTGTCAGTGAGTCCTTTTACAGAATGTGATTAAATTCAATTCCCAAACTTCTAGGGACATTAATGTTATGTGACCATGGGTCTGAAAGTAATTATTGATTGAGAAACCTAGAAATTTGAACTATATTGTAAAGAACAAAAATACTACAATACCATTCAAAACCATTTTACTTTGTAATACTTTACAAAAAGTGATCAAAGGTATGGCCTCCTAATTCAATATAAGTTCTGCATTAACGTGTCATTGCATGTAAATACAGGCTACCATCCAGACATAATGGAAGTATGTACAACCCAATCAAATTCTTCCCTATATTACCTTCTTCTTTCTTAGCACTAGAGTCCTTTCAGTTTGACCTTGGCTTCCTTTAAGATAAATGCCCATTCTTGTCTATGCAATGCCTTACTCCCATCCAAATTCATAGTCTTATTTTGTTTGCTCAGTTGTTTCCGTAAATCAGTCTGGCATTCAACTTTAGGCTTCTCAACTTTGTTTCTTTTCCAGGATTAAGTTGTCAGCCTCATGCCCAACCTGGAGGAACAGGGACTCTTCTGTTAGGGTTACCATACTTTAGCCGAGAGGACCTCATTTTAAGGCGCCAGGTACTTGCCCTCGCCCTTCCCTTAGAGATAGGATTTCCTAGTTTATTAACCAGGTTGAAGCCTGCCTGCTAAGGCATTATTTTGTATTTAGTAGATACATTTACTTGCATAAATGTATTCACCAAGACCACTAAACCAATCATTCACCCTCCTTTATTATCTGGGCTCGGGTTCAGCTATGTGATGGCCTAAGGCACTGAAAGAAGGTCCCCAGGTCTCTCTCATAAGAAGAGTTCCCTACAATTTCTCTTAACTCTTAATTACTTGCGCATACATAACCTACGTGAGGACACGTGCGGGGTACTTTTTGCCTTCAAGTCTTTATCATAGTTAATAACACTGTATCACATTATTACAAAGTTTAATGATTTTTTTTAGATAATAATAACATATATACACACCTCACTCAAAACAAAAGAAGTCTGGACTGGACTCCACCACATGATATATGCAGATCGGCATGCTGCAATTGGTGCATCACTTTGTCGGGACAGAAGTGGCATCTCCCACCTTTTTTGATGATCAATGGTTCAACTTCCTCCACAGGTCTTTGAGATGTTTTATTTTTGCCTGAAGAGGTTTTAGCAAAGTGTTATGGTTGCCCTTTTCTTCAGATAGCTGTCCAGTAAACTCCAACCAAGGTCTTTTAGAAAGTCGCGGCAAGCAATCTTTCTTCCCACATTTTCTTGTATAATTATATGTGCATTGATGCTGCCAACATTCAACAAGAAGTAAAAAATAGTCAGTGGCCAGCGATTGGACATCTACATCTTCTGACATAATAGAATCCTGATCACAGTCTTCGTCTCATGAAGAAGAAAATCTGCCAACAATTTCATCATCTGATACTTCCAGCAGTTCTATGATTTCATCTTCTGTCAATATCTTCCTCTTTCTACTCATATTTACTCTTAAACTTCAAATTAAGCACGAGAATAAAAAATAACTCTCTACAGTTGCTAGGCGGGCACGGGGTAAAAAATCTCTGCAGGCAGCAACAATGACATAAAATAAATATAATTGCATCATTAGCTATTCCAAGAAAACTAAATACAACAGAAACACATGCTAGAAGAGCCCATTTGAGAGTAGGCGAGTTCCAGGGAATCTCGTAAATGTAATTGTCACTAAGGCTCGAATCTATTAACACATTAGACTGTAAAAGTCGTTCTCTGCCTGTACTCTGCTGAGAAAGTTGCATCCAAATACGTTTTTGCATACTCAAAAATCTGTTCATGCAATAATAATTGTTGAAATTCCTAAGCTACCTGGCGAGGTGACTTAGCAGAGAAACGAATCGTGAGCAACCCGATGGTAACCGATGTAGTTTGAAACCTTGCTGCATACCTTGCTGCTTTATCCAAGGTGTCAGACCTTGAAGACTTCGATCATGTTTTCAGTATACGCGGAGAAGAGGAATTTGATAGAGTCTACCAAAGAATTCAACTGGAAGAACAGGAGAATCGGTGCAATATTGCGTGATGCAGATGTCGTCGTATACGGTATTATTTGCAGGATGCAAGCATAAATGCATTCCTCTAGCAGATAAAAATAACGGAAGTGGTTTTATCGCTGAGAATTCTGGGTAATTTCTTGCCAATATTATGAAAACGACGACTTTTATGCATGACCAGTTAGTGGGTAGCTAATTCGATCTTTGCACTTGCTCACGGAAAGTCAGCTCACCAGTGATTGGAAGTAATTTGAGTAGAGACTAATGTATTTGCATGCGGCCCTAAAGGATAGTGTCATTCAACCTAATGGAAAAAAATTACCCCACGCGATTAATTAAGGGTTAAAGGCAAATTGTTTTTGCTGTAAAAATGTGAAGATGGTGTTAGGATTTTCATCTGCCCAGTTGTGTTGATTGTGAACATTGACATTCCATCTAGGGTAAACAATGCTTCATTGATGAACAACATAAACCATCCAAAACCAAGTTCCATAGTGTATTGATGCAGGTACCATTGACAAACTCAACCCACCAAGGATAGTCATTTGGTGTAAATGCTTGCACCTTTTACAGATGAAATAGAAACAAAGTTGTTCCTTCCAAACTCGAAAACACTCATGTGGTAAACATGAAATTGATGTAAAATACATCATGAGCTTGGTGGTGTGTTGTTTACTACTTACAAAACATTCTCTTCAAACTCGGGTATGGAAACTGCACAGTCAGTTGGCATCACATCTGTGGACTTAACACCAAAGATTGCAAATTGTACTTTGCAGTAAAAATTAATGTAAAGTACAGTAATACGAACGATCATGTTCACTCATTTAGACAATTCACTTGCAATTGCACCTGTTTTTGCAAGCACCAATTGATAGCAACAAATGTATGATTGTTTGACACATGTCGTCCAGGATATCGCTCTGCATAAAGATGTTTAGCAGCCCTAGAGATACCATTGCACGCACCATAAACTAAATGGACATCTGTTAATTCAACCCAAATAAACTTATAACTTATTTTATATTTAAAGAGAAAAAGTATATGCTCAGACCAGGACTTGAATCCGGGACCCTTGGTTCTCTAGACCAAGGGTCCCGGGTTCAAGTCCCGGTCTGAGCATATAATTTTTCTCTTTGAATATGATTTATCCATCATTGAGATATATGAAATGAATAATAAAAACATTATAACTTACTTCTCTACTCACAATGAACAACAATGTACTATGTCTTCATTAGACAAACATTGCACTTCGATGTCATGATCTTTTTACTGATTAATGTAAACATTGATCGTTTGAAGCATGGTTGACGTAAGTAAAGTTTGTTCTTTACAGTATCGTACCCAGTTTCCTGATTTCTCATTCAATAATACAGACCCATGGCCATATAACAAAAAGTTTTTGTTTTGATCTGTTCTATCTTCCCTAGAAGTTCTGTACTGAATTTAGTTACACACACATATATATGTATATGTTCACCGCTGTGGTCTCGGGGTAATGTGCTGCCTTGTCACGCAGTGGGCCCGGGTTCTATCCCCGCTTGGGACAGTTTTTCTGGGTGAGGTTTTTATCTGGGTTTTCCTCACCTGTAAGACAAATGCCAGGAAAATTGTAAGGCCCAAACGGCTCCCGAAATCATATGGCCATCGCAATCATCATCATTCATATTCATCTTATCATCATCATCCTTCATCGGTGTGGAAAGCAACGGGAAGCTACCACACCTATAATTCTATAGTAAAGCTGCAAAGCATAGCATTGAAAATGCTATGATTGCAGTGACAGACCTGCTTTCGGGCAGAATTACTATTGATGGATGGATATATATATATATATATATATATATAAAGTAAAGGTAAGTGATCTCACCATAGCCTTAGGAGGCCTTTGTGATAGCAGGAGGTTAAGGCTCATGCCTTTCTAGAGGATTGGCATGAGACTTCAAACCTGCATGATGGCTGTCTTTATCCCCAGAACATATATTACTCATTTGGGTTAGAGATTGAGTCGACCCTGGGGCAATGGTGTTTGCCAGAAGGTTTATGCCAGTTTAAAAATACTGATACCACCGAGGCTCAAACTTCAACCTTCTGGCTTTATAACGGGCTTCCAATATAAAACTGGACCGGCCTCACGGAGTTTCACCCGGCACGCAGTGCTGTCTCTTCCTCCCGCAATTCACCCTGCCTGCCACCTGTCCTTGAACTGTTTCTTACCTTATAGAAAATGCTGGAAATGTTGTCCTCCCCCCGCAGTTAAACAGGCATTATAACCGAGTAAACACATTTAGATTGACACGCTGTAGTTCGGGCACTGTCAAGTTTCTGATTTCATTTCTTATGTTGTTCTTCAGTTCTTCCAATGTGTGCGAATTTGTTTTGTACACTTTGTCTTTCGGGCTACCCCCACAAATAAAAATCACACACTGTTAGATCTGGGGAGCGAGGGGGCCATACACCAGCACTAATCACTCAATCTTGAAACACTTCCCTAATTTTTCTTCAGTAAGAACCGTATGACTTCGCGTGTGTTTCTTATTTTGTACTGAACCAGTGGTCTCAAATTTAGTCACAAGATCGTGGATTGTCGATCTGGAAGGAGGTAATTGTCCAGGGAAGTTCCGAATAAATTCCTCGCTAACGCGACGAGCTGATTCGTATTTATAATAACATTTACACACATGAATGCGCTGCTCTAATGTCAGCTGACGTCTCATCTTGTCGAACGATAGTAAACTGACTAGTTCAAGGACGAGCGGCTGGCAGAGTGAAATGCGGACAAGGAGAGAGCGCTGCCTGATGGGTGAAACCCTGTGAGGCCGGTCCGGGTTTATATTTAGAGCCCGGTATATGTAATCTCCCATGCCATTGCCAAGGTTTCTAAGGCAACATGCCTTGGTGCAGAGTATTGGACATGCACTGGTTACAGTCCTTTTGGAAAAGAAATTTTCTCATGGAATTTTACCTAGTAAGAGACTGGTGCCCTCCTGGCAACATGATGAATTTAGGTAGCTGCAATAAGTTATTAGTGGTTCTAGATTGAGAAAACTACCTATAATGGATCAGGGATATTTTGCTGATATGTGGATGTGAGGCCAGCAGCCAATGCACCATGGAGTTTAATATAACTGACCCTAACTTATGACATTATTGAACCTGGAAGTACATGAGATTTAGTATAAATGTAGAATTTATTTGTAAGAATATAAAGTAATTCATTTTGGGTGAGAATGAGTCTAAGGTGAGTTATAAAAGTTCTTATGTATGTTACGAGAAGCTTTGTATTCTTCTTGTTTTCATTTTTTTTTCTCACTGCCTTGTTTGTTATATTGAAAATGATAGAAATGAAAAATTTTCACAACATATCACAAAAAAATATGTCCAGAAGGTGATAGAACAAATGCAAGTAATACAGGAAATAACTGAATTTATCATATGTAATGCCATGAGTGATTTCCAAATTATTGATAAATTGGAAATCAAGAGTGGCATTTGTTAGGACTATTTAACGAATAAAATTAAGCTGTTTACTCACAAATCATTGTTTAACTATAGTTATTTTAAAATATTTCTATATTTCATGTAAACTGCGATGTTTGAAAACAAATCAGAAATGTGAGGTTATGTTCATTCACTGCTGCTTGATCATATTATTTATTGCCAAATAAGATCGCAATATTGTAAGTGTTGCACCCAAGTGGAGAAATAATGAAACACATCAAACTATATATCATAATCAACATTATGGTTATTCATTTATTTTTTAGTAAACAACTCAGTAAAATCAAGGAATCTTTTCATTATTTGCTATATTCAATGTATTTGTTGGATAAAAATAATGCTTTGACCTGTTCAGAACATTAAAAAAGGAGGAGCTTTCTTTATCACAAAAGCAGGAGCTGATAAAGAGAAATCCGTAAAGACCGAGGTGAAACATGACTGTGATTGGTTGTAAATCAAAAATCATTGTAACGTGATTGGTCATTGACTCCCATTTGGGGCATGAGTTAAATAGTCAAGTTAACTTTACATTTGCCAAAAGTTATTTTTTTTATCTTTGTTTAATATTCTCGCTTCAAGAATTATATAATGTAAATGACAATTAATGATGGATGAGGAAAATTTTGAAGGAGTGGCTGAATACAAATACCCAGAAAAAAATTAATGAAAAACATAGAATTATTCTTGTTCCTCTTATATTATATGGATGGGAAACATGGTCTATTATTTTACAGTAGGAGAAAACATTACAAGTATTTGAGAATAAAGCTCTTAGGAATTTTTTTGGACCAAAGAGAGGCAGACAGATGAATGGACAAGAAACATAACAGTGAACTAAATGATCTTTATAAGAAACCAGATGCAGTAAGCAAAATTAGTCTCGTAGACTGCCGATGGGCAGGATAGTGAGGGACAAAAGAGGAACATGGAAACATCTTTTAGGAAAATCAGCGGGAAAGCACCCGATAGTTAGCCCAAGAATGAGGTGGGAGAATAAATTAACCGTTATTTGAGGGAGGTGAATTATATGGGAGATGACTGGAAAACATTAGAATCAGGATAGACACACATGGAGAACTTAAGTTCCACTCACTGCCTTGAACCTCTAGGTTCAATAGTGCCAGTTAGTTGGTTCTAAGTAGTTCCAAGGTCAATATAATTAGCCTTTACAAAAAGCAAAATATGGACTGGGTAAATCTACTGACACATCCTAATCATCATAAAACATTCATACCAATGTGTTGCAGTCCAATACAATAATGTGTCATTGACTTGGGCCACATATGTTTTGATCCACAATTGCTATTTTAACTTTTGTAAGATTCATGATATGTTCCGTTGAGGTATTATTCAAAATTAAAGTATAAAATTATGGAATATTTACCTAAAAGGTCCATCTCCTCAACTTTATTAGTTATTTAACTGTAGCGCTTTCGGGACTAGTCCCATCATCAGCAGGATTCAAAACTGGCATTTCACTGAAGATCTGGTAGAGGGGGTTACTCATACTGAGTTTGTTTTTGTTTATCAGATGGTCGGTGTTGTTAACTGCTTTCAAAATTTCCATCTCCTCGAGTACGTTTATCTTTGCTGGATTATTTTCTCTGTGCATTACAAATAGGAATGAGATGCACAAAGAAATTAAACATAGACTCAATTCTGGAAATGCGTGCAGAGACTCTTGATGTCCCAACTCCTTTCAAAAAATGTTAAACTGAAAATATATAAAACTATTATTCTACCAGTTATATTATATGGGTGCGAAACATGGACTCTTACTTTAAGGGAGGAAAGAAGATTACAAGTATTTGAGAATAAAATACTTAGGAAAATTTTTGGACCAAAGGGAGATGAACAGATAGGTGAATGGAGAAGACTACATAACAATGAACTACATGGTCTTTATAAGAAACCAGATATAATAAGAACAGTCAAGTCTCATAGACTGCGATGGGCAGGACATGTTACATGTATGGGGAATGAAAGACTTGCATGGAAGCTACTTGTAGGAAAGCCAGGAGGAAAATGCCCAGTTGGTAGACCAAGAATGAGGTGGGAGAATAACATTATCCATGATTTGAGGGAAGTAGATTATACAGGGAATGATTGGAAAGCATTAGCTCAGGATAGGGATGTATGAAGAGCTTGTGTCTGCGCGGCCATGAACCTTCAGGTTCGATAGTGCCAGTGGGTAAGAAAGTAAGTAAGTGCATTACTGTTAGGGTGTTTTCAATATCTAACATGCGATGTCCTTCATGGATAACGTTAATCCAGCAAAAATAAATGTACTCGAGGAGATGGAAATTTTGAAAGCAGTTAACGCCAACCATCTGATAAATGAAAATGAATCCAGTACGTGTAACCCCCTCTGCCAGATCCTCAGTGAAACACCAGTTTTGAATCCTGCTGATGATGGGACTAGTCTCGAAAGCGCTACAGTTAAATAACTAATAAAGTTGAGGAGATGGGCCTTTTAGGTAAATATTCCATATTTTTATACTCTAATTTATTCTAACTTTGAAAACCTGTTTTATTGCAGTACAAAACATGTTATCTGGTTTAATTACCCACACTCTACTGTAACAGCATCCTGCCTGTATTTGCATTACTTAATTTACAATTTATTCTGGTGTCATCCTGCATAATTTCTGTGAAAAAGGGGTTAGAACAAAAGCAAAAATTCATGAAATTGCATTGTTAGAGTCTATAGTCAGAGGTCTTAATGCTGTCTTGTTGAGGAATCGATACTGTAGTTTCCAGTACGATTTTGCTCCAGTCCACAATACAAGTTTGTTGCTAGTGTGCCTTGAAGGTCATGAACCTGATTTCAACTCTCTGACTGATTGGCCTTCTGCTAGCCTAGACAATAACTCCTTGGACTACAAACTTTGATCAGTGTTAGAGTGTATCTCTTGTAAGAGGAGGAACCCCTCAATCGACAGCTTCAGTCTGTGGGTGCTACAATGGAAGAATGGTCCAAATGATTTAAAACCTTTGTCCATACAAAAGGTGAAAACAGCTTGGTGCTAAGTGTGTGAAATATATTGAAATTTAATATACTAAAATTATATTAAAATATCACATTTTTTTTTTTTTTAGTTATTCTTTGAAAACTTTGTATCAATATTTATAACAAGGCTAGGTACATCCTGGTATACTTTTAGGGTCGAATGTTTGAACGCATTAGACAGTAAAAGGCGTTCTCTGCTGAGAAAGTTTTATCCAAATACATTTTGCTTACTCAGAAATCTATTCATGCAATAATAATTGTAAGCTACCTGACGAGGTACCTTAAGATCATAGCTCAAGATAGAAACTTATCGTGAAAATCCCAAAGGGAACCGATGGTAACCGATGTACTTTGAAACCTTTGCAGCTTTATCCAAGATGTCGGACCTTCAAGACTTCGATCATGTTTTCGGTATACGCAGAGAAGAGGAATTTGATAGAGTCTACCAAAGAATTCAACTGGAAGAACAGGAGTATCGGCATAATATTGCACGACGTAGACGTCATTGTATACGGTATTATTTGCGGGACGCAAGCGTAAATGCATTCCTCTATAGCAGATGAAAATAACAAAAGTGGTTTTATCGCTGAGAATTCTGGGTAATTCGTTGCCAATATTACGAAAACGTCAACTTTCATGCATGACCGGTAAGTCGGCCGTTAATTCGATCTCAGCAATTGCTCACGGTGAGTCAGCTCACCAGTGATTGTAAGTAATTTGAGTAGAGACTAATGTATTTGCATACGACCCTTAATTTATCTGAGGCTAAACATCTTATAACAATCATTTCCTCTGTTGCGATAATTATTTTTATGTTCTTAAAAATGCTGAGTGGCTGAAGTTAATATTTGGTATGTAACCAGGAATTTATCAATTAATCAATTCTGGGCTACTTTGAAGTCAGTTTTTTTTCCTCATTCACAAATGTCCCTGTTGTTTGCATCTTCCAAGTGGTCTACTCTTATGAGATCTTGATTCACCTGATCTTTGAACTGTAGCTTTGTTCTGCTCAATGGTCTTTCACCTCATAGATAGCTGTTATTATGTACTCATTTTGTTGGTCTTGCATTCTCTTGATGTAATATGGGACCAAGCTAATGTAATCTTCTGCTCTTCACCAGTGCTACCACATTTGGCTCCTGATACAATACTCTTAAATCTCTGTTCTTTCTTACTTCCATCCCTCATTTTCTTTAACAGCACCAAACATTTTTCATAAAAATTTTCAAAATGTCTACTGCTGTGGTCTTGAGGTAGCATGCTGCCTTGTCACACAGTAGGCACAAGTTCGATCCTTGATCGGGACAAGTTTCCTGGGTTTTTCGTCATCTGTCAGACAAATGTCGGAAAACTTTAAGGCCCAAACGGTCCCTGAATATCATCTGGCCATCATTATCATATTCATATAATTTGATTAAGTTTCAGATTAAGACATCTCCTGGTGCGTCATTACCATCATCATGATCTTGTAGAAGATTTCCGGGCTGTTGGCCGTGGTCTTGAGGCTTGTAGTTCCCCGACATTTTGCCAGAGACTGCGTCCAGCATCCTCAAGTGTTGTCTTGAGACTGGCAATTTTGTCGACTTCCTGCCCTATTTATACATTTATCCACGGCGTGAACACGTATATAGATATCTTTCTGGACATGGCCTTGATAAATCATAACACTTCTCTGGAAGAAATTTGAAGGTAGATTTCACCATGCAAAAGTTGACAGTACATGCATGGAAGCTTCTTGTAGGAAAACCAGAGGGAAAATGCCCAGTTGGTATACCAAGAATGAGGTGGGAAAATGACATTAATTATGATTTGAGGGAAGTAGATTATACAAGGAATGATTGGGAAACAATGCAGGATTGGGATGTATGGAGAGCTTATGCCATGTGGCCATGAACCTGTGGGTTCGATAGTGCCAATGAGTTAGTTAGTTAATAGTTGACAGTTCCCTTGTTGGTTGACACCAAAAATTACCATGATATATATATATACATATATATATATATATATATATGAGAGCATCAAGATGTTCAAATTAGACAAAATAAGAATTACTGTCATAAGAGAAAAGATGAATATTGGTTATTCAATAGTATATAGGTATAAGCAATTAAACTGGTATGGGCACGTACGACAAATGCAAGAAGAAAGATTACCCAGGAAAACATTGGAATGGTGTCCACCTGGAAGAAGGAGGAGAGGAAGATCTCGAAACTCGTGGATGCAGGAAATAAGAACTGGAATGAGAGCAAGGGGACTGAAGGACATGGATTGGATGGAGAGAGGCGAGTGGAGAAGAAAAATAAAACTTTAGGCACAGAAAGATGTGTAAACATTAAAATTCTGTATATAAATAAATAAATACATATAATCTGTAAATGCTTTAGCAGCCACAATACTTGTTTTTTTCGGAACCAAACTCTGCATATAAAAATTAATTTTGGAAAGTTAGGTAGAGTTTTTTTACCAGGAAAATGTTACCATTTAGGAATGGGGCTTCACATGAAGCAATAATTAAAATATTCACAGGAACCAAAAGACAATTGAATTCCTTTTTAAATTTTATTAATAACATTCACAGAAGTATTAATTTCACAATGGAATTAGAAACAAATAATAGTATAAATTTCTTGGATTTATCAATAAAACACATTGATAATAAGTTTGAGTTTGGTATCTTTCACAAACCATCTCATACTGATACCACTATCCATAGTTCTTCTCTTCACCCATATACTCATAAGATGGCAGCCTTTAATAGTTACATTCATAGACTTTTAAATATCCCTCTTTCACCCTTGGAATATAATAATGAATATTATTAAACAATTGGCTGTTAATAATGACTACGACCCTGAAATTATAGAATGTTTAATTAAGAAGGTTCATTACAATAAAGCAATTAACAAAATTTTTCCTTTACCCAAAGAAAACAAAGAAATATGTTGTAATGTCATACATAGGCCCACTTTCAAATAAAATATCTAAACACTTTAAAAAGTTGAACATTAATGTGGCATTTAAAACTAATAAAACTCTACAAAATATAATAAAAAAACAAAACCAAAACAAAAAAAGAAAAATTATCAGGTGTATATAAATTGAAGTGTGGCACATGTGACAATGTCTATATAGGACAAACTGGTAGACCTTTTTATCTCTCGGATAAAGGAACACATGAGAGCATATAACAGAAATTTAGAAAATTCAAAATATGCTAACCACCTATTCCAATTTAATCATTGTTTCAATCCGAATTCTGAAATTTTACACATTTGTGATAAGGGTAAGAAGTTCGATTTTTGGAGGCTGTAGAAATTAATAAATTTAAAAGTAGTAAAAAACTGTTAAATTCTCAACTTGATTTGAATGAATCCCCTTTGTTAAATTAAAAAATTTAAATAAATATTGTTGTATTGTTGCTTAGATCAGTTGGAACACAATTCATAATTTGTTAACATGTCTGAAGAAGGTACAGTGTACCGAAACAGCTGTCACTGAATTATATAATAAATATGAAAATCAAATAAAACTTATGTTTTATTTTTATTTAATTAATAATTAAAATATTGCTCTAGTGTCTCTGATTTTCGAATTCCCATAATAGTTCATGTATATGCCATTGAAATAAAATGAGAAATGTATTCTAAATAATCAGTGATATTGCCCATTAAGAGTGGAGGTTTATCTAGAAGCCATAATTTTAAGAATTGCTGTAGCGGCTGCCATGTTTGTTTTCTAGGGGCAGGGAACATAACCATTAGACCACTGCAGCTGACTGCATAATTTGTTTCTTACTTACTCATTGGCACTATTGAACCTGTAGGTTCATGGCCGCATGGACATCTCTCCATGCATCCATATCCTGAGCTAATGCTTTCCAGTCATTCCCTGTATAATTTACTTCCCTCAAATCATAGCTAATGTTATTCTCCCACCTTATTCTTCGTCTACCAACTGGGCGTTTTCCATCTGGTTTTCCTACAAGAAGCTTCCATGCTCGTCTTCATTCCCCATACATGCCACATGTCCTGCCCCATTGCAGTCTACGAGACTTAACTGTTCTTATTATATCTGGCTTCTTATAAAGACCATGTAGTTCATTGTTGTGTAGTCATCTCCATTCACCTGTCTGTTCATCTCTCTTTGGTCCAAAAATTTTCCTAAGCACTTTATTCTCAAATACTCGTAATCTCCTTTCCTATCTTAAAGTAAGAGTTTATGTTTCACATAATTTGTTAACAATGAATAATTAAAATATGGGAGGTTTAAAAGGGACACCATGTACTTCCATCAAATTTACTTGCATTAATAATAATAAAAACGTCAATAGAAACCCTACTGGTTTTATAAAGTAGTGTTTAAATTTCCAATAAATGTCTTCTTAACTAAGAAGCTGCCATTTGCAAAGATAGAAGCAAACGTTTCATAGCATTTGGTGCACAGGAATTACAATGTATATAAAAGAAAATTTTGCATTTAGATTGGAACTTGCCTCGGTAGCTCAGTTGGTAGAGCATTGGCCTGGAAAGCCAAACGTCCTGGGTCGAGTCTCATTCTGGGCGAAAATTTTTCTCTTCAAATATTACATGCATTTGTTGTTTTAAAAGTAATGTGATAATAGAATTTGAGTGAATATTTATGTAATGTTCTGTTACAGGATGAGCTGTTCCAGCTTGTCACTGATCAGGGATTTCTTCATGAAACTAAAGTGGTGTGGGAAACACTGTCAAATATTGAGGGTGATGGAATGTTCGTGGACGGACATTTCATCACCGTCCCCCCCAAGGAATCTACTTTTCCCATGGACTCAGATAACAATGAGTGAGTTACAAAATTTGTACTTTGTAAATATGTTATGTCTTATGGTATTGATTTCTTATTTATATGTTCATTTTAAATACATAATTCAATTTCCTTTTTTAATTGCATGCTTAGAATTTTAATTCTAGTTTAAATTAAAATTTGTTTGTTTTATTGTGAATCTTTCTTTCTTTTTTCTTTAATTCGTTTGTTTTTTGTGTGTTCAGACTCTGTAGTATAGGAATTATTTGGATCGTTTTTATTAATCAAACATTGTCAAAATTAATATAAATTAATTACCAATTTAGACTCTGTAGTATAGGAATTATTTGGATCATTTTTATTAATCAAACATTGTCAAAATTAATATAAATTAATTACCAATTTTAAATTAAAAGGGAAATGTATTTTGTACCAGGAAATGTTGTTCTGGTATGATCTTGATCTAATATATATATTTAAAAAGATATATATATATATATATTTTTAAGCAGCACCAAATATGTCGTATCTAGTCACCAGTATGTTGTAGTGGTGGCTCACAAAACTGAAAAGTGTGAAGTGCAGTATATTTTTTATACTTCTATTAACATAAGGGAAATTTTTCTCTACTTATTCAATTGACAGACTCCCATAGTGAAGGCGAAAGGAGGGCAGAATCACATAGCTCTTCACTTGAGTTTTCAGATAATTTACAATATGTATATGAGTAGTCATAATAATGAATTGAAATCTGTAAAAAAATATAGGTGAAGTACACATGAGTGACATTTCACTTGGCAAGCAAGCAGTATTTAAGAAGTCTGGATAGTTAATAATTTTGAGTTTCTTTATTTGATTGAAGTTTATATTTAAGTTACATGATACAGTATTAAATATTTATGTTACATTTATAGAATCTTAAATTATATCAAATTTCATTACTGCATGAGTAAATTACAATCTTGTCTGTGGAAACTTTAAAAGCATGTGTGAATGAATAGTACAAAGCTATGTCTTTCAACTAGTTATAATATGTCGATTTTACCATAAAATGTAACAAGTTCCTATTAAAAAATTAATGTGAGTCGTCATTCATCTCACCTCATAAACTCTGTATTCTTCACAGCACAAAAAAAAATCTATGTTTATGTTAAGTAATTAAAAAAATGTGCTGTTCTGTTTAATCATTTTAGTGCAATTTGAGCTTGTTACAATTAAGATTTACATGATTAAGATGTAACGAGTTCCTATTAAAAAAGTAATATGAGTCGTCATTCATCTCACCTCATAAACTCTGTATTCTTCACAGCACAAAAAAAAAATCGATGTTTATGTTAAATAATTAAAAAATGTGCTGTTCTGTTTAAACATTTAAAAAATGTGCTGTTCTGTTTGTTTCAACATTTTAAAAAATGTGCTGTTCTGTTTAAACATTTTAGTGCAATTTGAGCTTGTTACAATTAAGATTTACACAATTAAGATGTAACAAGTTCCTATTAAAAAAGTAATATGAGTCGTCATTCATCTCACCTCATAAACTCTGTATTCTTCACAGCACAAAAAAAATCTATGTTTATGTTAAATAATTAAAAAATGTGCTGTTCTGTTTAAACATTTAAAAAATGTGCTGTTCTGTTTGTTTAAATATTTTAAAAAATGTGCTGTTCTGTTTAAACATTTTAGTGCAATTTGAGCTTGTTACAATTAAGATTTACACAATTAAGATGCAACAAGTTCCTATTAAAAAAGTAATATGAGTCGTCATTCATCTCACCTCATAAACTCTGTATTCTTCACAGCACAAAAAAAAATCTATGTTTATGTTAAATAATTAAAAAATGTGCTGCTCTGTTTGTTTAAACATTTAAAAAAATGTGCTGTTAAACAGTTTAGTGCAATTTGAGCTTGTTACAATTAAGATGTAACAAGTTCCTATTAAAAAATTAATATGAGTCATCATTCGTCTCACCTCATAAACTCTGTATTCTTCACAGCACAAATAATAAATCTATGTTTATGTTAAATAATTAAAAAATGTGCTGTTCTGTTTAAACATTTTTGTGCAATTTGAGCTTGTTACATTTAAGATTTCATAAGGTATGCTGTGATATTGTAATATTCTAAATAATTCGTTGATCATTCCAATGCAAAAAATTAGTCATAAATGAATGCTATTTTTACTACAAATCTGCAAATATTCTACACATCATGTTGCAGCTATTAAAACCTTTGGATCTCTATACGGCTGCTTGTGTATATACAGTGACATCAATTTTTGTATTGTGCCAAGATTACTAGGCAGAGTGGATGCCAAGTTGTGAGCTGGTAAAGTCTCATTTGCATAAACCTCTCAATTCAAATGCACAGTTTTCTCAACTTGAATTGTGGTTAGAATAATCACCTACTTTTTCATAGAAGCTGTTGAAAATTATGTCCTTGTACCCTCACTTATTTCTGACATAAGAAAGTTAAAATTAAGAATAATTTGAATTAAAATGTTCTTAAAATATGTCAGAAATATGTTGCAGTACAAGGAGAACATTTTCAACGTCATCATCATCATCCGGTATCATGGCAGCTGCCGTCGTCTTCCGGAAACCAAACGCCATTCCTCTCTGTCCATCCATTGATATTTCTCCATTCCTCTGATATTCATAGCTGTTTGTACCCCTTCTATCCAAGTTTTCTTCGGTCTTCCTCCTTTCCATTGGGATCCATTCCATAACAATTTTTGGCATTCTTTTGACATGGCCATACCACTGTAATCTTTTCTTTTCTATATTGTCCATGATGTCCGGCTCCTCTTGTACACCCATAATTTCCCTTATTTCTTTATTTCATATTCTATCCATTCTAGATTTTCAAGCTGATCTTAAAACATCCATTTCTCTACTTTAAATTATTTTCATTTCACTGGTAGGAATTTGCCAGACTTCAGCACCATATGTTAAAATGCTCTGAATTATGGTTTGATATATTTGTAATTTTCTATTTTTTGTAATATTTTTGCTCCACCAAACAGAGTTTAAAGCATTTATTGCTTGTTTTGTTTGTGTGATTCTATTTTTAATTTCCACTGTGTTATCGCCTGAATGGTCTAATTTTGTTCTTAAATAAGTGCATTCAATACTTAGTTTTAGTTCTTCTCCATTCTTGAAATTTATATTTTCCATTTCTTCTCCTATACACAGGTATTTAGTTTTCTCAATGTTTATATAAAGTCCCCATTTTTCATATTCTTCTTTTAGTTTTTTAGCCATATATTCTATGTCATCGTGGTCTTGTGCTATTAATACCTGGTCATCTGCAAAATTTAGTGAATATACATGTGTATTTTGGATGGGTATGCCCATTTTTTGACATTTTTTCCTCCAGTCTCTTAGTACTCTTTCGAGATAAATTTTAAATAGAGTTGGAGATAAACTGCAACCTTGCCTTAAACCTTTTGTAATAGTAAATCCTTTTGTTATATGATTTCCAACTTTTATTTTTGAAATAGATCCTTTGTATAATGCTTTTATAGCTTCTACTAATTTTTTGGTAATGTTAGAATTGTCTAAAGTTTCCCATAACATTTTTTGGGGAATACTGTCATATGCCTTGGTTAAATCAACAAAAAGCAAATGTAAATCTCTGTTAGTAGCTCTTTTCTTTTCATTTGTGTTATGCAAAATATATTATCTGTGCATGACCTACCACTTCTAGAACCAGATTGTTCTTCCATTTCTTTATCCTGGTATTCTATATCGACCATTTTACTTAGTATACGTCCATATATTCTACTTAATGTACTTGTTACTGATATGCCTCTATAATTTTCAAACTTTCTCTTGTCTCCCTTCTTATGTATCAATGTTATAATAGTGACTTTCCACTCTTCTGGCACTCTTCGCCATTTATTATTTTATTAAACAGTACAGTGATCGTTTCCAATAACTTCTGACTGCCACTTTTAATCAATTCTATAGCAATATTTCCTGGGCCGGCATTACTATCATTTTTCATTCACATAATTTCCTTTTTCTTCAACATATTCTGTGAAAAAAGTAGGTCATTATTTTAATAGTTTTTAATATTTTAATAGTTGATAAATCTGGCACTTGAATAGATTGGTGATTTATATGAGTGGTAAAATCACAAGTTTCTTACCTCTCCTCATACAAATTTTCTAAATAGATCGCGATTTCAAGACCATAATGGTCTCATCTTCAGTATTATTTTGGCGACCTATTTGTATCAGACTTTATTGGATGATGACTAGCTTCCAGGCTGTGCATTCTTGTCATATCAAAAAAATAATGACACCTATAATAAAATTATGTAATTATTCTTATTTAAAAATGTTCAGGTTCTCTGTAATTCAAGTACACAATTTTAAATACATAGTAGTAGTAATAAATTTATTTGCAAATGCAATGACTAAAAGATCATTGGCTAAGGTTGCCATATATCTTATGATTAAAACTAGGACAAATCCTACAGAATGCTAATCAATAAGTGCAGATGTGCAGAAATTTAAAAATTAAGAAAAATAGACTTGGTGATATACTTTAATTTGTTGGTAGACCACCGATCCTCACATTCCCTGGGAATTTTAAATTTCATTAATTTCTTCTTTTTTTTTATTTTAATGTAGATTTTTTCTCAAACATTGAATTTTTAAGTTTTCTATTTGATTTATTAATTTGGTCTTTCTTTCAATTTGAAGTTTTTCTGACCAAGCATGAGCGGTTACTGCAGATTTATCTATTTCACCATTTTCAACATTCCAATATGTTCCTCCACTTTGGTTTTCACATTTATTTTTGTTTTACCTGTGTAAATTTTATCACAATTCCCACATCTTATCTGATCTTCTTCATTCCTTCCTTCCAAGTATTAGGCCAAGGCCTGTTACGATCCTATAGAAAATTTTTCCTCCAGCGTTTCATAGGACGTACCAGAGATCTTCATCTTCTTGATATATAATTATAAACAGCTTTGGGAATCCGATTTGAACTCATTCTTTGAAGATAGTGTTTCCAATTTAGTTGCTACTGTTTAATATATTCCAAAATTGACGTATTCTTCAATTCTTTTAAGATATCGGTGTTCCTTTTCCGATCCCATCTGATGTAACCTGCTGTTCTGCGCATGAATCTCATTTCACAAGCTGTTACTCTGCTTTCATGTTGTCTTTTTAGCCAAATTGTTATATAAATGTAATCTGTATTTTTGTACAAGGGATGGTTTCATAACTTGATTATTATAACTAGTAATTTTTTCAGGGATATCCTTTTCATCTCAGATAGAGGAGATAATATCCAAGATATTTAAATTGATTAGATCTCTAAAATTTTATTCTGGAGACAGATTTTACCTTGTATGGGGTTCTTCCCATGAAATGCTATAATTTTAGTTTAATCAATTGAGTTGGTGTTTACTTGATGAAAATCCATATTTAATTAATAATTTTAGTTTTGTTAATTGATATTTCCACATTAAATTTGGCAGCTATTTTTTGTAAATTATAAATTGATCATTGCAAATCATTTTTGGAAAAAGTCACAAAAGAGTTAAATTGTCTGCAAAAAGAATAGCATCGAGTTTGAGGTTCCTATTGATGGGTATATGTCCCTGTTGTGTTTTATTCCATTTGTCTATTATTCTTACCTTATAAATACCTGATTTATCTTCTTCCATTCTTTTGTTTTTGTAGGATTTAATCATTCTACAGAGGATATACTTTATGGTATCCAGTTAGAGTTTAATTTTTATTTGCAATTTTGTGTATTATAAATCTACAATTAAGTGAACATTTAAATCAAAAGTGATACAATATTCACTTACTAACTGTGTCTGACATTTTGTCGTTTGTTATAACTTAGTAATTCTGTATTTAAGTCATTAGTAGTGGGAAGAATACAAGAGCTGGTTGAAAAGTGTAAATCAAAATAATTTCAGGCAAATACATTTTTAGTACAAACAGCTACTACTTCCTGTGATATTAAAAAAAGTGTCATAATTATACCATGTCCACCGCTGTGGTCTCGAGGTATCATGCTGCCTTGTCATGCAGCGGGCCCGGGTTCGATCCCCGGTAGGGGCAGTTTTTCTGAGTGAGGTTTTTTATCGGGGTTTTTCCTCACCTGTAAGACAAATGTCAGGAAAACTTTACGGCCCAAACGGTCCCCAAAATCATATGGCCATCATCATCATCCTTATCATCATCATCATCATCATCATCATCATCATCCTTCACCGGTGTGGAAAGTAACGGGAAGCTACCACACCTACAATTTCCTAGTAAAGCTGCAAGCATAGCATGAAAATGCTATGATTGCAGTGAAGGACCTGCCTTTGGGCAGAATTACTATGGATGGAATTATACCATAGCATAGCTCAAGTTAAGGTTTAAAATTTTTGACATTTAAATGTTCACATGTTCTGTGTTTATCGTTTTTTAATTTGTTCCACATTGTAACTTTGAAAGTTTGTTTTTTATGTAGATGTTGAATTAAATTTCATTATTTAATGTTTACATTGCATTTATATGTAATTTAATTTATAATTGTGTACATGTTCTCTAGAAAGTTATGTTTTTTTTTTTTTGTGTATAAGAGATGTTTCACAAATTTAACATTTCTCCTGGTAAGAAAACAACTACAGTGTTTTCAGTTCATAAGCCTGAAGAAACTTCTAAGCAAGGCTGTTGCCGAATTAATGCAGTTAGGTCATTGATGATGATAAACTTTTATGTCTTGTGCTGGATAACTTTTGGAAATATCATTATTCTCTTCTTTAAAAAAATAGCTTTAAAAATTTACATTTAAAAAAAAAATGAATATTTCTAATCTAGTTAAAATTTTGAGACCTTCACTAAGAAAAAAAATTATATGAAAAATATTTCCAGCTCATGTTTAAAATTTGAGCTTTCTAATTTCAATATGAAAATATTTTTAAAAATACATATTTTTAGATTTTCTCAACTGATTAATTTGTAGAAAAAAATTGATTTTAATTTTTTTTTTAAATTCAAATCTTTAATCTCTTAATAAACACATTGTTCACTAGTCAGTTCCATTGGACTAATGGTTACCATATGCACTTTCAGTTCCAAGGATTCTGGGTTGAATCTCACACAGTGTCAGTGGACTTTTCAAAGTCTAAAAATCCTGTGTATGGGTTCTTTTGAAAAGGAACTAAAGATGTGATCCTGTATTGTTGATATACAGCATGTAAAAGAACCTCAAGTCTGAAAAAAGGGATCTCTGTTCAAAATTTTTTCAGCCCTTTCATGGCCAGATTTAAATTATGATATTAATAATTTTGAATGTTAAGAGAATCATTAAATAAAAATAATAGCAAAATATTCATTAGTACCTTAAATTTTGTCTTTTTTATTTAATTTTCTTTTTTTTTTTTACAAATTAAAATTCTATTTTTTAAATTTAAAAAATTCTAAGCCATTCCCCATCCAAGAAAATATCTAAAAATATTTTCAGTTTCACATGTATACGATATTTTTTGTAAATTTTATTTGTTTTTATTAAATTGTTCTTCAAATTTAAAAACACTTTTTGCTAGGTATTTTATCATCAAGTAAATTGTAGTGGTGTTCCAATGTTTTAAAATAGTAAATTACCTGCCATTTTACAAAATTATTGTAACATTTAAATAAGAATCTTTGGATATTATTTTCAGCATATATTGGCCTATGTCATTTTCTCTTTTAAGTTTTATAACTTTTTCGTTTTTTTTTAAATAAGATAAAAATTTATTTTTCAATATTTTCTCAACCGGCTAATTTGGTAGGGGTGTTTTAATAAAAATAAAATATTTCTTTTTAATAGTAAGATATATATTTACTTATTTTACAAATGTTGACTTTTCTGCTTCATCAGACTCGATTAATAAAACATCTAATTAATTTTAAAATTATATGAAACAATTCAAAATGTTCGCCATAACTAAGTGGGCTAAGGTATTAGTCTTGGCACAAAGCTAAGGGACATCGCTGATTTGTCTACCCATGAGGGAAAAAAATATCTCATGCAATTTCAGCCAGTTTGGGACTAGTGCCCCCACTGCATTATGAGGAATTTAGTAACTATAATACGTAGAATCTCCTGGCAGAGAAAACCAGCTGTATGTCTGGGGAATGCAACAAGCTGGCATATGTTACCCCTATATTGACTGAATGATCTATAGTGTTCTGCTCTTGTTCATTTTATGACCTTCAATTTTTAAAATGAGCAAAGAGCAATAAATCAGTCTTCAATATATTTCTACAAAATTTTATCTCTTTAAAGAACATTATTTCGTACAATTGTGGTATTTTGGTCCACTGCTGTGGTCTTGAGGTAGCAAGCTGCCTTGTCATGCAGCGGGCTCGGGTTCGATTCCCGGTTGGAACAGGCTCCTGGGTGAGGTTTTTTTTGGGGTTTTACTTCACCTGTAAGACAAATGTCAGGAAGCTTAGGACCAATGGTCCCCAAAAATCATCCAGCAATCATCATCACCATCCTTCATCAGTGTGGAAAGCAATGGGAAGCTACCACACCTATAATTCCCTAGTAAAGCTACAAAGCATAGCATGAAAATGCTATGATTGCAGTGAAAGACCTGCCCATAGGCAGAATTACTATGGATAAATGGATGATATTTTGAAAATAGAGAAAAATTTGTAATGAATGAGTTAATAATTGCAATAATAATAATAATAATAATCTTAACCTACTACAGTCCATGTATGGGGAATGGGAGACTTGCATGGAAGCTTCTTGTAGGAAAGCCAGAGGGAAAACGCCCAGTTGGTAGACCAAGAATGAGGTGGGAGAATAACATTAACTATGATTTGAGGGAAATTGATTATACAGGGAATGATTGGAAAGCATTAGCTCAGGATAGGGATGTATGGAGAGCTTATGTCCGTGCTGCCATGAACCTACGGGTTCGATAGTGCCAGTGAGTTAGTTAGTTAGTTAGTTAGAGTTAATAATAATAATAAATGCTTTATTTTGGCTGGCAGAGTTAAGGCCATAAGGCCTTCTCTTCCACTCAACCAGTAAATAGTAGAATTATACAAAAATTACATACATCTTAAAATTTAAAATATTATTAAAATACAGACTAAACAAAATACAATGATGATGTGATCTAATATTAGCTAATACTAACAAAAACATAAAATATAATAAAATTAAAATGATATAAAATAAAGTAAGTAGCTTCCTAGATGATTATTAATGGAATGCTCTATATGGTTGTTATGCAGTTAATGTTTTCATTGTGTCGAACTTAAGATATCAGTTAATTTGGATTTAAATAATGATAGCGATTGACAATCCCTGACATGACTGGGAAGTGAGTTCCATGCTCTAGTCATAGATTTTGTGTAAGATTTAGAGTATAGACAGGTCCTGTGCTGTGGTATCAAAAGTAAAGAAGAGTCTTGTGATCTTGTTCCTAAATTGTGATGAGCCGATAATTTTCCAAATGGTCCTCGAACAGCATCTGGCCATCATCATATTCATCTCATTATATTAAAGTATTATGTCCATTTACTTTGGTACCTAAGTATTTAAATGATTCTACTCTGTTAATTTGGAATTGAAATCACATGTACATATTTTGGGGAACTTGCAAAATTAAAAATATTTTGCAGGAGCATTCAATTTTCTGGGCCAGAGGATAAGGGGAGGTCATGCTGAGATTGGCTGCAGCCAGAGTTAAATGTGTTGCTATGACAACATAGACAAATAATTCTCAAATGCTGAACTGTCAGAAGCACAAAGATTCATTATTTCCAATATATTTATTATAATCTACTGGGAATTTGTGTGATAAGATCTGAAGCCAACCATTGATTTTAAATTTCTAAGAAAAATAGCTCACCATATGCTTCATTGTTTTACAAAGTATGCCTGTTAGGGATGTTGGGCTGAAACTGCTTTTAATGAATTGGCTGGTTTGTTGAGTTTTAGTAACAGTATTAGGATCTCATGTTTCCTTTTTCCTGGGATTCAAAACATTTTCTTATACACCAAAAAATGTGTTATTTAATGTAAAATAAAATTTATTAAAGTTTATAATTATGAAAATAAATTGAGAAAATTTAAGAATTTGTTCCCAATGTTTTAATTTTTTTTACTATGTTCAGAGTAATTCGTTCGTAAATTGTATAACAAAAATGTGTATTAATTTGAAATGCTTTCTCTATTGTCCTTAGATTTGTTTTAAATATGGATGGTTCAAAGCAAAAGTAGACTTAGTCCGGCATTTCATGTTTGGAAGTAGTACTTCAAAACTCTGTTTGCAATTACATTTTAGATTTAATCTACAACTAAGATCATGGTGAAAAACAAATCCTCTATTAAACCCCTCCGTCTTCTGCTTTTCATAGCCATCCTTGCACTCCCAAAATCTTCAAATCCTGTTCAACACAATCCAACCATCTGATGGTAAACTTTCCAATTCTTTTACCATCTACTTTTGTTACTGTGACTTTTCAACATGGATCCAACTCTTTCTCTCTGTAAAGGTGACCCAGCCATTTAATCCTTAATGTTTTCTTCTTCATTTTAATTACTTTAATTATGTCAGTGTCAACCTAAGGCTCATATAATTCATTATTGTATCTATTGTGCCTATTGTCATTCCCACATATAGGGCCAAAATTCTCCTTAATAGTTTTCTTTTGAATATTTTAAGTTTAATTTTCTTTTATTTTTGTTAGGACCCAACTTTCGGAGGCATAGGTAACTATGGGCTTCATAAGTGTTACATATTTAGATCTTTGTTTGAGGAATAAGGGCCGCATGCAAATACATTAGTCTCTATATTTAACTCTGGACACAAAATTAACATGGAAGAAACACATGGAGAATATATGTACAAAGATAGAAACAAGGTTACCATTATTAAAACGATTAGCAGGGAAAAAGTGGGGTTGCAACACACAAACCCTAAACACCTTCTACCAAATGTACATAAAACCTGTACTTCAATATTGTGAAGAAATCCTAGTAACTACTAAAGTGGAAAAACTTAATAAATTGCAGAACCAAATCCTCCGTCTGATAACAGGAGCCGTTAAAACAACACCAATCACTGCCATGCAAATCTTAACAAATAACCCAAACATAGCATCTGAAATTGAGAAAACAGCAGTCACACAGTATGAAAAATTTTTAAGGCTACCCCATAATAACTGGACCCAAAGAAAACCACAAGTATGTTTAAAATCTCAGCAAAGCTTCCTAAGCATTGTACAAGAAATCAAACAGAAATTGCAACTTCCACATTCAAAAGAAAACATGCAGATGAGAAACAACCCTCTAGAATTTTTGGAAATCGAATATAACCTTCATTTAACAGAAGACATCAAGAAATCTGAAACTCCTCCATATATTTTAAAACAAATGTCACTGGAAATGATAAATCTAAGATACCCAGCTCCTGAATGGATACATATTTTTTACAGATGGCTCCAGCCTACCAAATGATGGTGGCACTGGTGCTGGTGCAGTATGTCCACTTTTTTCCTTTTATCGTAAACTAAACACAAATTCAACAAACTTTGATGGTGAAATTCTAGCAATTTTCTTAAGTTTACAAAATCTTTTATATCACATCCAAAAATTTACAAAAGTTGTAATTCTATGTGACTCCAAAGCAGCCATTCTTGCTATAACACGAGACACAACACCCAAAAGCATCAAAATTATCGAATGTCACAAAATGATAAAACATTTATCCCGTCTACATAAAAAGTTGTACTTCAATGGATTCCGGCCCATTGTGGAGTGACAGGCAATGAAATAGCCGATTTTCTAGCCAAGAAGGGTAGCAAAATTGTTTCAAACCCAATTTCTGCTCCAGTTTCCTTTCACTCTATCAAAAGAATTATCTCAAATAAATACATCAATAAACTTAGAGAAGAATACACCACCAAAACATCTGGAAAGGAATGGGAAAATCTACAAGCTTATGACATTACTACATTACAAAGAAAATCTGCAGTAGCAACATTCAGACTGCTAACGGGACATGACTGCTTGAATAAACACCTACACAGAATTGGCATAACAGATTCACCTAAATGCCCTTTTTGCAATTTAAATGAAGATATGGAAAGAAACCATCTCCCGCCGTTGTCCAGCTTTTGTAGAAGAGACCAGCCTTTCTGCTCAATATTGGAGTGCAAGAGAGCGAATGATTTCATTATGCGAGTGCTTCGACATTAGATACCAACCACCCAAACCTATTTAATTACTGTTGGTAATTAAACATTATGATGTATTATCATTAAAATTCATCGGAGAACATATTGTTTACACAACTCACCTCCTATGATTCATGCGTTCATTATTCCGCGTATTTCAAACATCTTCAAACGATGAACATGACTATGTTTGAAATCGCGATATCAATGGAAGAATGAATCCTATGAGGTGAGTTGTTTAAACAATATGTTCTCCGATGAATTTTAAACATTAGGTCTCGACTCAAATTACTTCCACTCACTGGTGAGCTGACTCACCGTGAGCAAGTTCAAAGATCGAATTAGCTACACCCTAACTGGTCAGGCATGAAAGTCATCATTTTCATAATATTGGCAAGAAATTACCCAGAATTCTCAGTGATAGAACCAATTCCGTTAGTTTCGTCTGCTATAGAGGAATGCATTTATGCTTGTGTCCCGCCAATAATACCATATACGACGATGTCTGCATCGTGCATATTACGAATACGGACGCCTCCCGATTCTCCTTTTCTTTCCAGTTTGAATTCTTTGTTAGACTCTATCAAATGCCTCTCTTCCCGTCTCCTCCCCGAGACCGAAACATGATCAAAGTCTGTCAAGGTCCGACAGCGTGGATAAAGCAGCAAGGTACGCGGCAAGGTTTCAAACTACATCGGTTCCCTTCGGGATGCTCACGATAAGTTTCGATCGTAAGTTACCTCGTCTGGTTGCTTACAACTTTCAACAATTATTATCGCATGAATATATTTCTGAGTAAGCAAAATCGTATTAGGATAAAACTTTCTCAGCAGAGAATGCCTTTTACGGTCTAATGCATTCATAGATTCGACCCGAAGGTTCTAAGATCTAAATTGCTTCTTAAGACTGAAATGTCTTCCATTGCTTAATATTAATATCTGGTTAATTTCCACCTTGCTTTCATCTGTGTATCTAAATATTTAAATTCTTTAAGCTTTTAAAACTTGTATTTATCCAAAAAAAATCAGTATTTGGTTTATTTGTCACTTCCATATGTTATATGCCAGTATTTAGTCCTGCTACTTTGTTTCATGAAATAAGACTAGCACAGTTTTTGGACTTTTTTTTTGTGATCTGAACTATCTATATAATGACTCATTAATTTTTGTTTTTCCATCTGTTTTGAAACAAAGAGTGTAAAACATTCTTCTTCTTCTTCTTTCCAAGTATTAGGCCAAGGCCTGTTATGATCCTATAGAAAATTTTCCCTCCAGCATTTCATAGGACGGCCCAGTGATCTTCATCCTATTGGTATATAATTATAAACAGCTTTGGGGATCCGATTTGAACTCGTTCTTTCAAGATGGTGTTTCCAATTTAGTTGGTACTGTTTAATATAAAACATTACATTAGGTAACTATTTAAATAAAGAATGTCTTTGTATTGCAGTTTATGACAACTCTGTTTAGAAATTCAATGGATTATAAAAGCAGATAAACTTCTTTCCAAAATAAATAAAAGTGCCAGTGGTCTTACTCCCCTACCAAAAAATTAAGTGATGCAGTATCTCTAAATTTTTATTCTAGTATGGACATTTTTGTAGTTCCTTTAAAATTGGGAAGGTAAATTATTTTAAAACACATATAATTTCCTTACAGAAGATATGATTTCTTTGCAATACAAGTATTACACTGAATTATTGAAGAATAAGCATTAAAATAATTTATATTTGATCAGAGTTCAATAGAAATATAATCCAGAAAGAGAAGTTATTTTGAGTTTTTTAGGAAATTTAAAAATAAATTAGTGCAAGTAAGTAATATGATTCACTCTCAGCTGGTGTAAAAGAATGTTAGTTACTTTTTTCCATATCATAATCTTAAAAAAAAAATATGGACTTACTCAAGGCTAATCAAAAACTTCTGACTTGATAATATAAACAGAAAGCAGCTAAATAGTGACAAAACAAATTAAATGCACTGGAGGAATTCACCAGTGAAGTTTTCATGTGATACCATTCCTCTTCCATGTATATTCATTTGTTCATGATTATTTACAACTCTATCATGATTCTCAAAAGACCCTTCTAGAGACCGTGGAAGGAAAGAAACTAGAGATCATGGAAGGAAAAAACTGCAGCTCAAGTGTTGTTGAATATAACAATAGATGAAGAAATCTAGCCGTACCATCATTGTATAATTTGAAGACAGAACTGTATCTTGTACACTGAAATATATGGTATTTTCCCTCCATATCTGTTGTGTTGTGAAATGTCTGGTTTTGTGGAAAAACTACTGGATCAAAAGAGAATATGATACATGCATCCATCTGGAGAGAGGGAGAATCTTGCATTTAATTACAAATTTGTAAATAACAATTTGTTAATAAGTGATTCTGGCAAACATTATATCTTATTTGCCTATGGACTAGAAGTGATTTGGAAGAACCTAAATAAGGCAAACCTAGAGGAAATAGAGAAAGTTAAAGCACACTTTTTAAAGACAGCGCTTAGCATATCAAAATACACGCCTTCACGCCTAACATACATACTGACAAAGGAACCCTTCTTCATAGAAGAGCTCCACCTGGACTTTCTCCTGCCGGCAACAGATGCCTACAAGGAACTGCTGAGGGAACTAAACGAGAAGAGAGAACAGATATGGCCTGAGTTATACGCAACGGATATGATGATCTACAAGGAATGGACAGCAGCCAGATACGACCTCAGTCACACCATGATGAGAGTTGCGGTCCATGGTTTCCACCACAGGATATGCACAACAGTGAAACGCCATAACCCAGAAGAAAAGTGCAAGTGCAAACTATGTGGGTTGCACTGTGACCGATATCACCTATTACAGTGTAAAAATATAGGAACATCGATAACAGACTTCTGTAAGACATGAAAACAATTCTTTCTACATGGCCATTGGCTGCAATAATACCTATTATATCTTATTTGCTGAATGGTGCAATTGATGTCCAGGTCTCTCTAGAGCAATCTCCTTATAAATCATTATCATTTCAATCAGAGGATAAGAAACAACTTAACATAACAAAAGAAGCAAAATACTGACCTTACAGAATAACTTCTCTTCATTTTTTGCAAGAAGAAAGAAGAAATGCACTGTTGGACTTTGCTCTTTGAGTTATAAAAGAAGAGCTACTTTCCTCCTATCGAACAATAACATATCCTGAATAACTTGATTCCAAATTCATGAATTTAGTCTTCATAATGTTTACAAATATCCCTGCGCTGAGAGAAAACTGAAATGTGATATGTGTTTTCAAAAAACTTGCAAAATAGTGGAGCCAATTTTTTATCCATGCATAGAGGATACACTTTGTTACAAATTTTACAAAAAAAAATTGAGTTATGAACTGACTGAGAATTATTTTTATCAAGGTGACACTACTTCTCTTACTTCAGGTGAGTTTTATATTCTCATCAGAATTTTGTTTCATTACCAAATCACTTTGATGAGATTGCAATTTAACTATTTTTTCCCTTATAGAATTACTTGAAGATTTATTTCAGTTCGGTAAAAACAATCTAATATTTGATTGCCACCGCTGTGGTCTCGAGATAGCATGCTGCCTTGTCATGCAGCGGGCCCAGGTTCAATTCCTGGTCAGGACAGGCTCCTGGGTGAGGTTTCTTTTCTTTTGTTTTTCCTCACCTGTAAGACAAATGTCAGGAAGCTTAGGGCCCAAAAGTCCCCAAAAATCATCTAACCATCATCATCATCATCATCCTTCACTGGTGTGGAAAGCAACGGGAAGATACTACACCTATAAATCCCTAGTAAAGCTGCAAAGCATAGCATGAAAATGCTATGATTGCAGTGAAAGAATTATATGGATGGATTGCCATTGAAATCAACATTATTACTCAAAGTTACTGCAGTCCAAAGTACGGTTAAGTTTGTTAAGTAGCAAAATTAGACCATTTGGAGCAGGGAGATTAACCTGAAGCACAAATTTATAAATCACTCTACCTGTTACAATTTGCTACAAAACTTTTTTTATGTCATTGAAATAAAATGATAAATTTATTCTCCAATAATCAGCTAAATCATCACTTGAAAAGGAGATATTAAGAAAAATTTACATCCCAATATGTGACAAGGAAGAATGGCATGATGTAACTCTGAGCTGTATCAGTTGTATAAGTCTCCTGGTATGGTTACATCAATTAAAGTTACAAGATTGTGATGGGCAGGGGGACGTACAAAGAATGACTGAACATAAAATACTCAAGAAAATCATGGAATGTAAGTTTGAAGGAAAAAGATATATGGGATGACCAAGACTACATTAGATGGATGGAATTTTGCATGATCTGAGGAAGCTGAGAATTGAGGGATGGTGCCTGGTTGCTAAAGACCGAGATGCATGGAAGACAGTTCTGAGGGAAGTCGAAGCTCAAATCAGACTGTAGTGCTGCCGCCCCTAAATCAGCTAAATCCAACCAGAAACCATAATTTAAAAATTGCTCTAGTAGCTGCAATGTTGTTTTCTTGCAACATAATTGGATAGATATGATTTAATTAACAAAAGAAAGATATATTCCTAAATCAGCAAAATTGGACCATACATTTGACTTACTAAGGAATTTGTTATTTTTGTAATCAATGGTAAAGAAAAATTTTTTGCCTGAACCGGGAATCGAACCCCGAACATTTAGCTTTCCATGCTAACACTCTTATTTAGTTCCTGCTTGATGGACTTTTTATGTTTATAGTTGCATCAAACAGAATTATGACTTTAATAGTGAGTGTAGAACAGATTTTTAACGACTCACCTCATATAATTTCAAATTTCTTTGATACCGGCAGTTCCAGACAATATCTTGTCCCTCTTTTGTCACGGCTTCCACTGATGAAATTCTCTGCTTGTTGATGTCATTAGAGAAATCAGAAAGGACATCAACAAGCAGAGAATTTCATCAGTGGAAGCCATGACTGAAGAGGGACAAGATATTGTCTGAAACCGCCAGTATCAAAGAAATTTGAAATTATATGAGGTGAGTCATTAAAAATATGTTCTGCACTCAGTATTAACCTCATAATGTTTACTTCCCAATATTAATTTAAATAGAATTATGACTATTTGAATACCGCTGGTTCTGTATTAATTACTATGTAGGTATTTCCTATTTGAAAGTCTTCATTATTATTAACATAACTATGAAGCTCTACATCTCAAAAACAGAGTTTCTGCATATTTTTCCTTTTATCCAGCCTCACTTTAATTAATATACCAGATTCCAAATTGTTATGGCTCTCAGTCATATGGCCTAAGTTTATCTTGATTTAAGTAACAATCAAGTGTACTAACTACTCAGAAAATATCACAAATATCTTGTATTGTGTAAAATTGCTTAGAATACTGACTTTAAAAAAATGTATGTAGAACAGAAAGTTTGTATACAGAAATTATTTTCAGTAATTCTTTACCATAGTAAAGTTTACAGACATGTGAAAAGGAATTGGGGAGGCATAACATTGGTTTCTTGTATATAAATGATTTTCAAGACTGTTTTCCTTTACTTTGTATCTAACTACTTTCGAAAATAATCAATTGAGTTGGTGTTCACTTGATGAAAATCCATATACATTAATTAAATAAAAATAAAACATAGTTTTATTTGATTTTCATATTTATTATATAATTCAGTGACAGCTGTTTCGGTAGTACACTGTACCTTCTTCAGAATTTGTTATTTGATTTTCATATTTATTATATAATTCAGTGACAGCTGTTTCGGTAGTACACTGTACCTTCTTCAGAATTTGTTAACATGTCTGAAGAAGGTACAGTGTACTACCGAAACAGCTGTCACTGAATTATATAATAAATATGAAAATCAAATAAAACTACGTTTTATTTTTATGTTTCGGTAGTACACTGTACCTTCTTCAGACATGTTAACAAATTCTGAAGAAGGTACAGTGTACTACCGAAACAGCTGTCACTGAATTATATAATAAATATGAAAATCAAATAAAACTATGTTTTATTTTTATTTAATTAACTTTAGAAAATATTAATTCCCATCAAATTATTTTCAGCCGTTGATCATTTGTAATAATTTAGTCTCTATCATTCAGTAGGAATTGAATACTCTGCTTGAAAAAGGATGTAACCATCAATTTCTGTGTAGATGATTTTAAGGTGTGTTAAAATTAATGCTATATTTACTGTTATTTTGTAATCTTCCTCAACATTCTTGGTAAATAGTTGGCATACTGCTAAGTATGTAACATTTTATCATTCAGCCTCTTAGGCAAAGTTGATACTTTAGATATACCGGTACTTCAAATTTCCATTTTGTTTGGTGAGAACATTTTATTCACACTTGAAATTATTAAATAATCAATGAAGTTGTTTAAGGAAAAGGTGAAAGGCAATAGAAACTTTGTTATTGCAATGTTTGTTGCTTTTCCTATTCTGCTTCCTGAAATTAAGTCATTATCGTGTTTCTACATCAAGAGATTTTGTGGCATTTTTTTCAGTGATTGCATTCTAATTCGCCTTTTAATATTTTCTTTGTTCCAGTGGTCTCGAGGTAGCGTGCGGCCTTGTCAGACAGCAGGCTCGGGTTCGATCCCCGGTCGGGGCAGTTTTTCTGGGTGAGGTTTTTATCGGAGTTTTTCCTCACCTGTAAGACAAATGTCATGAAAACTTTAAGGCCCAAACGGTCCCCAAAATCATGTGGCCATCATCATCCTTCACCGGTGTGGAAAGCAACGGGAAGCTACCACACCTACAATTCCCTAATAAAGCTTCAAGCATAGCATGAAAATACTATGATTGCAGTGAAGGACCTGCCTTCGGGCAGAATTACTATGGATGGATGGATGGATGGATAACATATTATAGTAAATAACACACATCAGTAATATAATGTACAAGTTAATTAATTATATTTGAATTTATTGTTAGCTTTGATTGTAATATTTTAATGAGCCTTCTTCATGGTTTCCAGTAAGAAAATCTCTGCTGGCTGCATTACAAACACTGCATAGGATTAGCATGATGATAGAGATCCTTCAAGACTGCAGTGTCTGTTCTTCAGAGTCCTTTCCTAATGTTGCTTTCATTCCAGCTGTTGAGCTGGATTAGCCAGTTGTGGGTTAATCTTGATACCCCTCTCCTCTTATTAACTAGCAAACATCCAAAGCTAGTTACCCTAGTTGATCATCTAGATCTTAGGTTCCTAAGTCCACCTACCATAACAAGATGGGACACACTGGAGGGTATTTGTAGTTTTATGTTGAATAATTGAAGACCACCTTGAACAAGGAGGTAAGCAACAATTTTATGTGATTCTTTTAAGTGGAATTGCATCTTATAACAAAGTTCATTCGAGTGATACAATTTACACTTGTTACAGCTTTGATGTTACTGTTCCATCCAAAATGAATGTCACACAAAATTGTTGTTTACATCTTTATTCAGTTGTGATAAAATTTACACTCATTTGAGCTTAGGTGTTAGTGTTCCATCTAAATTTAATGTTACACAAAATTGTTGATTACATCTTTTTTCAGTTATTTGTCATAAAAGCAATAAACATGACAAATTGATATTTACTTTCAACTTTTTCTTAAACAACCTTAGTGATTCAAGTGTGCATATGAAGATCTCACTAAACAAAGAGGACACCTGAAGTACATCTGTAGTGTGTTACTTCTTTCTTATTTCCTAGTATGTGTGTCCAGCTATAAGCTGATTACATGGTGTCCACTACAGATCATTTGTCCAATCTACCAGAGTTAGGGAATGCTGAAAGTTTCCAGAAGTAAATGGTTATTCATTACTTCTCTTGTTTATGTTTGGTGTTTTTATAGTAAAGTTTCAGCTATGTGTAAGGGTTGGAATGAAGTAAAAGAAGTATTTAGTCAAGAGAATAATGTTTTATTGAAGATGTAACTTCAGTCATGGTTCTTCAGTTTCCAGAGAAGACTACATTGAAGATATATGATTATCATAACATGCAATAATCTTTGGAGAATGGTGTATTATCTAGAAAAAGTTTATTTCATTTTGTGAGAGCATATCTAAGGTACCTTTTCCCACTAGGGATATAATTTAATACTTCCAAGGGTGAAAATATATAATGACTTTACTAATTTCATATTATACACAATGATCTATGGCACTCAGCAGTAAGCAAGCCAGGCATCTGTTCTTGTCTTACCTAGTGAATGGGCTCTGCTATAGTCAGTCTTGAAGGCAGGGAGAGAAAGACTGATTGTAGCATGAGTTTGCAGCTATCTGCATTCACCGGAAATGACTATTGCTGCTTCCAGTTCCACTTGCCGCCAAGTGGCATAGATTGCTCTGTAGAATAATGTATTCAGTACAATATCTATATACAGAATATATTATATGAAAATATTGGTTGATTTTCAAAATACTTAAAAAGTATGTTGTGTATATTATGATTTATATGTAATGAAAGGAAACAGTATCCTGACAGAAATGGAATTACTATGATTTTTGCATATGTAATTGTGTGTGTGTATTCCCAATTCATGGATTTTTGTGTTTGGATTCTGCATATGACATGTCTTCTTTCTCTCTCAGCAGCAGTATTTAACAGGTGGGCTTTGACTTCTTTCATAATCATCTTCTCTCTTCATGATTTTATTTTCCATTCTCTAACTTTCATTTTATCAAGGTCATGCTAATTCTTTTAGCTACCTTTTCCTTCATCTAACCCTTCTTTTACTTCTAGGTATCACTACATTTAAGATATTTTTAGGTATTCCTTTTTTCATTCATTCTATAAACAAGTTCTAGTCAACTCAATGTAAGTGATTTTATAAATTTTACAATACCCTGTGCTTTACAAATTGTTGCTTGTAGATAATGCCACTTGTGTGTTTTATTTCAATTGATACACATCTTTAGCAGACCATGTCATGCAAAATGGTTGAATGTTCAAGTGTTATTGTAGATATGCTGCATTATGTGAGGGAAGACGAAGGGAGAAGTTAAAACTGTGTTGGCAAATAGCTTACTGCAATTCATGGACACCATTTGTCAAAAAGAAAAATATAACATATATTAAAAAACTGAATATATGTGGTGCACAGAAGTTTGAAATTTAATTCAATCAGTTGGTGCCCAGTTAGAATATTAGTTAAAATTTGTATTTATAATCTGAGGTTTTACAATGTCTTTGACATCTTCTGTGCCCATTTCAAGATTCTATTGTCAATCTTCATTCCCCTGTATTTCTTCATGCCCCTTCCTCCAAGCCTGCTCCCACTTTTCTAGGCAATCAATATGATTTATCCGCCCTGCAAAACAGCTTTCTTTACCCCTAGAACGTACATCTGGTACTCAGCTAATCTGTGTACATGGTTATGTACTTTTCCTTTATTTGTTGCGTATTAAGTTTTTCATGAATTAAATAAAAATTGTATTTAGGTAGAATTTTTTTTTATCACACACCTCATATTGTTCTTCTTTTTGTCTGTAAACTAGTTTCGGAACATAGTTTCTATTCCATCGTCACGACCATTGTTTTGTTGTCTTGAAGAGCCGTCCTTCGCTCCTTCCATTGACTGACTGAAAAACCTCGAAACCATGTCATTCTCACCGGGAATTTCAAAGTTCATCAATTTCTTCTTTTCGCTCTTTTGAATGTAGATCTTTTCCCTAACAGTAAGTTCTTTTGGTTTCTCTATTTGTTTCAATAATTTAGCTTCTTTCTTGATAAGATGCTTTTTAGACCATGCATGGGCAGCCTCTGCAGATTTTTCTACTTCCCCTTTTTTGACATTCCTGAGATTTTCTTTCACTCTAGTTTTTAAATTTCTCTTAGTTTTTCCTATGTAGAATTTCTCACATTCTTCACATTTAATCTGATAAATCCCTGTATTAAAATTGTATTGTTTTTTCTAACTTAAGTTGTTTTTAAGTATTAAAAAATGTAATATTTTTTCTAATTTAAGTTTTTTTTTAAGTATATTCAAATAGATTTAATATCATGTTGAAGAAAAGCTGAGGATTTAGAATGTGGATACTAAATGCCCACAGTGAATTATATACTGTTTACAAGACATAAGAGTGGTTAGATTGAACAGTGAGAAAGTTATGTTATTTATCACCATAAAATCTAGGGTAAGTTTGCAATTTCATTTACTTTTTAAAATAATTATTATTACATTTCTGTTATATACAAACAGCATTTGGTATCCAATTTGTATACATGATGTTTAGTAATTGTTTATTGGAAGTGTAATGTTAAGGTGAGTCAAAAAGTAACTTAAATATTTTTGTATTTCGTTAAATATATATATTAACACTTTGAGTCCGGCATTGGTACTAGTACCATGGCATTTAAATGACACTGAATCCGGAAAAAATTAAATCCCTTGGCATGCCTGTGCCGACAGATTTACAAGGGTGCTTTTCTGTAAATCTGCTGGCATAGGCATGCCGGGGCATTTTATTTTCTCTGGCTTCAGTGTCATTTAAATGCTGTGGTACTAGTACCACTGCAGGACTCAAAGTGTTAACAAACAAAAATTATATTTTTTGGTGTAATTTCACAACATTTTATATTGTTTGTCACTACATTAATATCTGGATTAATCATAAAAAAATATTTTAACTATGCAGAACAAAATGGCATCAGCTGAAAACTTTATAGCAAATTTAACCAATCATAATGACATAATAGTCCCAGTGGGCACAATTTGTGCCTTTGATTTCAAGGTTGTCAGCTTCAAATCTGGCCATGGTCAATAGATTTTTCAGAGCATAATTTTTTTTTTTTTTTTTTTTTTTTTTTTTTTTTTTTTTTTCCATCAGGGATAACCTACTGTTCTTATGAACTTCATCTTGCTGCTTGTGAATTTAATGGATGTACTTATTTCTCATTCACTATACCTCACTTCCTTAACATAGTAGCCTACTGATCTTGCTAACAGTTTATATAGACATATTCTTGTATGCCTTTGTACTATGGAAGGTTTCATAATTTTTATTAACTATTACCATTTTTTCATTGTCATCTAAACAATACTTAGGTGAATATTGATGACTTATAATTGGATGTAGTTATTAAGTAAGTTGCTGAAAATAGAATATTTTTCTTGAGGAATCCAGGATATAATGAAGTGACATGGATTATTTATAAAAGTACAAGGATTTTTTACCACTTTCTTTTACATTCTAATTTTAAAATAATAGCATGTGTGCATAGTTACTTTATGATACACCTTCGTACACACACAAGTATTTTATTGAAAACTGCTTTTGTAATAACATTGTCCATTTTATGTCAAGTATAATTATTTATAAAAACTAACACCAACTCTTTTATGTCTTCATAGTTAAATATGGGAAATAACATTATGAGGTTCTTAATTCGTAAATTAATGAGTCATTTTTTAACATCTTACCTCATATTTTATGTTTCTTCAAACACGGGAACTAGTTTTCGAGAGAAGGATCTATCTCATTTTCAACCGACATTATGACTACAGGGGAATCCGGTAGTCATAATGTCTAGTTCCCGTGTTTGAAGAAACATAAAATATGAGGTCTATTCTATAGTGTTCTGCCCTAGGGCAGGTCCTTCACTGCAACCATAGCACTTCCATGCTATACTTTGCAGCTTCACTAGGGAATTATAGGTGTGGTAGCTTCCCATTGCTTTCCAAAAATGACTCATTAATTTACGAATTAAGAACCTCATAATGTTATTCTTTTATGTCTTCTTGAATAATTTTCTTTTTTTTTTGTTTGACCATAATGTAATATATTAATTACAAGTGATGTAACTATATCTTAATAACACATTAAAGTACTGTCAACTATTGATTTCCAATAACAATATCCACTATTAATTAATGTCATGCATGTGACAGTCCACAAGCCTTAAAACAAATAATCTAAAATGGCAGGTATAAGTTTTGAAAGAGACTGATTTTGAATCACTATTACTAATACATGTTAAATTTAAAAAAGAACACAACCCACAATGTGTATTTAATATAAAATCAGTTCTGTTCATGTTAATTTTAATATTCTAATCCATCCATAGTAATTTTGCCCGAAGGCAGGTCCTTCACTGCAATCATAGCATTTTCATGCTATGCTTGCAGCTTTACTAGGGAATTGTAGGTGTGGTAGCTTCCCGTTGCTTTCCACACTGGTGAAGGATGATGGTGATAAGGATGATGATGATAATGATGGCCATATGATTTCGGGGACCGTCTGGGCCTTAAAGTTTTCCTGACATTTGTCTTACAGGTGAGGAAAAACCCTGATAAAAACCTCACCCAGAAAAACTGCCCCAACCGGGGATCGAACCCGGGCCCGCTGCATGACAAGGCAGCACGCTACCTCGAGACCACAGCGGTGGACAATATTCTAATAATTTACTGTATTAAAAATTAATATGTCCAAACAATTTTAACAATTCTAGTTTTCATGAAACCGGAACAAGCCAACAGGCTTAATCCCTGGATGATGATGATGATGATGATGAAAAATTAATATTTAATTAAGTAAAATGTAATATTTTAATAATTTTAATAGACTAATAAATATTTCCGGTGTTTTAATGTGTGTTGCTTTGCGATTTAAATTTCTGAACCAAAATCTCAAAAAATCAACAATTCGAAGCAATGAGATGACATTGTGAGCGAATGCTCTCTACCTTGGATGATAGCAAATTATGTATGAGACAGAAAAATGAATGTTTGCATTGGTAGCTTGGATAACTAAAGTAGTAGCACACTAGTGTAAAAAGCTAGAGGTCCTGAGTTCAAATCCCAGTTCAGGCATTAATTTTTATTTAAAAATAATAACTTTTCCATTATTGTGAATGTTAAAATTTAAATTATAACATCAAAATATTAAACTTTGCTGCTATAATAATTGTCTAAAAATATTCTTATAAAAAAAGTCTTCTTGAATTAGAAGCTGTCAGATGGCATTTTGAATGAAGTCTCTCTGCCTGCGATGATAGAGTGTATGAGACAGAAAAATTTATTAAAATAAACCATATAGGGTTACTACTATAAAATTATAAGAAAAATTGATGTTTCCATTGGGAGCCTAGATAGCACAAATGGTAGTGCACTAATGTAGAAGCTAGAGGTCTCAGGTTCAAATCCCAGTTCAGGCATTAATTTTTCTTTTCAAATAAAATCTATGATAACTAGGTAATATTTCTAAAAACACAAGACTTAGACATTTAATTATGGTCGAACAAAAGAAGCCTTATGTATCTTGCCTATATTGGTAATTAAGATGCTCATTTGAAAATGATGTAACATGCATCTGAATTACTTTCATAATAGGCTTGCTACATAATATACACCGTGATTCAAAATTGACTTTACAACTTTACAAGCTTATAGAAATTTATTTAGAAGACCTACAGAATTGGTTTAAATGTCATATGATAGCACAACTCATCAAGTTTTGAAGACTTACAGAATTGGTTTAAATGTCATATCATAGCACAACTCATCGAGTTTTCACCTATTCAGTCAACGTGGTTCAATGTGGCTTCCATTGGTCATGCAGCAAACATCCAACCTGAAATCAATCAGCAGATGGAGATGTGGAGGTTCAGAGCCCCAGATCCTGCAGTTATGGGTATTTACTTTGCCACTGATGTGGAATGTAGACTCGTCGCTGAAGATTACGTGGTTCAAATACGTTTCATCTTCCTCAATCCGACCAAGCATTTCTGCACAGAAATCACGTCGAGCCATCTTATCATTATCAGTAATGTGTTGCACCATCGAAAATCGGTATGGTTTCAAGTGCAAACGTCTCCGTAGTATGCGCCAAATGGTCGGTTGTGAAATGCCAGTCTTACATGACGCACGCCGCATTGATTTCCTAGGGCTCCGAGCAAAGCTTTCCCTCACTTGTTCAATCACAGCTTCAGCCGTACGTGGACGGCCAGTATGCTTGGAATGACTAACAGAACAGCCAGTCCTAACAAATGTTTGGTGCCAAGAATAAATTGTTGGCCTGCTAGGAGGATCCTTACCATACTGGGTACAAAATCTATGCTGAACAATTGTCACAGATTTAGTTTCTTCGAACAAAAACACACAACGAGCATGCTCGGCACCTGTGAAAGCAGCCATTTTGATATGAACTACGTTAGCGCACGCGGTGAGAGAAACTAGATACTATAAAACTATGTCGGTGAAGACTTGATGAGTTGTGCTATCATATGACATTAAAACCAATTCTGTAGGTCTTCTAAATAAATTTCTATAAGCTTGTAAATTTGTAAAGTCAATTTTGAATCACGACGTACTGTTATGCTTATGATATATTGTAATTTTTATTTGACTAACCACTATATTTCTAACTACTATATTTCTAAATTTGGGGTAGAATTGAGAATGCTTTGTGCAATACTAACATTGAATGCAGCTACAAAATATATACGTACAAGTTTCAAGTGAGATTTTAAGAATGAATTGAAATGTGTTTACAGCCAAATTGCAGCTGATGCCAAAATTTTCACTCAAATATATAAAACATTTTATATTCTTGCAACATAAAGCATTTTATTTCTTACTATGTCAAATTGTACTATTATCAGTAATTATTCTGAGTTCAGAAAAATTTTGAATACAGAAAATTGTAGAGTAGAAAGGCAATATCAAACCAAGCAGTTTGAGGATGGAAACAAGGGCCCAGAAAAGCTTTTTTTTTTTTGCACTGCATGTGTTAACATTAATTCCGTCATTGGAAAGTCTTTGATCGTGAAATTGTTTTTGGCATGTCAGATTCACGTGAACATAATGTATTCTTGTGCAGTAGCAATCACTGTCACTAGGTGTGTCTGATATGTAATGCAGCATTTATACTGGATGGTATTGTAATACCAAATGGTCTTCTTCAGTAGAGCATTCATTATTACTGTATCGTCCAGTAGGCTTCAAAACGCAAATGCTACATTATCTCACAGTAATATAATGTACGGTTAAAAACTATAAAATAGTTACCTTGTAGGTCCATCTCCTCAACTTAAGTTCTTTTAAAACTCTGTAGGCCTTTCGGGACTAGTCCCATCATCAGCAGAATGCATTAGGTCCGTTCTTGTTGACCCTTGTTGAAGCACTGACTTGGTTGTGAGAATTTTGTACAGAGGATTGTGTGGACTAGGTGTGTATTCATTGAGAATCAGATTGTTGTTGATTTCTCTTAGGATTGCGATTTCCTCCAGTATATTTATTCTCATTGGAATGTTTTCTGTATGTACTATTGTGAGGGTGTTATTGATATTATGCATATGGTGTCCAGCCTGAATTACATGTTTTGCGTAATGGAGGAAAATCAAGTTATGCATAACATGTAATTCAGGCTGGACACCATATGCATAATATCAATAACACCCTCACAATAGTACATAGAGAAAACATTCCAACGAGAATAAATATACTGGAGGAAATCACAATCCTAAGAGAAATCAACAACAACCTGATTCTCTATGAATACATACCTAGTCCACACAATATATTGATGCAGAAATAAAATTGCCTTCCTTTCTGGCACAATAACTCAATTTTTTTTTTACAATTTTGAGATACATTAGAAGCTTGATATGATGTAGTGTTCAGGAAACTCATCCTTGTGTTATAGTATAGCAGCTTTCAGGTAAACCCCCACTCCTAATGGTTGGTGTTGCTGATGTATGAGAATACGTGTGTAGTTGCTGATAGATAACTTTTTTTTAAATTTTTTCTTCAGATTAAAAAAAAAAAGAACTTCTTTCTTAATGGTCTAGTTTTGCTGATTAATTTGACCTCAATTTTCTTAATTGATTCCCATATGCTGAGTTTGGTTCATAAAAAACAAAAACATTATGGCTGCTAGAACATTAACACACACACACATATATATATAAAATTTAAAATGTTCCCCGTACCTGGTCTTGGGAGGACCTTGGGGTAGTGGGAAGTTAAAAGCTCCCACCTTTCTAGACAACATCAGCCGAGTTGTCAACCTACATGATGGCTGCCTTTACCTATTCCAATTTAATCATTGTTTCGATCCAAATTTTGAAATTTTACATATTTGTGATAAGGGTAAGAAGTTAGATATTTTGGAGGCTGTAGAAATTAATAAATTTAAAAGTAGTAAAAAAACTGTTAAATTCTGAACTTGATTTGAATGAATCCCCTTTGTTAAATTAAAAAATTTAAATAAATATTGTTGTATTGTAGCTTAGATCAGTTGGAACACAATTCATAATTTGTTAACATGTCTGAAGAAGGTGCAGTGTACCGAAACAGCTGTCACTGAATTATATAATAAATATGAAAATCAAATAAAACTATGTTTTGTTTTTATTTAATTAATAAAATATGGATTTTCATCAAGTTAACACCAACTCAATTGATTATATAATCAATTTACTTACAAACTATGATATCACAACATGTCCCAGAATCATGGGGAAAAAATTATATAATTTTATAATATTATTTAATAATTAATGATGTAGAGACTAGAATTGCATAAAATATTATATGTAACATGTGTATAATCTACATTTTGTACACTCGCGAAAATTATTGCATGAGTGAAACAAACATACTAGGCATTCAGTAATTGAGTTTGTATTTTTTAACATTCTTACCTCATATGATTGTCTGATTGAGTTCATATTTTTTAACATTCTTATGTCATATGATTGTTCAATCAAACAATCATATGAGGTAAGAATGTTAAAAAATACAAACTCAGTTATTAAATTAAACCTCATAATATTACTTCCTAATGATTTTAAAATGCTAGACATTCACTCGTTTTATAAATACCAAAATTATACACTTGTTAAATAAATAACTATTAATTTTTAAAATAAAAAAAAAAATCTACTAAAAATAACACTGCAATTATATTGGGGTACACAATTTCCTCCACTATATACTGAAGTCATGGTGTATTAAATTGTGTTAAATCAAGCTTTTACTGTATCTCTGTTTGTCCACCTATCTGAGAATGCTTGTAGTGGTTTAACATAAAAATCTAGTACTCACTTATTTCTTAAATTGAATATTCAAGGACCATGGAGTGTGTGAATATTGTACTGTTTATTAAGTTATGTAGGAAGGAAATAACACTATGAGGTTTATTTTAATATTGTTTAGTTGTTTCTTGATTCACCTCATACTTCTCAACTCCAAAGCAGACTTGAGTTTCTTCACTTCATTTGTGACATTCTCAATGCTGTATTACGTTCACAACTTCTTAACTCCAAAGCAGACTCGAGTTTCTTCACTTCATTTGTGACATTCTGAATGCTGTATTACGTTCACATGTGAAGTTAAGAAGTATGAGGTGAGTCAAGAAACAACTAAACAATTGTTCTGTCTGCTTTTATATTTCTTTAACTATTAGTTTTAAAAGCATGCTACTATTTTTTTTTCAGTAGAATTGAAAATATGTGTTAAAAAATGCTTACTGTGTTGTTGCAAATATTATGTATTTGTGTTGAAATGTTGCACATTGTATAAATTCAGATAATTAGGGTGGCCAGATGAACAACCTTACTAAAGAACACACTAAAAGCATAAAATCTGATAATTTTCACAAAAAGTAAGGAAATTTGTATTATGGACCCATTACAGTTAAAGAGAAAAATATCTAATATTTGAGTTTGTATCTTTTAACATTCTTACCTCGTATGTTTATTTTGTTGGATGATCGTTTCAAAGCTATTGCTCCATCTTCAGTTTGTGACAACCTGAAGATGGAGCAATAGCACTCAACGATAGAGAAATTACTGTTGAAATATATAATCAACATTAATAATCTTATATATAAAAATTAATGTTTGTATGTTTGTTTGTTTGTTCGTTCGTACTTTATGCACGGCCATACCGTTGATCCGATTGTGATGGGGTTTTTTGCAAAATGTTCAGGAGATTCCCAGGATGAACATAAGCTATAAGAGAGTTGTGATACTCAACTCCTGCACCCTTAAAAATCACCCTTTGTAGTGGAAAATGTGAAAAAAGTAGCTCTTTGGACGCTAAAATGGCTTATGCTGCCTAAACCATAAAAAATACACAAAATTAATGTACACAGAATTGAATATCTCAAAAAGCTCTACAAAAAAGTTCATGACAGCATATGTTTATCTCTTACGGATAACTCACAAAAACCATTTTTGTCTTTCATTGATACCAAGAGTCCCTTATCTCTTACGGATAACTCACAATAACCATTTTCACATGTGGATGTGAGGCCAGCAACTATCTGCTGTGCCAAGGGCCTTCTAGGTCTGTTGTGCCATGGGGTTAGTACTCAATATTCTGACCATTTGTTACCCCTATTTTGGCTAGTTAATTGTCCATCTATGTAAATGGCACATGTGGATGTGAGGCCAGCAACTATCTGCTGGGCCAAGGGCCTTCTAGGTCCGTTGTGCCATGGGGTTAGTACTCAATATTCTGACCATTTGTCACCCCTATTTTGGTTGGTTAATTGTCTATCTCTGTAAATTGCACATGTGGATGTGAGGCCAGCAACTATCTGCTGGGCCTGTTGGGCCATGGGGTAGTACCTATCCATGAAAACAGGCTGGTCCTCTATATTGTTTTCATGTAATCTTATATTTGTTGTTTATTTCCAAACTGATCACATTCAAAGACATCCTGCTCTTTTCATAAACATTTGTTCTTATCTCAGATGTTAATTTTAAAATTCATATGTGTAGTTTTTTTTACATACTGCTTTCTCTCTAAATATTGAAAAATTCTTTCGGAATGCTATATGTACTAATGACTACATCTGGTCACCCTAACTATTTGTTTTGAGATAGAATTGTTGGATGGAATGCTGTGTTGAATGATTGAGAGTAATTAGGGTTCAGAAAACCTATCAGTGAAATTTTTTTACATTTCTGTGCCCACAGAAAAGGAATGACAGAATCTGAAAATGAAATATTTATTTCTTCTCTTATCTTTGAGATCACAGGTCTTATTAATGACCGATTAATCTCACTGCTAAGTTTTCAGAAACTGAAAATCAATGGAAGAAAGAGTGAAAAGGTATTATTTTTATTTTTAATTAAAATTACAGTGGGAGGAAACACTATGAGGTATTTACAGTAATGAATGAGTTGGAGAAAATGATTTAACATCTCACCTCATACAGTTGTCTTCACCATATCAATTTCAAAGTATAGTATTACTTCCATCTTCAGTCAAATTCCAACTGTCAGAAATTTTGTCATTAACATCATCTTCTGAACTGTCATCTGGTGTCGATTTTATGAACTTGGAGATCAAACTATCCTTGTTGGGGATATCAAAATTCATTGCTTTATATTTATTCTTCTGAATGTATATCTTTTCCCAAACTGTCAATTCCAAAGGTTTCTCCAAATGTTTCAAAAGTTTAGTTTCTCTTCCGATTTTGTGATTCTCTAGCAAACTATGAGCTGCAATTGCCGAGTTTTCAGTTTCACTATTTTTAGTATTTCTGAAGTGTTCTTTTGTACGAGTTTCTAAATTCCTTTTAGTTTTTCCTATATATACTGTGTGTTCCAGGATGGTAAGTAATTTTCTTGAAATGTTTCTTTTCTTTTGAATTAATTTCAAGAAAATTACTTACTATCCTGGAACACACAGAAAATTTAAAAAAAAATTTAACAAATTCGATACTACATTAGCACCAATTAACAAATTTAGTCTGGATAATCTACTAGTAACTAATAAGAAAGTTGATGTCCCAGATAGTAAAAACTCTGTAATTTACAAAATTACTGCAGTAAAGTATATAGGAAAAACTAAAAAGAATTTAGAAACTTGTACAAAAGAACACTTTAGGAATATTAAAAATGCTGAAATTGAAAAATTACAATTGCAGCTCATAGTTTGCTAGAGAATCACAAAATCGGAAGAGAAACTAAACTTTTGAAACCTTTGGAATTGACAGTTTGGGAAAAGATATACATTCAGAAGAATAAATATAAAGCAATGAATTTTGATATCTCCGACAAATATAATTTGATCTCCAAGTTCATAAAATCGACACCAGATGGCAGTTCAGAAGATGATGTTAACGACAAAATTTTGACAGTTGGAATTTGACTGAAGATGGTAGTAATACTATACTTTTGAAACCTGTATCGTGAAGACATGCAACTTTATGAGGTGAGATGTTAAAGCATTTTCTCCAACTCATTAATTAATTATATTACGGTATGCACTATGAAAATATATTTGATTCATTTTCTAAACTATTTTTTTATGAGTTCCATCAGATGTACAAATGGATGACTCTTATGAAGAAAGAGTGAAGAATATTTGAAGAATGAAATATGAAGTGAATATTTTGATTGATTGGTTTAGAACAGGGTTCTGCAGTCTTCAGGTACATGTTACTCTTATACATACATGGGTCTGTAAAATAAATTAAACCTTGAAATAATTTGCCTCAGAATAGAATGTGGTGGTCCTTTCATATCCAGCTTTGGATCACAGTGTTAATACCTTGAATTGCTGGAGAGGGCCATTCAATAAAACACTGTTTTTTTTTTTAATGTGAAGTGACACTATGAGGCAAATTATCAATAGAATATAAATATGTAATGGAAACTTCTCACCTCACCTCAAGAAACATGCCTTTCTCACTTGACATGTTTTGAAATTCTGTGTTTTCATCAACTCTGACGCAGTTTTTCTGATGATGAAAAGAAAAGTTTTTGAAACATGTCAAGTGAGAAAAGCATATTTTATGAGGTGAGTTGTGAAGTTTCCGATTCATAGAACGATCATAGGAAAATATCACTATGGGGTATAATTTAAAATTTAAAATAAATTCTCTTCTTTTCACATCATATCCCATCTTCTAATTAGACAGTCCGGTTTCAAAACCTAGGTGGTTTCATCATCAATTATTCTTTGACTGATGTTCTTTCCTCCAGGAGCACTGCTTCTTACTCCATCTGTTGATGGCCTGATAAGCCTCCAAATCAAATCAATTTCTCCTGGAATTTCAAATTTAATTAATTTTTCTTTCTTTTTTTTTATGTGGATTTTTTTTCCAAACCATGGGCTCTTTAGATTTTACTGTGTGTTTTATTAAACCAGTTTAGTTTTATATTTGAAAATAAAAATATATGCCTAGACCGGGGTTTGAACCCAGGATCTTTGACTTTCTATGTCAATGCTCTTCCATCTGAGCTATCTAGGCCTCCAATCTAAATGTGTACTTTTCTCTTATACATAGTTAATTCCCTAACCCCAAATGCTATAAGCCATTGCTACGATTTTTGCAAATGGTGGCTTCTTTATTAAGAAGACTTATTATTGGGAATTTAAAAATTACTTATAAAGCCAGTAGTGCTTCTTTCAATATTAATATTATTCGTTTTTAAACATCTTAATGATGGACAATTTATATTTGAAAAGAAAAATATATGCCTAGACCGGGGTTAAACCCAGGACCTTTGACTTTCTATGTCAATGCTCTTCCATCTGAGCTACCTAGGCCTCCAATCTAAATGTGTATTTTTCTCTTATACATAGTTAATTCCCATCATTAAGATGTTTAAAAACGAATAATATTAAAATTGAAAGAGCACTACTGGCTTTACAAGTAATGCTTAAATTCCCAATAAAAAAGTCTTCTTAATAAAGAAGCCGCCATTTGCAAAAATCGTAGCAATGGCTCAGAGCATTTGGGGTTAGGGAATTAACTATGTATAAGAGAAAAATACGCGTTTAGATTGGATGCCTAGGTAGCTCAGATGGAAGAGTATTGACATAGAAAGTCAAAGGTCCTGGGTTCAAACCCCGGTCTAGGTGTATATTTTTCTTTTCAAATATAAAACTAAACTGGTTTAATAAAACAAATAGAAAACCAAAATAGCTCACGGTTTGGGAAAAAATCCACATTAAAAAAAAAAAAAGAATGGAAAATTAATGAATTTTGAAATTCCTGGGGAAGTTGATTTGATTTGGAGGTTTATTGGTCCACCAACAGATGGAGTAAGAAGCAGTGCTCCTGGACGACAGAATATCGGTTGTGAAATTACTAATAATGAAACTGCCTAGGTTTTAAACCGGTTTAATTTGAAGACGGGATATGAGTTGAGGTGAACAGATTTTATATAAAATTTCTGATTCATATTTATATTCTATTGAAAATACTATCCATCTACAAATATAAGCCTTTGCAGATATTCTTTTCACTATCTTTTCTTTATATTGGCTCAAAATTGAATCTCCAGTTCTCCAAAATGTAATATATATATCAAGATCAAAACTAAAAGCACTAATTGGTATATTTGGTAAAAATATCAATTATTTTCCTTCTAGATTCTTTAGATTATTGAAGTCTTGCATAGATCCTATAGAATCCAAAATCCAAACTGATTTATATCACTCATAATATGTTACGCTACAGAATTCCTGATGTATGTATTACAACATAATCCCATTTATTCATTTATACTTTATCCAGTTTTTGCAATTTTTCCATATATCATTATTTTTTGTGAAGAAGAACATTGTGTTAAAACAGAAGAAAGAAATAAGGCCATTTTTTATATTATATTGTCCTTATAACAATGGTTCAATTCTTTTCACTAGATCATAGCATTATTTCACCCCTCCCTCCCAAGAAAATTTTGATTTACAGTGGACTTCAGTGGCATGTTGCCCATATAAAGACCCTTTATTCATGTCTTCACAATCTCCATTTTATATAAGTGTCAGTTTCGTATATATATATATATATATATATATATATAAGTATGGTTAAGAAAGTTTTCAAGGGTTTTCTGCATCATGGATTCAAGGTTGGCCTCTGGCCACTGATCCCAACGTTTCGACATGATCCCACATGTCATTATCAAGGAACGAATCATTCCTTGATAAAGGCATGTGGGATCATGTCGGAATCAGTGGCCAGAAGCCAACCTTTAAATCCATGAAAACCCAAGAAAACTTTCTTAACCATATATATGCAGGGTTAGACACAAAATTTGACTGGCCATTTGTGATAATTTCATGAAGCAATATATGCACATGCAGACAGATTTGGCATGTATGGAATATTTTCCACATGTTTACTATGATCTATGTTTTCTCTCTCATACTCTTGCATATCAGTCACTCACATTATCAAAACTTAGAAAATTTTACCTCCTCCAGGAGATTGGTCTGTGTCCAAGGCTGTACATATTTTCATTTTCCATCTTTTTTTTTTTTCTGGCAATCCGAGTTCCATATTAAACCAGCTTATCAGCTGAATTTATGTTGTAAAATGTAGTAAGTTGTGAGAATGGAGAAAAATAATTTATATATAATATGTTCTAGTTACCTGGTGGCTTTGTCGCTCGATGAAGAACAGAAGAAGCTCCAGGAAGGTGAACAGGCTTGGGAGGATTTGAAACAAGAAATATCTTCTGAGTAAGTTGTAGATTGCATTCCATAGCATTGAAAATTAGATATATTTTTAAATTTATAAATTTTGCAAAAGTAGATGCAGCTAGGTGGCTCCATGGCACAAGTGGTTAGATGCTTGCCTTTCACCGCTGGAGTCCCGAGACTGAGTCTCGGTTACTCCATGTGGATTTCGTGGTGGACGAAACAGAGCTTGGGCAAGTTTTTCTAGGGTTTTCTCCCGTTTTCCCACAAATTTCATTCATTCCACCATTTTTCCATAGTGTTCTCATCCATTTCATTTCATTTTGTTCATCCACCCCTGTGATGGTACATCAGGATTGGTCGGCCAGCACCTTTGTAGTTCACAGACCTCTATAAATATAGGGGCTTCATCTCATCTCATTCCTTGGCCCGACCCTGAGTTGGACATGAGTTGAGGATATTTATTTATTTTAGATGCAGCTAATGATACTATGTACGTGTATTTACGTCAGAGTAATTTTAGACCCTAGAATTTAAAGATGACTGATTTACTTTAAACTAATTTAATTTAATACTATTATATTTTTAATAGTGAGTGGAGAACATATTTTTAATGACTCATCTCATATAATTTCAAATTTCTTTTGGTACCGGCAGTTTCAGACAATATCTTGTCCCTCTTCAGTCATCTTCAAGATGTCTGAAACTGCTGGTATCATAGAAATTTGAAATTATATGAGATGAGTCATTAAAAAATATGTTCTCCACTCACTATTAGTGATATAACCTCATAATGTTTACTTCCCAATATTAATTTAAATATAACTATTATATTTACTGATTTTAACAACTGATACCTTGCATTGCAAAATCACGTTTAATTTTTTTAGGACAGTAGAATAAGCTTAAAAAATGTTCAAGATTAAAGACATAGGATATATCATTAAATAATCTATTTATAAATTTTTAAAGGAGGTGACACTGTGGGGTTTATTTTGATTAATATTGAGTTATAATTTAATACAATCCTTTAGCATACAATAAACTTGTAGGAAAATTATAGAGTTTAATTAATGGAAGGGTAAATTATTAATGGGAAGTAATTTATTGTTTCTTGATTATAAATAGGGAATGGGAAAGTTTTCAAAAAAAATTTCAGCAAATTTAATATTAAATTAGCACTGAAAAATGTTTATAACCCAAAATAGATTAATTAAAACCAACAAATGTGAAAAGATTAATGAAGGTAATAAATCTGGGGTTTATCAAATTGTTTGCAAAGATTGTTGAAAAATATACATAAGAAAATCAAAATTGAACTTGAACACAAGATTGAAAGAACACCTTAGAAATATTAAAAATGGGGAAATAGAAAAATTTGCATTAGCTACACATGCACGGGCAGTAAAACAAAGAAACAAACTGAAGACAAATTATTGAAACAGTTATATAAGTCTGAGGAACTCACAATGTGAGAGAAAAATTAACATCCAGAACAAAATAAAAGAAAAATCATGAATTTTGAAATTCTGGAGACAAAAATTTAATTGGTAAGCTCTTCGATCAACCATCAGGGGGAGTAAGGAACAACCTGCAGGAACATCAACCACCAATTTAACAGTTAGATAGAGCTGAAGATGATACACTGAAGTATCAAAACTAGTCTTGTAGAAATCTACAATTATGAGGTGAAGTGTTAAATTCTGACTCACTATTAATTAAAATAAAGTTGTTGTCCAATGGTGATGAGATTTTTAATTGGCTTGCACCATTTTTCTCATGCAGCAAACTCCCGATTATCCGTGTTAATTGGGACCGAGATATGCATGAAAAATCTACCCTAGATCTGTTCACACAATGAAAGAAAAACAGGTGAAAGAAGTTTCACATGTCATAAAATGTACGAAAAATGGTGCATAAAACAGTTTGGAATTTTAATACATGGGAGAAGAAAAAAGTGTATATTAATGGACTAGTAAACTTTCAGCCAGTTATTAGAAGAAGAAAAGGTAAAGAAGGAGACAATTCTATCAAGCAGTATGTTTACAATTATCTACCATTAGAAAATGGATAAAATTTGGAGTCTCGTGATTTTTTCTGTCAACCACAAGACTGAAAAAAACTGTTTTTAACAACTGGATCAAAAATTTCAATAAGAAATAAACAATAATGAAGTCAACAGCACTGAAGAATCCAAAATTGAGATTAAGGAAAATGGGAAGAGGAAAATATTAAAAGAGTCATCATAAAAGCGGAAATTGTTAAAATCAGACTCTGTAAATAAATGAGTAGAGTTGATTTCGAAAGATCCCAGTCATTACTGTAGAGCAAGTAGTTCACGTGTATATGTTGATTCAGAATTTAGATCCTATAATGCACAAATGCAATCATATTTTTTAAGGTACTGTTGTTAGGACACAGTAAGTGCATCCCTTCTGTGGAGAGAAAAAAAATTGTGAAATTCAAGAAGAAGTCAGAAAATCTCCATCTACAAACCTAGGAAAGACAAGTGTGACAGCTGCATTGCATACAAAGAAAGTAACCGTAAAGAAGAAGATTATAACATGCATATCCAGAAGAAGAAAAGATGCACATCAGGCAAAAGAAGAAGCCATTTCTTCAGCATCTGATAGTGTCCTTGTGGCTACAATGGATGTCCAAAGTGTTCTATTGTGCCCAAAATTAATGGTTTCTAAACAATACTACAGTCAAAAATTACAAGTGCACAATTTTACAATTTATGTTTGTAATACGAAAGATATATGTGTAGCACGAGGGAGAAGGAAGAGTAACAGCCAATGAATTCACAACCTGCATTGTTGATTTCATAGAGAAACATTCCACATACGAAAAGATTATTCTGATATCCGATGGTTGTCTATACCAGGACAAAAATAATACCTTGCAAGTGCTTTGGCAGACACATCACGAAAATCTGAGGTTCAAATTATCTTGGAAAAGGAACCACAATGATGGAAGTTGATAGTGTCCATTCAGCATTAGAGTGGCTGTTTAACCCACCAATTTACACCCCTGCACACTATGTCAGTAGGATGGAGGAAGCAAGAAACAAGAAGAAAGGCACCAATCCATATGTAATAAACCATTTCAATTATTTATTTTTCAAAAATTTTGAAGCCCTTCCACATAATTTTGCATCAATAAGACCAGGAAATAAAACAGGTGATCCTACCGTCACAGACATAAGAACTCTACTCTACACAGAAGGGGAAGTGTCCTACTAAGTCAACCACTGGGATGAATGACAGCCACTTCCACAATGAAGATAGAGAATAAATGAGACTGATCCTCAAAACCTCTATCATGAACCTCTAAAATTAGACAAAACAAAATTTCTAAGTCTTCAGGCTCTGAAAGTGTTTATGAACAAGGAATACCATTTTTTCTATGATTATCTGAAATATGACTGAACTGTAGTTTTTTGAACAGTATAATACATTTTTATGTATAGACTAATATTATGTTGTGTATTAGCATTGCTATAGAAAATAGTTTTCTTTTAATGAATAACAGTATAATGTATTTAGTGTAGGTGTAGTTATTAATAATTGAAATACGGTAAAAAATATATGATATAACTTGTCGTGTACTGAATTAGAAGTTTGTGAAAAAAAATGTTTTTCTTTCACTGTGCAGTAGTATAATAAAGATTTAAAAGATTGTGCATAATGAGCTATGTGCACAAAAAAGAGCAACATAAATAAGTCAAGTCGGCTATGTGCATTACTTTCCTGGCCTGAGTCACATAGCTGATCTTGCAGGAACAGTTTCCAGTAGCAGCACGTAGCCAACTTTGCTTAATCGTCTGTACAAGCTCGACTTTGAAAGATTCACATACACGATTTTGAGAAGATAGACCTATGGATGGGAGAAGAACAAGAGAAAGACCAGCCAAGAGATGGATAGACAGTGAATGCACATCCAATACATCTTCCTCCGAGGAGTGATTTTGGAAATAAACAAGATGAAAATCCTACAAATTAAGTTTAAGATGAAGAAGATTTTGAGGGACAATTCTAGCCTGTTTCTTGCTTCTTTTGGTGTAAATAACTCATTTTCGTCAAAAAGTGCACATAGCCGGTTTTACAGGCGCAACAGTGATATGTTGATAGACATTATTTGATAATCTAGTAGAAGATTTCCGGGCTGTTGGCCGTGGTCTTGAGGCTTGAAGTTCCCTGACGTTTCGCCAGAGACTGCATCCGGCATCCTCAAGGGTTGTCTTGAGACTGGCAATTTTGTTGACTACCTGCCCTATTTTTACATTTATCCACAACGTGTTCTCTATGCGATCCGTTACTTTGTAAATTGTATCTGCCTTCTGGTTGGTTAGCATTAGGGTCCTCCATTGCACCAATGAGGTTGCTGTCTGATGTTCTAGTAGATTGTTCTTGTAGGGGTTTACATCTGGCTTTTTTTAAGACTGGTATCCATGCTTTGTTGACTTTTTTAAAATGTAAAAATAGGGCAGGTAGTCGACAAAATTGCCAGTTTCAAGACAACCCTTGAGGATGCCGGATGCAGTCTCTGGCAAAACGTCGGGGAACTTCAAGCCTCAAGACCATGGCCAACAGCCCAGAAATCTTCTACAAGATCATCATAGTAACTCCGGCCGTGAAAGCCTAAGTCAATATTTTAGACATTATTTGATTCTCTGACTTACATAATTTTATGTATTTTTATCTTGACTTTTGCATGCATACTCCATTTATTTTATCTACTTCACATTACATTATTTTCACTTTACTAAAATTATAATATATTTTCTTTTTATTATTTTAGTTTGATGCCACCAAGTTATCCTATGAGATATTTCTGGTATTCTGTCATTGACAGAATTGAAACCCACGTCTGTGGTTGGGGCACCTAAGAGGCAGAGTTACATTACCCTGATGATGTGATGAGTGATAAATGATAATGAAGCACCAGGAGAGTCCTTAAACCTAAATTCCAGACTCTGGGTGACCACAGGAAAAAATTCCCTTTAAGGAGAAATTCTTGTGGTCTGACTGGGTATCAAACATTATCCTCATGAATGGTAGTCAAAAGCTCTGACCATAAGTCCATGTGGCTGGTCACAAATTAATATATATACACCATATTTTCTTCTTCTAGTCTTATGTCTCCATTCCTGGGGTCTAGTTTTAAACAAAAACCTCCATCTATCTTGTTGGTCATCCTGTTTCCTCTTTCCATCATTTCCATCCATTCAACTCTCCATTTCCCAGTATCCTTCTTAACTTGTTCTTCCCGTCTATGTTTCAGCCGAGACTCTTTCCTCCTAATCTAAATTCCTTTGCTTGCCTTGGTATCCTTACAGCATTCATTCTTTTAACATGGCCATACAATTTCATTCTACTTTCTTCTATTACATCATGTACTTTATCCAACTTCAAAATTTCTCTTACTTACTGTTCTGTATTCTATCTTTTCTGGTTTTTCCGACCATGTTTCTTAAAACTTCATCTCTGTTCCTTCAATTTTAATTAAATAGGCTACTTATTTGTTGCTTTCCATGTTTCAGTTACATAAAATAATACAGGGTTAAAGTATGTTTTTACTATTAATGGCATATCCTGATTCCACAACAGACTTTTAATCAAATGGTAGCATTTGTCACTATATTTAATTTTAGGAAGTTTATGGGAAAGCTGACGATAAAACAGAATTGTTTTGAAACATGTCCAAGAACAAATCAACATTAATATTGAGGTAAGATGTCCAGACCAAAAATAATATAATTTTCACTATATTGTATCCTTCTGTGTATGTATATATATATATATATATGTTATAATTAAATGTTTAGCATTGAGGAATGCAAGCTTAATATGGTATGATAAGAAAAATGGACCAGATAAGAAACGAGGATATCCGTGAAGAACTGCAGATCTATTCCATAAAAGAAAAGATATTTAACAACAAGATACAGTGGAAAGAACATGTAGAAAGAATGGAAGAAAGTTGATTACCAAATAAAATCTTCCATTATTTTCCAGGAGGAAGAAGAGATGTCGGACGTCCTCGAAAGAGATGGTCTTAGATCTATTAGTGAAGACGGAACAGGCAACTCTTGCCTAAACCAGGAAGTGAAGAAGAAGAAGAAAAATAAATGCCTGGATGGGATTCGAACCCAGAACTCTGAGTCTGTACCTCAGCATGTTATCCATTACACCACCAGGTGAATCCAATTCAAACACTTATTTTTCTTATATAAGTATTATATTCTCCATTATTACTAGATGTCGCGAGAACTCGGTCTTCTCGCGACATCTAGTAATAATGGAGAATATAATACATATATAAGAAAAATAAGTGTTTGAATTGGATTCGCCTGGTGGTGTAATGGATAACACGTTGAGGTACAGACTCAGAGTTCCAGGTTCGAATCCTGTCCAGGCATTTATTTTTCTTATCATACCATATATATATATATATATATATATTAGTTCTTTATTAATGTCACATTCTAAATAAACAAACTCTTCAATATGTTTAAGAAAATGTCTTCTGAATTTTATTTTTGTTTCTGCTGATTTTTTCTCTTCTTACTTTCATTACTACTGTCTTTAATTCTTTGATTTTATTCCATAAAATTTTAAGGAGTCATTCGATTTTGATAATCCTTTTTTCTATTAATTTTTCACTAGTATCCCAAAGTACAATATTTTCCTTGTGTTTTCATAACTTGTGCTGTATTTTCTCGTATAATTTTATTTCTAATTTTATTCATTACCAGATTAAAAAGATGTGTGATAAGACATTTCCTTGGCATACTCCTCTCTTTAGTTTAGATCATTTCATTATCCATAAGATGTAAGGTGCATATATATTACATTTTTACATAATTATTTTAATTGATTTTAGTGAAGAATTGGCGAGGCGTGTTCATGAAGAGGAAAGACGGCAAGCAAATAGTCCAATTTCTGTTGGTGGAGTGTCACATGGTCATTCCCGTCAGTTTGCTCACACTGCTTCTGGGGAACGCAACAAAAAAGGATCTGTAAGTGCTTACTTACCTGTTTGTCCTTTGTAGACTAGTAAAATAAAATATAAATTACATAGCACAACAGCTCTTAAGGGCCAAGACTGACTGGAATGATTGCTGACAATGAATAGCTCATGACAATACAAGGAGCTACATGATTAGTACGGGTAGGTTTTAACAGTTGTGGGCCATGAGAGCTTTGCTGCTTTTAGGTCAAGTAGAGCTATTGGAGTCAGAAAAAGGGAAACACAAAGTTATTTTTATTGGAAATATAAAATTATATTAATACTAATAATAACACTGATTTGCAAAGAATAAAATAAGTAAATAAAATATTTGACACTGTCAAAATTCATAGATTTATGCATAGATGGATGTTGCGACAAGAGTCGCTTTCTCTGTCGGTAATAGCAGACACCTGCCATCGGTTATTACGCTAATGATGTAGTTCATCTGACTTCTGATTGTAGGCACCCGAATACAGTAACGCTGAGTTTTGTTGGTAGCATTTTGTTGTATACTGTTGCCAACATCTGCGTATTGTGCTCAGGTCTGGCAGATGACTACAACACTTTCTCTCATTGTGTGTTAGGCTCTCGCAGTGTGCGTCGTTAGGCACTCTCATCATGGACGGTAGTCCTTACTAAGTAATTGTATAGAGATTCGTGGGAGGTGGATCTCCCCCAGCTTACAACTGGCTATTGACGAATTCTCCATCTTTACTGTTGGTTGATCGCCATCGAAGGTGATAATTGAACTTTGTGAGTTTTGGAATTCTTCAAACTTACGTGTTATTGAGGGCCACGTGCTGCCTGTTCCAAAGTTAATACACTTCAAGACCCCTCTAGTCCTAGGAACGGACTTTGATTCAAACAGTTGATCCTGCTTTAATTGTATCTACGTAGTAAGTTAGAGCAAAATAAACTTGATTTTCACCAATTACATGTGTTGTAATAACTAAATTTACCTTTATAAAATCCAGCACCCCAGAGGAATATTAAGAAAAGGATTCAAAAGTAGACCGTGTTGGCACACAACAATGGATATGTACAGTCTTTGAAGAATTGATGGTGCACAGATAATTTTTTTAAGTCCCAGAATGAAGCCATTGTGCATGGTCAGAGGTCAGCTACTTGTTTCATAAGTTCACAACTATTTGAGAAACTAAATCTGTTCTATTTCATTGTGTGTCATGCAAGGGAAAATAATTTTGCATAAATAAGTTGTGTGATAAATGCTGTAAATAAAACAAAGCAAAACAAATAAAAGAAAACAAACAAAATGAATTGAAGTAAGTCTGCGACAGAGGAAAAGAAAATGCATCACAGTGGGATCAAGCATGTGACCTCATGCATGGAAAACAGATGTTCCCTCCACTAAACCACAACCATCCCTGCTAGAAACAGTCTATATGAAGTGATGCAATACTCCATGACTTACTTGTATATTGAAATTAGATTTTAACTTGACTTAGCTTACAATTTTTGCTTTAGTTGAGAAAATAAGCAATCTTGTGATGTCTTGTGTTTTGTAAATGAAGTAATGAGATGTTGCAATCATTATTCATTTTATATATATGACCTGTTTCCTTTAATTAGTTAATTTCCATATATATATATATATATATATATATATATATATATATATATATATATATATATAAACATTTAATTATAACATCGATAAAGCGTCACTTCTATAAAGTAAAAATATTCCCTTTAATTTGCTTGCTTGTTATAGTCAGTTACTAGATGGCAGTGAAGACCGAGTTCTCGCGACATCTAGTAATAATGGAGAATATAATACATATATAAGAGAAATGAGTGTTTGAATTGGATTTGCCTGGTGGTGTAACGGATAACATGCTGAGGTACAGACTCAGAGTTCCGGGTTCGAATCCCGTCCAGGCATTTATTTTTCTTATCATACCATATTAAGCTTGCATTGCTCAATGTTAAAAAAACGTTTAATTATAACATCGATAAAGCGTCACTTCTATAAAGTAAAAATATTCTCTTTAATTTGCTTATTTGTTATAGTCAGCTACCAGATGGCAGTGAAGTCCGAGTTCTCGCGACATCTAGTAATAATGGAGAATATAATACATATATAAGAGAAATGAGTGTTTGAATTGGATTCACCTGGTGGTGTAACAGGTAACACACTGAGGTATAGACTCAGAGTTCCGGGTTCGAATCCCTTCCAGGCATTTATTTTTCTTATCATACCATATATATATATACACAAATTTATTTATATAACGAAGCCTGGTAACATGTAGGCATTATGAAAATTAATGACATTATTAAAAAATCTTCCTGGCCAGGATCGAATCTGGGCCCACGTCATCGCAAGAAAGCACCTTACCAACTGCTCCACTGAAGCAAACGATATGAATACTGCATGAAGAATGACTTATGTCACACAATTTGAACTAAAAGGAGAAAGTACACGTAACAACTTACTGGTGTGAATTGCTCTTCAAATCTCTTAACTATCCATCATCAAGAGTTGCACCATCAATTTTTTTCAAAGACTGAACACAATCTTCTTCACATATCCCCAACAGAAAAAATTGCATGGTGTAAGGATGGGTAACCTAGAGGTTCACAACATCAATTGTACATCGTTTAACCACCGTGAACAATTCAGCATTGTGGAAGTTGCTTGTTGAGTTGACTATATGTCTATATTAATGCCAATATGACAGGGTACCATTTTACACCAAAATGAAGTCGCAGTATGCCTCTTTTATCATGAAACTGCCATTTTGATCAATATCTCCTATAATGAACATCAACAAATTTTAATTGTTTTCATTGTTGCAAACCAAAACTTAGAGAGTTAAACTTTCATGCTACACTTGTATTTGTAAAATAAATTCAGTACAATAGTCACAGAAATGTTTAAATTAATATTAGGAAGTAAACATTATGAGGGTATATCATTAATAGTGAGTGGAGAACATTTTTTAACGACTCACCTCACACAATTTCAAATTTCTTTGATACCGGTGGTTTCAGGTCATAGAAATGACTGAAGAGGATATTGTCTGAAACCGCCGGTATCAAAGAAATTTGAAAATATATGAGATGAGTCGTTAAAAATATGTTCTCCACTCAACTGCCGGTATCAAAGAAATTTGAAATTATATGAGGTCTGTCGTTAAAAAATATGTTCTCCACTCACTATTAAAGTCATAGAAATGTTTCCTTTTTATCAGATTCATTTTTGAATTGTCCTGTATTTAGTGAATCTACTTCATAACTAGTTTGTGTTTAACTGTACTTATATTGACTAAATATATTAATATAGATAATATAATTTTATTGCAGTGTGACATTCTCTGATGACCACTCACCAGGTTTCACCACATTCATCTTGAAAGCCTTGGAGTTTATATCTGATATAGAGAGAAGATGCGAGTATATTTTAAGAATATTTTATTAAACACCGATGTGCTTTTCACTGAACCTTCAATTTGCAAAGATAGGTAACACTGTTAATGTATTTTCTCTTTTCAAAGATGTTCTTTAATTATATTAATTTATAATATGAATGCCACAATCTTGAGGCTCCTTGAAATGTGCTCCATCATGGTTCAGATACATTTTTCTAATGTACATATATATAGTGTAAAGTAGCCAAGTTCAGCAGCTGTGTACACTTTAGGAAAAATATTGCATTTGTGATCAATTATTGAAAATAAGTGATTGACATTTTAAAATGCTGAATTCCTTGCGATGATTGTATTATGAAAGTATGTGCCAAAGTGAAGAAAGTCCAATATTTATAATACTTGATGAATTGGATGAACCACAATAATAATACGCTAGTTCATGATCCTTGTCAAAAATAGTAGTTAAGCCTAAAAGAATTACATATACCAATTGTGTAAAGACTAAAAAGGAGAAAAGTCCTGTAAGGATCAAAATCAAAGAATATATTAATAAAAAAGATGGGTGTTCTTATGTGGATGGTGTAAATATATAAAGAGGAGCCCAAAACAAAACAAAATTTTGAATAAGTAAATATAAAATAGCATTCATGTTATATGCTGAGACATAGCACCATCCAGAGAGTAAGGGCTAAAAAGAGAGTATGTGCAATATTAAGAAAGTTTGATTAAATCATTTCAGAGATAATATAGAACAGTCTATGACATTCTGTACTGCTGTTGATGGCAAGCTGGCCTGGCCTGAGCACTTCTCATTCCTGATGAATGGATTCTGCTACAGTGAATCTTTCTCTGTCCTGTCCTGTCCTATGTGGAACGGAACACCAGGAAAAATGCATTGCAAAATGATATCACACTGGTCCACAATATTTCTGTATCAAATACCATTTGACAAGATGAATCCTTTGTTGTAATATAAACTTTTTTGGTTCCATATTAAGTCACAATTTTCACTTTTCAACTAAGACATGCATCAGTGCAAAAATCAACTGACCTCACAGACAATTGAACAATAGCTTTCAGTTGTAATGCGACCAAGTAGTGTGTTTTTGAAGACATGGACAGCCCCTGTTCACTGGGAACACGTGCTAATGCCAGACATCCTTGTCGCTGAGTGCTGTAGCGAATCTCATGGACCACTCTAGTTGTAATAAAAGGAAATATTATATAACAACTTTTTAAAGGAACCCATCAGTTATATTGGGAAGCTAGAAAACCAATGTGTCATTCTAACATTTTATGTGTAAAGTCATCAAAACATCAAAAACATTATCCCTTATACAATACCCCACTTTCACTACACACAAACACTCAAACATGTAAATTAAAAAAGTATATATATATATATATCACCTCACCTCAAACTCGGTCTTCTATTTATACAGGTTTTGGAACAGTGCATCACTACAGAAAAATGGCCATGAAAATACTGAAGGTGGAATGAATGTTGTTCCAAAATCAATCTAAATAGAAGAGTTCGAGGTGAGGTGATAATTTTTTTTATTTTAATATACCCCATAGTGTTACTTCCTATATAGTTCAACTCAAATATGTACCTTATTTCAGTATTATATTATATATTAATACTCTCCAATAATGGATAATATTATTTGAAAAGTGCGAGTCCCAGTTCAAGCATTAAATTTTCTTTTTAAAAAATACCTTATCCTACACTCATCTCTGAACACAAAAGTGCACGATGCACGATGCCTTAAACCACATGGTACGATACAACTAAAGAAAAACATTTCTGGCTGAACCAGGATTTGAAACCTGAGATCTCCAATAGCATCAGCACATAAAGCTGGAAATCTTGGTTAAAATCCTGGTTCAAGCAAAAATGTTTCTTTTAAATTGTAGTGAAAATATTAAAGGATGACTGAAAACCTCACAATCCCTTGGTTAAAGTCCCCATTGGGAAAGAAATTTTCTCATGGAATTTTGGCCAGTATGGGACCAATGCCTACTCAGTATACTGAGAAATTTGGTTAGCTACAATAAGTACCTGGACATGGTTGAGAGTCCAGCTATAATGGCTGGGGACTTGACATGCTGGCCACGTATACTCCACCTATACTTGATGGATAATCATCCACCTTTGTAAATGACATGTAAGCCTGTTGCGCCTTGGAGTTTTTTATTTGTATATTTTTTTATTTTGTATTTTCTATTGCATGAGGACAGCTTGTATGATTATATTAATTTTAATGTTGTCCCATAAAAGTATTTCCTTTTATTTTATCAAAAATCTCTTTGGTATAAACAGGAGTTAAACTCAGCATCTCTGGGATGCTTGTCATACACATTAACCATTTCATCACAATGGCAGCCTTTGAAAACTATTTTCTTTTAAAATACGATAGGAAGTAACATTTAGAGGTTTGTTTAATAATTAAAACATGTTGTCTATACATTCTTACCTCTTATAGTTGTTTTTGTTGAACATATGTTTCAAGGCTGTAATCGATGACGATGGGGCTCAGCAGCCTTGATACATATGTTCGACAAAAACAACCATAAGAAGTAAGAATTTACATGCAAAATGTCTTAATTACTATTTTATTTCCTGTATTCAGAATGAAAGGTGTTAATTCTAGGTTTGATTTGTTTGTCACCTAATGTTTACATATTGTTATTTACTATTACTATTATCGCCTCACTATGATGCTTAACAAGCGGCTCACTTTGTTTCCCCGCAGCTGTCATATGGTATTAAAATACAAAGATCTCGACTACCACGATGTTGCCACATTGCTCTTCTTCCCTCAGTTTCAATTAAAACTCGGAACATGGAGCAATCGATCGAGTTACATAATTATATACCGTAATTAATTGTTATAATTATCAATGATTTATTGTGATATGTAGCTCAAATAATAATACAATATCTACATATTATATTAGTTAAATATATAAGTGATTACATCCGGTGGCCATGGAAAAATATTTCAGACCGAACAGTTAATAATAATAATTATAATATTTTCAGCATGATGTTGTATGAATATTAAATTTATGTGGACCTACAAGCTATATAATGTTGGAATTAAATTATTTAATAAATAAATACATGTATAATTTTAATTTTAAAAGTTAAATAATACCAAATAACATAAAAATTAAATAATAACATAAATAATCAATGTCTTCTGTCCTTGTGTAATAAGCGCCCATAGCGCTATGAGAAATGTGACAACACCGCATGTAAAGTATTGCCGTGCGGCACCTGCTTTTATATAAACGGTTAACCATCAGAGTGAGGCAATAATACCAGAGCTTGAGGTGGGTTGGGAAAGAGTCTGATGGCGTCAACTTGCTGAGCTTTAACACTATACAAATAATCTGCTCAAAATATTTATTTATATTATATAGTAATATATGTTTGTGCTCTCCTGTATGTCTGAAATAAAAATGTTTGGGGTTATACATGCAAAGAGAACCTTCTCTAAGTTAAATCTACCACTTATTTTTAATCTGTAATTTCCAAAAATATATTTTATCTTCCTCTTAATCTGTTCAAAATTTTAGACATAATGTGAACAATAGTAAAACTTTGTGGATATCTCTTGAAAACATTTTACATGCCATTGTAATAAAATCAGGTGTCGCGCTACTCAGAAATGTGATGCAGGGAAGAATTGGCCATTTGCAACATAATAGAGTACAAGCTAATTAATTTCTTGTAAATGGCAGTACAAGTACTGACATTTTAGTATACTACATACAGAGTGATTCAGAAGATATTTGTGAAACTCTTGGTAATGGGAAATATGGCTATATGGAACAGAAAAGATAAGTAACGTTTGTAAAAATACATTGTTTCAGAAATAGTAGTATTAGTTCTTGTTACTTCTCTTGGAAGCATAGGGCTTTTTTTTCCCCCCAAATTCCTGACTTAATAAGAATTAAATGAATCGTGATTTCTTCTTACCTCATACTTCTGTTTTCTTTAAACACAGCACTGCAGTATCAGCGCCCCATTGTCGTCATCATCAGCTGTTTTCACGATTGTCAATTCTTTCTTTTGCCGGTAATTATTCAAACTGCCATCTGGTGTTCTTTTGAATGAATCACCAGATGGCAGTTTGGATAATTACCGGCAAAAGAAAGAATTGACAGTCGTGAAAACAGCTGACGATGACGACAATGGGTTGCCGATACTGCAGTGCTGTGTTCAAAAAACATAGAAGTATGAGTTAAGAAGAAATCACGATTCATTTAATTCGTATTAATTGAACCTCATAATGTTAAAAATTCCCAAATTTAATATATAAATCCTGACTTAATTCTAACTTTTTCCTTGTTGTTCAATTTCTGTTGTTACAGTGCTGCACCATGTAATTTTTGGTCTTCCTTTTTTCCAAAGCAATCCTTGTGGATTTCATTTCAGTACTATCTTTGGCACACTGTCTAGTTCTCTTCTGAGAGTGTGTCCAATTTGTTTCAGAAATACACTATTTTTTAACTTGTAATTTTTAACACATTCTTATTATGATGTGAATTCTATTACATATTGAAAATCGAGGAATATGAAAGATTTAGGACCCCACAGCAGTGTACTAATTGCCAAGGTTCTAACCATATGGCAAGTCACTGTCAAGTAGCGCCTATATGCAGACTCTGCTGGTACACTTCACATGAGGGACTGCAGGCATGAAGAAATAAAATGCTGCAATTGTAATGGCAGGCATAAAGGCAACTTTAAGGGCTGCAAAGCCCTTTAAATAGCTATAAAATGTGTAAGACCTGATAATAACAGGCAACGTAAGCAAGGCAATTCACAGCCTGAAAAAAGTGAGAACCCTCCTCCTGCTAAAATAAACGACTCTGCATTGCGAGTAGAGCTTGCTCCTCCCTCTGCAAAGCATGACAAGGAGATTCACTCATCTATGACAGCCAAAACGAAAAGTACCGAGAAAAATTCCCACGAAAAAATGGTCCCACAAGAGACCATAGACCTGCTTTGAATCCAGGAATTAATTAATCATGATTGATAAAGAATCTCAAACAGAGAAGAAAAACTTGGAAACAAGTTGTAAATGTGGTGTAGCATGCCCTAAATAGGAAGAATGTAGAAAGTTTTCAATGTTAATATTATTCGTTTTCAAACATCTTAATGATGGACAAATTATATTTGAAAAGAAAAATATATGCCTAGACTGGGGTTTGAATCCAGGACCTTTGACTCTCTATGTCAATGCTCTTCCATCTGAGCTACCTAGGCCTCCAATCTAAATGCGTATTTTTCTCCCTAATTCGTAGCATTTGGGGTTAGGGAATTAACTATGTATAAGAGAAAAATACGCGTTTAGATTGGAGGCCTAGGTAGCTCAGATGGAAGAGCATTGACATAGAGAGTCAAAGGTCCTGGGTTCAAACCCCAGTCTAGGCGTATATTTTTCTTTTGAAATAGAAAATTTTTTGCCTAGATCGAGACTCGAACCCGGGACCATTGGCTTTCCGGGCCAAATGATCTACCAACTTAGCTACCGAGGCAAGTTGCGATCTAGACACAAATTTTTCTCTTATATACATTGTAATTCCCTTGCGACAAATGCTTTGAAACCTTTGTTTCTATAATTAAATAATTAAATTAATGTGTTTATTACCTCACCTCATATCCTTTTTCTTCTATACTGCAGTTTCGGAGCTTATCTCCATCGTCAGTAGCCTCTGGTCGACCGGTGTTATGTCGTTTCTTGGCGGTTTCCTTCTTACTTCTCTTTGTTTCTATCTTTGCAAATGGCGGCTTCTTAGTTATTTTTTGGTAATTTAACACTACTTTATAAAGCCAGTAGGGCTTCTATTGATGTTTTTATTATTAATTTAACACTTCTCACTGAAGGATAAATTATATTTGAAGAGAAAAATTTTTGCCTAGACCAAGACTCGAACCCAGGACCTTTGGCTTTCTGTGTATATATATATATATATATCCATTTTTTTTTCCAAACAATGTTATCTTACATCATCTAGAATTTCACAAATATGTTTTGAATAATCCTGTATGCTTATATTATTATAATAAAATTTCAGTAATAGATCACCTGATTACAATTTTGTTTGCTCGATAAAACATTTTAAAGTGTTTTGAAACCAAAATCATATTTGAAAACATCATGATTTCATGGCAATTAAAAAAAAATTGCCATTCTGCTACACCTTTGCCCCACCTCAAGTTCTTGTTACTACAGTACCTCAGATGTGTGTGTACAATTGATAAAGTGTACAGTTGGGAAGATCTAACTTGAACCAAACGTTCATTTATAGTTTGAAAAGAGAAATTAATGCTTGAACTGGGACTTGAACCTTGGACCTCTGGTTCTGTGCACCAGTATGCAATCCATTGCATCATGCAAAACACGATACAAATGTTAACATTTGTTAACAATTGTATATTAGGAAGGAAATGTCAATGTTTGTATTGTGTTTTGAATAGTGTAAAGGATTGTATACTGGTGCGTAGAAGCAGAGGCCTGAAATTCAAGTCCCAGTTCAAGCGTTGATTTTTCTTTTCAAAATGATATTTTCTAGTATTGGAAAGTATTAATATTTAAATATGACATCGAAATTTATTTATAGTGTTTCAGAGAATATGAGCGCTTAGATAATGTAATACTACAATGGCCTAGAGATCCCTTCTTTAGATTTGTTTTAAAAAGGTAAGAGGATCAATCAAGCCAGTGCACGAGATTCAATTCTATAAGTTTGGTTCAGGTCTAACTTTCTTCCCAATTTAATTTTCTTTGTTTACAGTTATTTATTAAAGTGTTTGGTTATCATTGATTACTTTGAATGAAACAGGATTGTAAAATCAGATATAGATGAATAACACCAATTATAGTTAGATCAATTATAATCATAAACATATTATTATTGCCATTTCTTGTGTGTTTTGACATTTTTCTTGAAAATCTAGTACCATAAGCAAAGTAGTATTTTTGTAAAATAAACATATTATAAAAATATTAATTGATAATTGTCACTTATTGATACAAACTTGTGGAATCTCTGTGAAAGTTCCAGTATTCAAATAATTTGCAAAGCAGAAGTTGACTTAAGTTAATATTAACGATATGTGCATGATTGTATCTATTTTATGTGAATGCCAAAACAGCATTTAAAAAATTATCATTAAAAACATGTATTACATCAGTTACTGTATTATAATTGAGTTTGTATTTTTTTTAACATTTTTACCTCATACATTTGTTTTGTTGGACGATCATTTCAAAGCTTATTGCTCCATCTTCAGCTTGTAACAAACTGTTTTTTTTTTTTTTTCCTTCAAGTTGTCGGCCTTGGAACTTGGTAATGAGGCTCCTTTCTCCGGGAATTTCAAAGTTCATAATTTTCTCCATGTTCTTCTGTATATAGATTTTTTTCCCATATTGTGAGTTCATTGGTATTTTCTAACGGTTTTAATAATTTTGTATTTAGATCTATTTTGTGTTAGAACTAAAGAACACATAAGAAATGTAAAAAAAGGGAGTAGAAAAATCTGCAGTAGCAGCTCACGTTTGGACAGAAAAACACAAATTAGATCTAAATACAAAATTATTAAAACAGTTAGAAAATACCAATGAACTCACAATATGGGAAAAAATCTATATACAGAAGAACAAGGAGAAAATTGTGAACTTTGAAATTCCCGGAGAAAGGAGCCTCATTACTAAGTTCTTTGGAACGGATCCAAGGCCGACAACTTGAAGAAAAGAAAAACCAGTTTGTTACAAGCTGAAGATGGGGCAATAAGCTTTGAAAGGATCGTCCAACAAAACAAACATATGAGGTAAGAATGTTAAAAAATACAAACTCAATTATTAAATTAAACCTCATAATGTTACTTCCTAATGATTTTAAAATAACTGTATTATGTCTGTCAGTGTACAGATGCTCTAAAAAAAGGATCCAGTGTTTATGAAGGAAGTAGAAGTGTTACATTACCTCTCCAAAGAGCATAGGGCCTCCACAAAAGATTGCCAACAGATTCTATTCCTTGTTAGCATCCTAACTTCACTCCAACTCTTCCCCAATTGCTCAGCTTCCTTTCTCCCAGTTAATTCTGTGTCTTTCTTCTTCTGGGCATTCCTCGGGTATTCAATTCCATAACTATGTTTTCTATATTTCTATCTTCCCTTCAGAAACATGTTGAATCCATTTCCATTTTCTTTGTTTTATTTCTTTGGAAACCTCACACTGATTTGTTCATTTCCACAATTTTTTATTGGAAATAAGTTTTGGCCACTAAGGGTCGTATGCAAATACATTTGTCTCTACTCAAATTACTTCCAATCACTGGTGAGCTGAGATCGAATTAACGGCCGCCTTACCAGTCATGCATGAATGTTGACTTTTCATAATATTGGCAACGAATTACCCAGAATTCTCAGCGATAAAACCACTTCCGTTATTTTCGTCTGCTATAGAGGAATGCATTTATGCTTGCATCCCGCAAATAATACCGTATACAAACACGTGCAATATTACGCCGATTCTCCTGTTCTTCCAGTTGAATTCTTTGGTAGACTCTATCAAATTCCTCTTCTCCGCGTATACCGAAAACATGATCGAAGTCTTCAAGGTCCGACATCTTGGATAAGTTTCAAACTACATCGGTTCCCTTCGAGATTTTCACATAAGTTTATATCTTGAGCTACGATCTTAAGGTACCTTGTCAGGTAGCTTACAATTATTACCGCGTGAATAGATTTCTGAGTAAGAAAAATGTGTTTGGATAAAACTTTATGAGCAGAGAACGCCTTTTATTGTCTAATGCGTTCAAACATTCGACCCTAAGTTCTTGTGATAAATCTCAGAAACCTATTTATGAAAACTTGTATTTTTTTTTTGTAAATTGCTTTAGAGGCTTTCCAGACTTCATTTCAACATAACAGCATTGATTTAATATTTGTATCTTCTATTTAAGTGAGAATTGTCCAGATTTCCATTATGAGTCTAACTGTGCAAAGTCAGATTTTTTCTTAATTCTTGTTCCACATCTTCATCTGATCCACCTCTGTCCAGTATAGTTCTACCTGTATAAACTTATTTATTTACCTCTTATATTTCATCTTTTTCAAAATAATAATTTGGCACCTGATCTGAGATTTGAACCCAAGATCTTCAGTTTTATATGATGATGCTAAACCATTGAGCTACTTAGGCACACCTTCTGGAACATGCACAGATACCTCTATCTTTATTCCCCAAGTCCTTGGAAAATAGTGAAACTTGTGTTTCTGAGACTTAATGGGAGGTGCTCCTATTGCAAGAAGCCTTTATGGTGGGTTTCACTGAAACATAAGCTAATTATGAATCTTTATGAAAACATTAATTTCCTAGAAGCTTGTTGTTCAGCAACAACAATGGTATTTAAAAAATTGATGCATGAGGTACTCTACATCACTACTTTAAATGTGTTTTTTTTGGGGGGGGGGAGATTGTGCTGGAAACTGAATGATTAATAGGAAAAAAGCTTAACTAAAAAAGTTTTAGATATATTTATTTAATTTATGTAGGTAGGAAACAACACTGTGAGGTTTATTTTAATTTTGTTGAGTTGTTTATTGACTTGCCTCATACTTCTTAACTCCCTCACAGATCCGGATTTCTTCACCGAATTTGTGACATTCTCAATGTTGTGAACATGATACAGCATTGAGAATGTCACAAATACAGTGAAGAAATCCGGATCTGCGAGCAAGTTAAGAAGTATGAGGTGAGTCAAGAAACAACTCAACAAAATGTTTATTTAATATTTGTAGGAAATAACGCTATGAGGTTTATTAACTATTAAGAGTTAGTTATTTTGACTCACCTCATATTTTTTGATATTCTGCAGACTATCATCATTGCATCTATGCTACACTGTCGAGTTGGAATGCATCGACTATGTCGCATAGAAGCGACGAAACTATAGTCTGCAGAATATCAAAAAATATGAGGTAAGTCAAAATAACTCTTAATAATGTAAATATGATTTTTATTGAGATTATATAACTTTCTACTTTGTTATAATAAATTACAATAGTTTCTAGATAATACATGGTGAAGGGAAGGGAAAAGAATTGACAACCATTTTATCCTTGTTTTATACTATATAACATAAAGGAATATACAGACATTATGCACTTATCATGAAATTATATTTTTATGGTTAAAATAATATGTGGTATAAACTGTTGAGTTTATTGGCATTCACTTCAATTATCTTATTGTTGTGTTATTAGGTTTGCTCCTAAATTTCTCTTGATTTAAGAATAATTCAATTTACAGGCCTCATGTCTTGGTTTATGTTTAAAAAAAATGGCCTAAAAGTCCTTAATATTCAATTTTTTAAATTTACCCGAATTTAAAAGAGTAAAGAATTTATATTAAATGCTGAGAAGTGTTGGAAAAGAGTGTCTTTGTATATTCACTTTCCATCTACTGATCTGTGGATTCTATGTTTACATGGGAATTTTATTTGAATTAAAATGCAGTTTGTGCATTCGGTATGAACTTTTAAATATTGCTATCAATTTGTACTCTGTTTAAATTTAGAAAGTTAAAACCATAGTAGAATTTGGCCAATTTGTGAGTACAAAATTAAATAGCATTACAATTGTTTTTAAAAAATTGTAAGTCTTCATTAAGTACAACCGAACACTAAATCTAGATTAATAAATTGACGCATAAAACTGAGGGCAAATTGAAGCTATAAAAATTATTTATTTCACCAGAATGCTATGTGAATTCTTGGAGCTACTCAAAGAAATCATTAAAAACAATTATTACTAAGTTTTCATAAATTACATACCTTGAAATGTCTCATATATAAAAATATTTATACTTTTACACTAAATTCCAGTTATCATATTCTATGTGCATGAGACCATAACAGGCCACTAGGCCTAATATATGGCTGGAAGATGATGATGATTATGATGTATGCTATATTATTTACAAAGGAAATATTTCAGGATATCTTGGGCTGACAGTATCAATAACAAACTATTATACATTCGAAGAGATAAATATATGCCTAAATTAGAATTTGGTTCTGTACACCAGTGCTTTAATGATTTAAGCTATTAGGCATCACGATTTAAACATAGATTTTTCTCTTAAATTGTGATGCCTAATAGCTTAAATCGTTAAAGCACTGGTGTACAGAATCAGAGATATGGGTTCAAATTCCGATTTAGGCATATATTTTTCTTAATAAGAATCAAATTAATTGTGAATTCTTCTTACCTCATATATCTATGTTTCTTTAAACACAGCACTGCGGTATCAGAGAACCATCGTTCCCATCCCCAGCTGTTTTCGCGACTGTCAATTTTTTTCTTTTGCCCGGTAATTATCCAAACTGCCATCTGGTGTACTTTTGAAGAACGGTGCTATGTTTAAAGAAACATAGATATATGAAGTAAGAAAAATTCACAATTCATTTGATTCTTATTAAGAAAACCTCATAATGTTAAAATTCCCAAATTTATTATATTAAATATATTTTTCTCTTCAAATTTAATTTGCCATTGAGTGAGAAGTGATAAATTTAATATTAAATATCAAACTATTATAATTCAGAAAACTAATACCTTTATTTAAATGTCATTTATACTTTAATAGTGAGTGGAGAACAGATTTTTAACGACTGAAGAGGGACAAGATATTGTCTGAAACTGCCGGTATCAAAGAAATTTGAAATTATATGAGGTGAGTCGTTAAAAATATGTTCTCCACTTACTATTAATGATGTAACCTCATAATGTTTACTTCCCAATATTAATTTAAATGTCATAATGGCAGAGATTGATGGTATCAATATTTTATCTTATTTCTTTCTTCCCAATACAGATTTGTTAGGCTGTTAGCACATTGTGCATGTAGTTCAGCGTTGGACAGTGGAGGGAGATATTGACTACAGGGTTTTTCATGACTAGAAAATAGTATTGCTCTTATGGGAACGCTGTTGTCACTTAACACCATAGACAGAGTGACACAGATGGCAATATATCTCCCTCTTCTCCTTCTAGGAAAGTACAGCACCAACATAAGTTTAAGTCACAATTATCTTAACTACTGCTACTAATATCTAAATCATGATCATTCTAATGTTGTTACCAAAGAACAATATTAATGTAAACCAATGGTAAAGAGAAAAATTTTTGCCTGAACTGGGAATTGAACCCCGAACCTTTAGCTTTTCGTGCTAATGCTCAGACCACTAAGTTAATCCAGTCTTCATTCCCATCCAAGCAGGATTTCTGCTTAGATGGGGATGAAGCCTGGATTAGCTCAGTGGTCTGAGCATTAGCACGGAAAGCTAAAGGTTCGGGATCCTGCTTGGATGGGAATGAAGCCTGGATTAGCTCAGTGGTCTGAGCATTAGCACGAAAAGCTAAAGGTGCAGGGTTTGATTCCCGGTTCAGGCAAAAAATTTTCTCTTTACCATTGATTTACAATAATTTAATTGTGTTTATTAATTTACTTATTTCTATCATAGTAATAGCTTTAGCTTCTCAATATTAATTTAATAATATTAACATTTGGAATTTTATAGATTTTGGTCACAGAAATGCCAATAGCTTCAAAATGTTGTTGCTGAGTAAACCACATGTGATCTATTAATCATCCATTCTTTTTTTGACCACGGTTATAAGTGACAAAAGAAGTTTTATTAAATTTGAAGAGAAAAATTTTCGCCTAGACCGGGACTCGAACCCGGGACCCTTGGCTTTCCGGGCCAAGTGCTCTACCAACTGAGCTATCGAGGCGAGTTACGATCTAGACGCAAATTTTTCTCTTATATACGTTGTAATTCCCTATCGCCAAATGCTTTTGAAACCATTGTTTCTATCTTTGCAAATGGCGGCTTCTTAGTTAAGAAGACATTTATTGGAAATTTAACATTACTTTAAAAGCCAGTAAGGCCTCTAATGATGTTTTTATTATTAATTTAACATTTCTCAATGAAAGATAAATTAAATTTGAAGAGAAAAATTTTCGCCTAGACCGGGACTCGAACCCGGGACCCTTGGCTTTCCGGGCCAAGTGCTCTACCAACTGAGCTATCGAGGCGAGTTACGATCTAGACGCAAATTTTTCTCTTATATACGTTGTAATTCCCTATCGCCAAATGCTTTTGAAACCATTGTTTCTATCTTTGCAAATGGCGGCTTCTTAGTTAAGAAGACATTTATTGGAAATTTAACATTACTTTAAAAGCCAGTAAGGCCTCTAATGATGTTTTTATTATTAATTTAACATTTCTCAATGAAAGATAAATTAAATTTGAAGAGAAAAATTTTCGCCTAGACCGGGACTCGAACCCGGGACCCTTGGCTTTCCGGGCCAAGTGCTCTACCAACTGAGCTATCGAGGCGAGTTACGATCTAGACGCAAATTTTTCTCTTATATACGTTGTAATTCCCTATCGCCAAATGCTTTTGAAACCATTGTTTCTATCTTTGCAAATGGCGGCTTCTTAGTTAAGAAGACATTTATTGGAAATTTAACATTACTTTAAAACCCGGTCTAGGCGAAAATTTTTCTCTTCAAATTTAATTTATCTTTCATTGAGAAATGTTAAATTAATAATAAAAACATCATTAGAGGCCTTACTGGCTTTTAAAGTAATGTTAAATTTCCAATAAATGTCTTCTTAACTAAGAAGCCGCCATTTGCAAAGATAGAAACAATGGTTTCAAAAGCATTTGGCGATAGGGAATTACAACGTATATAAGAGAAAAATTTGCGTCTAGATCGTAACTCGCCTCGATAGCTCAGTTGGTAGAGCACTTGGCCCGGAAAGCCAAGGGTCCCGGGTTCGAGTCCCGGTCTAGGCGAAAATTTTTCTCTTCAAATTTAATTTATCTTTCATTGAGAAATGTTAAATTAATAATAAAAACATCATTAGAGGCCTTACTGGCTTTTAAAGTAATGTTAAATTTCCAAATAAATGTCTTCTTAACTAAGAAGCCGCCATTTGCAAAGATAGAAACAATGGTTTCAAAAGCATTTGGCGATAGGGAATTACAACGTATATAAGAGAAAAATTTGCATCTAGATCGTAAACTCGCCTCGATAGCTCAGTTGGTAGAGCACTTGGCCCGGAAAGCCAAGGGTCCCGGGTTCGAGTCCCGGTCTAGGCGAAAATTTTTCTCTTCAAATTTAATTTATCTTTCATTGAGAAATGTTAAATTAATAATAAAAACATCAAAAGAAGTTTTGTTGGAAGGGGATGATTCGCTGGCTTCTCTGCTAGCTGTTGTTCCGATAATTAGGTTCACCTCCTAATTTTATTAAATAATTGTGTGTTAATTATGCATTCCTTAATGGTATGTTTTCATAAATTGAGCACCCATTTTCTTGGCAAAGTTATAAGTGAAATTAATAAAATTAATTTTTTATTAAAATTAATTAACTAATAAATGAATCTCACATAAAAGGACATTTTACTTGCAAGTATTGCTCCACAAGAGGAATGCTATTTTCTAGACGTGAATAATCGTATACTGGATTGTTGCAGAGTCACATTTGATTGTTGTGCATATTTTGTTCATGTGTAAATGGTAGGCCAGGCACTCATCTCCTGTCATCAGTCTGGATTCAGTACTAGTTTTTTTTTTTTTTTTTTTTGCATTTGATTTCTATTACTAGTTTATATATGGTTTCTAAAGTTTTGCCCTTAGTTACATCAAAATTTTCTTGTGCATGTTTTGCTTGGAATACTAGCGTGGTCAGTCGGCACCGTTATCATTCACAGAGATTTATATAAAGGGGTTTCATCTCATCTCATTCCTTGACCCGTCCCTAAGTTGGGCACGAGTTGAGGACATTATTTATTATACTTTATTTTATATAATTTATTTAATAATTTTGTAGGTATGGTTCAGACTGCAGTGCTATTTGTATTCTAGTGACTGTTTTGTCAGTTTCATCTGTCATTTCATTTTTCAAATATACCAGTATTTGATGGAATATTATAATTTATTTTGTTTATCCAATTGCTTCAACAGTTTTCAACATTCCAATGTGGTTTTTTATGCCATTTGATTAGAGGCACATGCTTGGATGCTGCTTTTGAATGAAGTTTTTCATGTCTAGAAAATAGTGTTGCTCTTATGGGAATGCTGCTGCCAATTGACACTGTAGACATAGTGTCAGGGATGGAAATATAATTATATTTAAGTTTTGTTGAAAGAGGATGGTTCATTGTCATTTCTGCTAGCCACTGATTCTGGTAATTGAGTTCACCCTCCTAACTTTATTAAATATGTGGGTGAAAATTATATGTTCAATAATTATATTTTTTTTCTATAAATTGGGCACTTACCTTCTTGGCAAAGTTGTAGGTGAAACTACTTAATTTAATTAGTTTTTTCAAATGTATTAAGTAAAAAATGAAGCTCACGTAAAAAGACACATTTACTAACATGAATTGCTCCATAAGAACAATACTATTTTCTAGATGTGAAAAACCGTCCACCACTGTGGTCTTGAGGTAGCGTGATGCCTTGTCATGCAGCAGGCCCGGGTTCGATCCCCGGTCAGGACAGTTTTTCTGGGTGAGGTTTTTATTGGGGTTTTTCCTCACCTGTAAGACGAATGTCAGGAAAACTTTAAGGCCCATACAGTCCCCGGAATCATATGGCCATCGCAATTATCATCAGTTCATTTTCATCTTAGTTTAAGCTTAGGATTAGGGACTCACCTAGCACACCACTATCATCATCATCACTCATCATATCATCGGGGCAACATAACCCCAACTTCCAGGTGCCCCAACCTCAGAAGTGGGTTACAAGTACGCCATGCCAGGAGAGAATACCAGGAATGTCGAAAGACAGCCTGTGGCATTTGCAAAAAAAAAAAAAGATGTGAAACCCCCTCTTGTTTAAATGTTTTTCCTACAAAACACAACTTATTAATTTTTTATAGTAATAATCGGTAAATTTCCTCATGTGCACTTCTCGTGGCTGAGTAATGTTCAGATGATATTCATCTACAAGACAGATATTTTTCAGCATTTCCTTTTTGACAGTTTGACAAAGTCAAAAATGATGCTTCTTCTCACATCCATTGTTTTAAGATTGATTTAATTTGTTTTCAATACAGATTTCCACATTAGTGTTGGCTTAATTGGATAGTAAAATTATCATCACTTAAACTTCAATCACAGTGAATGGAATTACAGGAAGAACAACAACAATGAATCAAATGTAATTACTAATCATCAATCCATACATAGCAATTCTGCCTGAGGGCAGGTCTTTCACTGCACTCATAGCATTTTCATGCTATGCTTTGCAACTTTACTAGGGAATTATAGGTGAGGTAGCTTCCCATTGCTTTCTACATTGATGAAGGATGATTATGATAATAATGATGATGGCCAGATGGTTTTTGGGGACAGTTGGGCACTCAGCTTATTCACATTCATGATTCGTTTGATTCTTATTCTTGACATTTGTCTTACAGGTGAGGAAAAACCTCACCCAGGAGCCTGTCCCAATCGAACCTGGGCCTGCTGCGTGATAAGGCAGCAAGCTACCTCAAGACCTCATGATGAACGGAAATTATATAATATAATTTTCACCACCATAAAAAATTGGAGAGCTTTTTTGTCTCTTGCAGTAAATGACATTAAGATAAATTCATTAGTTTCTGATTTATAAAACTTCTTTATTGGTAGCATTGATCCTGGAGACTAATAAAAATATATTATTAATGAAATTGTTTTAAAAATAACTTTTTAATTGATCTGAAGAAATCTTCTAAGCTCTGGGATTAAAACTCCCAGATGTTTTTAACTGATACTGCATCTGGCATCCTCATTGATTGGCTCTCTCAGCCTTATTTATGCTGTTTTTTCATGGTACATTTTCTGCTCAGTCCGTTTCATCATAAATTATATCTAACTCCTGATTGGTCAGTAGTAGGGTCTTCCAGTGAACCTATGTGTTTGCTGTGTGTTGGTCTAGGAGGCTGCTGCTGCTCTTGCTGGGGTTTACATCTAGTGTTTTTTCAGAGCTGGTACCCAAACCTTGAGGATGCCAGATGCTATCTCTGGTAAAACATCAGGGAGATTTAAGCCTGAGGACCACGGCCAAAAATCCTGGAAGATTTCTACAGACAATGATAGACTCCGGCCCTGAAAGCCTATGTAAAGTTTTTAATTGTTTATTTATTTGTGTTTTCAACTTTGGTTACCCATTCACCTCTCATTATTTTATTTTAATAAAGTACCAATTTTCAATAGAGACAGAATCTGGTGTGTTTTAAGTATTGTCACTCTAGATTTGAAACCAAGACCTTCATCCATCCAAGTAATACCTTAGTTGCCTACTAGATGTCTCATTGAAGCAATGTGCTAATCATATGACACTTATTGACATCTATAGGTAAATAAGCATAACTAAATTAGCCGGGTTGAGAAACTCCCACAAGGGGTCCCCCAGGACCCCACGTGGGATGTATGGGATATATTCATACATACCATATTGTGAAAATACAGGCTATATGTGTTATATTATTCTAGTTTTATTTTACTTTATTGTGGAAATGTAATCAATCAATTTTAAGTTCTACATGTAAACATAGATATGTAAGAGTTGATGATTGAAATAAGTTCAAAACATGGAAATTGTTACATTTTGTACAGTGAATTTTAATTGAGACAGTTAGAAGCAAAGGGGTGTAAGTAATTTTTTCATAAAAAATAAGTTTGGTACATAATTTATTACATTCTTGAAAGATAATTTTATTTAGTGGCAAAGAAAAATTAATGTGTGCGTTGGGAGTAGATAAAGTATGATTGTTATCATTTTTAAATACCTTTGATTTTCTTATACAACTTCTACTTTAAACCTCTTTCTCTCAATATTGCAGAACTTGCATCCCTTTGCTTCTAACCACCTCAATTATCCAAAGCTTCAGTTATGCTGGTGGATTTATAATGTTATTCTTTTAAGGTTCTGTTCATCATTTGATAAATATGTATGAAAACTTCTCCAAATTAAGCATAACTCAATTGCTTCCACTTATTATGAGGAAGTGAGTACGCGTTTATAAACTGCAAATATTCCTTATCTTTACTCAGTAAATAATCATGATAATCAGTGACCAATTTTAAAGGGAAAAGTATTAATTTAAAAAAATAATAAAAAAGACACATATTCCAATAAAATTATTTTAAAATAGGATATATTGTTTATGAGAAATCTCTGATTTTATTTACCAAAATATAATTTTGGTCATAGCTGAGTGATCTAAGGTGTCATGCCTTAGTGTAGAGCTGTTTGAACATGCGCTGATTCGAGTCCCCAAGTGGGAAGAAATTTTCTCATAGAATTTCACTCAGTGTGGGACCAATACACACCTAGCATCATGAGAAATTAGGGTAGCTGCAATAAATAGTGGCTTCAGATTCAGGAAATTGTTTGTAATGGCTGGGAAAGCCTGGAGGTAAGAGGTTATGTGAAGAACTGTATAGTTTGATTAAAACCACATGCCTCGAAACTGGAATAATTCTTTAATCTCCCCATTTATAAATAGGGTGATAAGTTTAATTGTAATAACTACCGTGACATAGCTCTCCTATAAGTAGGGTTTAAAATCTTTACTAACATACTGAACTCCCATCTCGAACATTATGTAGAAAATATAACTTCAACCGATGGAAAGATCAGTTTTTGTAGTCGCAGAACGGGCATCATCACCCAATACTGCATTCGGAAGAAGAAGAAGATATAATTACTGAATACCAATGTGGTTTTTGAAAAGGGATATCTACACTGGACCAAATTTTCAGTTTGATTATGATTCTGGAGAAGGCTTTTGATTATAATGTAGATATACATCAGTTGTATGTAGATTACAGCAGGCCTACAATAGCATAGATAGATCTCAATTCAAATAATGAAGATTTTGGAATCCTTAGTAAATTAATAATATTAGTTAAGATGACACTGAATAAAACCAACAAAGTGAAAATACCAAATTGTGTATCATCCAGTTTTGAAAATGCATTGGGGTTAAGACAAGGAGATTCACTGCCTGCACTATTTTTCAATTTATGCTTAGAGAAGATCATGAGAAATATTAAATATAATCCTGGAGGCTCTATATTTAATATAACTAGACAATATTTAGCTTTGCTGTTGTGTTTTTCCTTGTATGTGTGGTTAGATATGTAAATGGAACATTAGAGGATATCATGGCTATGACAAATTATAGGCCTAAATAGAAATAATGATAAAACCAAGTATATGAGAATAGAAATAATAGAAATGCTCCAGTATATGAATAGTGTAGGATAAAGTTTGAAGATGTAGAGAATTTTAAATATCTGAGCACATTAATAACTTGTGGTAATAATATTTAATTAGAAATTAAAGTCAGACTGGCAGCATCAAATATATATTCTTTTTAGATCACTGCCACCAAGTTTCTGGTATCTCTCCTGGCGTGGCATATTTTTGTAATCCACTGCTGAGGTTGGTGCACCTGGAAGGCGGGGTTATGGCTGCCCTGATCATATGAAAGGTAATGATACGGTGGTAAAGATGTGCCAGGAGAGGCCTTAATCTAAAGAGGAGAATATGATATTGATGATGATGGCCAGATGGTGTTTAGGGACCGTTTGTGCCTTAACGTTTCCTGACATTTGTCTTACAAGTGAGGAAAAACCCCAAAGAAAACCTCACCCAGTATTGTAAACTGGAGGCTTTCAAAGGGGCTTAAAGGACTTTGGAACATGGATTAATTTGGGGTGGTTTGGTAGCGTGTGTTTTACTCTACTGATTAGGGTTTTGCTGAGCGGGGAAAAAACCGGATATTCTATTAAAAAGGGGATAGTTGAGATCATTAAATAAATAAATTTAACACTCTATATTTAAAACTATAAGCAGTATATTATAGGTTACAATAAGAATTAGAACAGCTGGAAAATCTGGAATGGATAGAATACGAAATAAAGAAATAAGGGAAATTATGGGTGTACAAGAGGAGCCGGACATCATGGGCAATATAGAAAAGAAAAGATTACAGTGGTATGGCCATGTCAAAAGAATGCCAGAACAAAGATTGCCTAAAATTGTTATGGAATGGATCCCAATGCAAAGGAGGAAGAGAGGAAGACCGAAGAAAACTTGGATAGAAGGGGCACAAGCAGCTATAAATATCAGAGGAATGGAGAAAGATCAATGGATGGACAGAGAGGAATGGCATTTGGTTTCCGGAAGACGGCAGCAGCTGCCATGATACTGGATGATGATGATGAATAAGTAATTAAAACTAGATTATAGGCTACAATAAAATAATTAACCTATTCTACGTTACTTCCTATACTTAGCTAGAGAAGGAGAGTGACATTTACACATTAGTAGGTTGAAACTCTGCCACATGACCCGACTAAATCATGGACATAATGTTAACTTCATCGATTTCTACACTCTTATTCAAACTGGTTCCTATTTCAAAGTTACAAGATCTAGAACCTTTACCCATTTTGGTTTCATATCAGAGCCCCCGAAATCCTATTAAGAATAACATGGTGCAAACTTACCTAACGTCGAATCAGGTCCACTCTGGTCAGATGTACAGACACTCGTCCATGTCCTGGCTATTCTTTTATTGCTCCCTCTGAAGCCCTGACTGTAAAATCTATTCTGAGGCCTGTGTTCAACCCACTTTCTCTCTCATTGTCAGCAGAGCAAAAATCTATGCCACTAACAGTACTCTTTGATCTAGATAATATAGCTTTGGTGTTTGGGAATATTTCTGTACATCCTGTTGATCCTAAATATGAATTTCAAACCAATATTTCCTATAACATAAGAGTTTTGCCTTGTACAATTCTTATTTAATAGAACCATTATTGACTAATTAAAAATGGTTAATAACTGGTTAAAATATCTTTAAATTAGTTTTCCTAATTATGACACCCAGTAAACTTGTCTCAACCATGGATCAAACTCGGGCCAACTGTGTGACAAGGCAGCATGCTACCTTCAGACCAAATATGAAGTCAAACACATATTGAATAAAATGTATAATTATATCACTATATGATCCGAAACATGGACAGTGACAACACTACAATCTGCCAGGATACAAGCTGCTGAAATGAGATTCCTCAGACCAATAGCAGGATATCAAAGAACTAAACTCAACAATAGAGAAATACAGAACAAACTGGAAAGAACAGTTGGCAAGGATGACTGAGAATAGAATACCAAAAGCAGCATACAACTATTCACCACGAGGAAGAAGAAGCTTGGGAAGACCAAGGAAAAGGTGGAAAGAGCAGCAATTTGGAGCCGGAACAGGCTAGTAAATAAGCCTAAACCGTGAAGAAGAAGAATTATATAACTACCAGCCAAAGTATGTATGCATAAAACAGTAATAAAACATATAGCTTTGTATGAATGTGAATCTTGGATCCTGATAGCTAAAATGGAAAATTTGATAAGGGCATGAGAAATAAAGGTTTTACATAAAATATATGGACCCATATGCGAGAATGAAAGATCGAGAATTAGAATAAATAATGAATTAGAAAATATAATTCACCAAATATTCTAACAGTTATTAAAGCTCTTGGATTGGAATGGCTGGGGCATTATGATGAGGATGCCAGATAGTAAAATAGTTAGAAAGATTTTAGAAACAAATCCAGAAGGAAGGAGACAAAGAGGAATGCCCAGATTAAGATGGATGGATGACATTGAAGATGACCTCAGAACATTATGAGTGATGAGGATGCCAGATAATAGAATAGTTAGAAAGATTTTAGAAACAAATCCAGAAGGAAGGAGACAAAGAGGAATGCCCAGATTAAGATGGATGGATGACATTGAAGATGACCTCAGAACATTATGAGTGAAAAGATGGAGACAAAAGTCCATAGAAAGAGCTATGTGGGAATCGATCATCAAAATCTAAGATCCATTATGCCAAATGATAAAGAAGAAGTTTTTGTGTCACCCCTACACTGGCTGGATGATGATCCTCCTCTGTAACTGACACTTGAGGATGTGCAGTCAGCAGTCAGCTGGTAAGCAAAAGTTCTTCTGGGTCTATTGCACTATTGAGTATCATTTAAGCAGAGTATAACTTTGAAAAGTGAAATGCTGGAAATTAATGATGATGTCACTTAAGTCATTAATTTTCTTGCTTCTCAATAAAAATATACCATATTTTGATTTTCTTGTTTCCTTCTGTCAAGTCATATGCATTGAAAGAGGTGATCTCTGCCAAATTTGCAATTTGTTACTACTAAAATGCCAAGTTCTGGTTTTCAGAAAAAAACTTTTAGGTTATATACTTGATTAATTTCTAGTCCAGTAGGCAAACTGCTTTATCGCCTAGAAATTGTGAACTTACGTTCAAACATATCCATCCCAAAATGTAATTAAATGTGTTTTATTGCTTTTGAATGCAGCATTAAGCAAAGTGAGGGTTCAAATTATTATTGTCAAAATTTATTAACCCTTAATTACTCGCGTGGGGTAATTTTATTCCATTAGGTTGAAAGATGCTACTATTTAGTGACAATTACATTTATGAGATTCCCTGGAACTCATCTATTCTCAAGTGCACTCATCCAGCATGTGTTTCAGTTTTATTTATATTCTTGGAATAGCTAATGGTCCCACGCCATAGCTGAGCGGTTAAGGTAGGAAGACTTGGTGCAGAGCTATGGGAATTGCGCTGTTTCTTGTCTCCATGGGGGAAGATATTTTCTCATGGTATTTCGGCCAGTATGGGACCAGTGCCCACCCAGCATCGTGAGGCAATTGGGTAGCTACAATAAGTAGCGGCTCCAGGTTGAGGAACCAGCTATAACGCCTGGGGGACTGGAATGCTAACCACATGTCACCCCTACACTGGCTGTTGATCATCTATCTCTGTGATTGACACATGTGGATGTGAAGGGCCAGCAGCCGGCTGGTAAAAGGGCAACCGCTGAAAAGTGGAAAGACCCTCAATCGGAATAGCTAATAACACAATTATATCTATTTTATATCATTGTTGCTGCCTGCGAACATTTTTTACCCTGCGCGTGCCTAGCATCTGTAGATAGTTATTTTCTATTCTCGTGCTTACAATTTGAAGTGTAAGAGTAAATATGAGTAGAAAGAGGAAAATATTGACAGAAGATGAAATTATAGAACTTTTGGAAGCATCAGATGATGAAATTGTTGGCGAATTTTCTTCTTCATCAGACGAAGAGACTGATCATGATTCTAACTCTATACAGAGCGCTGAAAGTGATCAGGATGATATTATGTCAGAAGATGAAGATGTCCAATCGCTGGTCAATGACTATTTTTTACTTCTTGTTGAATGTTGGCGGCATCAATGCACATATAATTATACAAGAAAATGTGGGAAGAGATTGCTTGCCGCGACTTCCAAAAAGACCTTGGTTGGAGTCTGCTGGACAGCTATCTGAAAAAAGGGCAACCATAAACACTTTGCCAAAACTCTTCAGGTGAAAATAAGACAGCTCACAGGACCTGTGGAGGAAGCTGAACCACTGATCATTAGAAAAGGAGGGAGGTGCCACTTCTATCCCAGGGCCAAATACCGGAAGACAACAAAGTTGCAGCAAGCCGATCTGCAAAGATCATGTGCTGGAGGCCTGTGCAGACTGCTTTTCTGTTGAGTGAGGTGTGTGTATATGTTATTATTTTTTTTAAATAATTAAACTTCGTAATAATGTGATACAGTGTTATTAACTATGATAAAGACTTGAAGGCAAAAAAATGCCCCGCGTGAGTCCTCATGTATGTTATGTATGCACAAATAATTAAGGGTTAACAAAGTAAGAGGAAGCTTAACCATATTTTGTTTTAGAACCTACTTTCTCATGACATTTTTTAGTGAAGACTTTACTTTTGTGCGTGTCTATAGACTAAAATTTTCAGGAGGGAATTTTTAATTGTTGGATTGTGCATGAGATGTCTGCATTCGAATTACACATGTTGAGAGGTCATGTGATACTGTTTATATAATTCGTCCATCGCATGGGGATGCTAAGCTTGGCAGCCCCTTTGGTATTTTCTGACAGGAGTAGGCTATGTATAGGCATCAGGTTTCACCCTCTCCCTTCTCTTTATCATCATCCCTCATAAACACACTTGCACTACAAATACTCTTATCCTACACTCTTCTTTGTACACATCATCTATGTAAAGTGGCCTGCCAAAGCGGTGCATAAATTGAAAATAGATTACATTAATGCCATCTATTTGCCCACCATAGAACCGTGCCATAGCTAAGTGGTTAAGGCAAGATACCTTGGCACAGAGCTATGGGACTTGCACTGGTTCAAGTCTCCATGGAGGAAAAAAATTTCTTGTGGAATTTGAGTCAGTATGGGACTGATGCCCACCACCTTCGTTAGGAATTTGGATAGCTGCAATAAGTAGCGGCTCCAGGTTGAAATAACCAGTTATTAACATAAAATAAAAATTAAAATGTACCTTTTGGCAGGTGCTGTCGTCCTCAACTTTCAAATGAATATTATTAGTATTGACAGTTATTAACGGCTGGGTGACCTGACATGCTGACCACATGTCACCCATAAACTGGCAGGATGATCATCTACAGCTACAATTAAAACATAGATGTGAGGCCAGCAGTACAGTGACTTGGATTAGAACACATACACACAAATGTAGGACAAAACAAAGAAAATGCAACACTGGGATAAATTTGGTGCACAACAAAATGTTTTCTTTTTTCATTCCATTCTGTAGTCAAATGGTCTAAGGCATCATGGTACAGAGCTATGGGACTTGTACCAGTTCAAATGGAGGAAGAAATTCTCATGTAATTTCGGCCAGAATGGGTCTGATGCCCACACAGTACATGAGGAATTTTGATAGATACAATAAGTAGTGATTACAGGTTGAAAAAACCAGCAGTAACGGCTAAGAGGCCCAACATACACACAATATAGGACCCCTATACTAGCCGAATAATTGTCCATTTATGTCATTGGCACATGGATGTGAGGCAAACACATGACTGGTAGGCCAAGGGCCTTCTTGACTGTCATTCCATGCAGATTTGTCTTTCTTCTTACAATCAACATAAGTAAAATCCTAAAATAAGAGCATGAGTATTTATATGTATTGTTTAAAAAAATTAATAATAAACAAAGATGTTATAGTAGTGAATAGTGGAATTAAGGTATATTGTTGATTTCTTAAAGGAATTATCATAAGTAATGCCACGAGTGATTTCCAAATTATCGATAAATTCATGACTCACAAAGTGGAGAGTGAATTTATCTACAGAATTTGGAAATCAAGAGTGGCATTTGTTAGGACTATTTAACGAATAAAATTAAGCTGTTTACTCACAAATTATTATTTAAATATTGTTATTTTAAAATGTTTATTTATTTAATGTAAAGGGCGATGTTTGAAATCAAGTGAGAAGCGATGTTTGAAAACAAATGAGAAATGATTGTTACGCTTGTTCATCACTGCAACCAGATCATATTATTTATTGCCAAAGGATTGCAATATTGTAAGAATGCACCTTAATGGAGAAATTATAATTATTTCTGATGTCCTATGATGTAAATATGCCAATTATATTTTTCTGCAATGTTATTTCCTGGGAAATAATTTGTTTAAGAAAGTGCAAACAGTGGTTTCCTTTTTTTTTTTTTTTGTAGTATAATCAATTGCTACAAATGTTTTTATTTTATCTCCCGCAAGCACCATCAGCTGACATTCGTGCACTATATATACAATCTGGTAGCCGTATTTCTTAGAGGGTCAGTCATTGCAAAATAATGCTATGACCTATTCAGAATGTTAAAAAGGAAGTTCTCTTTAATATGATAAACTTGTTTGATAAATTTTAGGTGAAACACGACTGTGATTGGTTGTAATTAAAAAATCATTGAAATGTGATTGGTCATTGAATCCCATTTGGGGCATGAGTTAAATAGTCAAAATAATTGATTATCGATGTTCTTATTATTAATTTCATACATATCAATGATGGATAAATCATATTTGAAGAGAAAAATTATATGCTCAGACCGGGACTTGAACCTGGGACCCTTGGTTTTCTAGTCCAAGTGCTCTACCATTTGAGCTACCTGAGCAAGTACCGATCTAAATGCAAATTTTTCTCTATATACGTTGTAATTCCCGCCCACCAAATGCTATGAAGCCTTTGCTTCTATCTTTGCAAATAGCGGCTCCTATATTAAGAAGACATATTTGGGAATTATACATTACATTATAAATGCCAGTACGGCTTTTTTTTCGATGTTCTTATTATTAATTTCATACATCTCAATGATGGATAAATCATATTTGAAGAGAAAAATTATACGCTCAGACCGGGACTTGAACCCGGGACCCTTGGTGTTCTAGTCTAAGTGCTCTACCATTTGAGCTACCTGAGCAAGTACCGATCTAAACGCAAATTTTTCTCTATATACATTGTAATTCCTGAGCGTATAATTTTTCTCTTCAAATATGATTTATCCATCATTGAGATGTATGAAATTAATAATAAGAACATCGGAAAAAAAAGCCGTACTGGCATTTATAATGTAATGTATAATTCCCAAATATGTCTTCTTAATATAGGAGCCGCCATTTGCAAAGATAGAAGCAAAGGCTTCATAGCATTTGGTGGGCGGGAATTACAACGTATATAGAGAAAAATTTGCGTTTAGATCGGTACTTGCTCAGGTAGCTCAAATGGTAGAGCACTTGGACTAGAAAACCAAGGGTCCCGGGTTCAAGTCCCGGTCTGAGCGTATAATTTTTCTCTACAAATATGATAATTGATTATGTTGTGTTTTGTAATGAAATGGAAAAATCCCTTTAAAATTTGGTCCTTAATGATAATTTAAATATTTTGATCCTAGATTTTGCTTGTGAAAAAATTTAGTGCCATTATAGTTTAATGTAACTAGTGTAGTAATATATTTGAGTATCATGAATACATTCATATTGGATCTATCATAACTAGCAGATTTAAGTACTGAGTTTGTGAAAGAACTAATATTGGAAAATGGCACCAACATTTTCTATAAAAATCCAGTGTAAACAAAACAAAAAAAAATTGAATTATTTTAAATAGTCGAGTATGTTTTCTTCAAATACCTGAGGTAAGGTATAGCTAAAGATCAAGAATAAGGTACTTTGGTAAAGATTGGTTTGGCAATCAGAAATATTGTGAGAGTATTTATTTTCAGTGAAATCCCATGTTCACATTAAGATAAATTTTGTCCCAAATTTTGAATTCCATACCTTTGTTCCACAATAAATTGTTGAAACACAACACTTTATCTTTATTTGTTTATTTCAAATTGAAATACTATTATATTTTTCATAAAGTTATTTAGACTGAAATTAATGTTGCTCTAAAATTAGTCATGTATTCCAAGCTCTTGGTGATCAGGTTTTGCTGTGTCCGAAAGTTTTAGCTATTGTTTGTAACATTATGTCGGCCTTTGGATCTGGTCTGGAATCAGTGTTGATAAATTTGTTTATTTATATATATATATATATATACACCGGGCTTCCAATATAAAACCGGACCGGCCTCACGGAGTTTCACCCGGCACGCAGTTCTGTCTCTTCCTCCCGCAATTCACCCTGCCTGCCACCCGTCCTTGAACTGTTTCTTACCTTATAGAAAATGCTGGAAATGTTGTCCTCCCGCAGTTAAACAGGCATTATACCGAGTAAAACACATTTAGATTGACACGCTGTAGTTTGGGCACTGTCAAGTTTCTGATTTCATTTCTTATGTTGTTCTTCAGTTCTTCCAATGTGTGCGGATTTGTTTTGTACACTTTGTCTTTCAGGCTCTACCCCACAAATAAAAATCACACACTGTTAGATCTGGGGAGCGAGGGGGCCATACACCAGCACTAATCACTCTATCTTCAAACACTTCCCTAATTTTATTCATGGACTCCTCTGCTGTATGAGCAGTAGCAGAATCTTGTTGAAACCACCCATATGATTTCTCTTCTTCAGTCAGTTCAAGAAAAAATGCGGTCAAAATGTCATTTCGATACCTCTCTGCAGTTACAGTCTTCTCGTAGAAAATCGGACCGATTATGCACTTTGCGCTAATCGCACACCAAACTCTAATTTTCTGATCATGAAGAGGTATTTACTGTATTCGATTTGGATTTTCAGAACACCAATAGCGAGTATTGTGAGTGTTCACACGACCATTTAGGTGGAACCATGATTCGTCTGTAAAGAACAAAAGCTGAGGGTCGATTAACCCTTCAGTCACTGATGAAAAAAACCACTCACAATAACGCACACATGCTATGGGATTACCTTGGTTTAGACAATGAACACGTGTACACTTGTAAGGTTTGAGTTTTAACAATTTTGTTGCTGTATGTGCAGAAGATACTGAAATCCCAACTTGTTGTGCTAATTTCGGTAATGTTTTTTGTGGTGAACGTTCCAAATTTTTGCCAATTTCGTCTAATTTTTCTTCGGGAGAACCATAACGCCTTCGCATTGTGTTTCTTATTTTGTACTGAACCATTGGTCTCAATTTAGTCACAAGATCGTGGATTGTCGATCTGGAAGGAGGTAATTGTCCAGGGAAGTTCCGAATAAATTCCTCGCGAACACGACGAGCTGATTCGTATTTATAATAACATTTACACACATAAATGCGCTGCTCTAATGTCAGCTGACGTCTCATCTTGTCGAACAATAGTAAACTGACTAGTTCAAGGACGAGCGGCTGGCAGAGTGAAATGCGGACGAGGAGAGAGCGCTGCCTGACGGGTGAAACCCCGTGAGGCCAGTCCGGGTTTATATTGGAAGCCCGTTATATATACATTGCCTCAAATTCCCTTATCCCATTGGCCAGTGAACACCAACAAATGCTGCCAATCAGGTAAAAGATTTGAGGCAATACATATATGAGAAACTCGTTTTCAAACTCAGCCCCACGAAATGAGTGTTGTGTCCAAACTAAGAGTAGCGTGGCTCATTCTAAGCTGTCAACTTTCGGACTCGCTGCTTATCACCAATTTGGTTTAAAACCTCCTTCTCTAGGAAGGTCATGCCTGATTTGACCCATAGGTCACACCGCTAAACACCAATGCCACTAAATATGCTAGGGTTAAGACACTAAACCCTCTAACGATAACCACTACTGAATTGCTGCCAAGGAGCATCAACTGGTTCCAGTATACAACACAGTGGGCATTGCTAGACATTGCCACCAATTTATAGTAGGAAACTGCCTCTTGTCCACCTTGTATCAAAACTTACTTTTTGTATTTCTCCAATCTTTGAATATTCTATGTAAAAATTTCACCATTTGGCTTTAGAACAATGGACTTCGACAAGGTTGCCCATTTTTGCCAAATATTTTTTAATATATATTTTGACAATGTCATTAGTACATGGCAAACTCATTTAGATGAACATTTTATGATAAACAGAATGAAAATGAACAGACTTTTATTTGCAGATGACCAGATCTTTGTAGCTTCCTCAGAAAGTCGACTAATAAAAGATTATAAATTGAAGATATCAACAGAGAAAACAAAAGTCCATGGTATTTATTGGAACTCAACATAAAAGGACAAAAATTGTAATTGGAGCAAACATTATTGAACAAGTAACTTGTTTTAATTATCTGGTATGCATGATATTGTACTTGCAAAATTTGAATATGGAGAAGAAATTATAGAAATTTCATGAGAAGAAGATATTTGAGAAATAAGACTACAAGGGAAACTCAATTGAAATTTTACAAAACGTAGCTGTTTCAACGTTAACATACGGGTTTGAGACTTGGCCTTTAACAATCTCTGATGAACATAAAATTGAAACAATAGAAATGAGATTCCTGAGATCCATTGCAGGTGTATCTTTAAGAGATCAAAAAAGGAATCAAGACATTAGAATATACAGAAATAAATATAAATGGTTTGATGCACAAAGAATGCCACATAATCATTTATCAAAACAGATATTTTATTATAAATCTGAATGCCGAAGAAATGTAGGAAGACTGAAATGACGTTGGAAGGATGACCTTTAATTTACTGTACAGCAGGGCAGCAGAATGAGCCAATAGGCCCATACCTTAAAGATGATGAAGATGACTTTAGAACATTCTTTAAATCATAAAAATAAAATTGTATCTTGTATGCAGTCTCCTCGGCTATTAAATAAATAAAATATTGTAGGCCTTTCCATCCTCAGCAGAAAGTTTTTTTGCTTCAATATAGCTATTGTCCAAATGGGATTGGTTTCACAAGGCCTTTGAATGTTTTAATTATCTGAACAACCTTTATTCTTCTGGACTGCAGTTTTGGAGCTATTTCTCCATCATTAGTTGCCTCTCATCAACCGGTGTTATATTTTTTCTTGGCGGTTTTCTTCTTTCTATTGGTGAACCTCTGGATCAAATCAAAATTTGCGGGAATTTAGAAATTCATGAAATATTCTTTCTTCTTTTCTTGGATGTGGATTTTTTCCCAAACCGTGAGTTCTTTCTGTTTATCTGTATATTTGATTAGGACTAGCTTTTGTATCAGTTATATGTTTTTCAGACCAAGCATAGGCTGCTACTGCTGGCTTATCCACTTCATCGATTGTGACATTTCTAAGATGTTCTTTCACCCTTGTTTTCAAATTTCTTTTTGTTTTTCTTATATCGATTTTGTCACAATCCTTTCATTTGATCTGATATAGTCCTGATTTGTTTTCTTCTTCAATTTTTTAAATTTTTGTTGGTTTTAATTATCTTATGTAAGCTGTATTCATTCTTCGGAACCAACCTTATAATAAACTTTTTAAAAATTCTGGGTGGAAATGGAAAACCTACGTCAGAACAATAATGGAGGATAGGAATTTGGAAGAGGGAGATTGGAATGATAGAGATAAATGGAACTGAAGACGGCAAACCTATAAGTGGGGGAAAGCTGAGGAAGAAGAAGAAGAAAAATTCTGGGAAAAAATTCACATCCAAAAAAACAAGAAAGAAAAACTCTGAATTTCGAAATTCCTGCAAATTTTGATTTGATCCAGAAATTCATTGGTCCACCAATAGAGGGAAGAAGAAAACCGCCAAGAATGACATAACACTGGTCGACAAGAGGCTACTGATGATGGAGATATAGCTCCGAAACTGCAGTCTAGAAGAAAAAGGATATGAGGTGAGGTATTAAAAATATTAATTTAATTCTTAAATTTAACCTCATAGTGATTTTTCCCTGTGAAAGTTACATAATTTTATATTATAATTCTTTATATTGTGACTAACACCTCAATGGAATTTTACCATGAAATGTATTAGTATTGATTCTTTAAATCGCTATAAAATTGCATTGAAAGCAGCTATTGTAATCAAATTAACTTCTGTCCACAGCAAAATGGCAACCTTACATTACTTCCCATAAATTTATGAAAATGGACAAGTGACATTTTGAAAATAAACTCCTCATAGTCAATCAAAATAATAGAAGCAGCAGAAATGAAATATTTACAATTTGTGGCAGGATGTACTATAATGGATAAAAAACAGAGTGAAGATATCCGTAAAGAACAACAAATATTCAGTCTGACAGATAAAATAGAAGAGTATAGGATAAAATGGTATGAACATATCTGCAGAATGGATACCAACAGGTTGCCTAGGAAAAGTCTGTACTATCAACGATGAGGAGGGAAAAGAGATTGTGGACACCCACGAAAGAAATGGACACAGCAGCTGTAATATGTGGAGCCGGAACAAAACTTGCAAGAAGAAGAAGATATAACAACAGATTTATCAATATCAATTCCAGACCATCTTTGAAGAAGGCCATAATAGGGTGGTAGAAATAGTTGAATACTCTCAGATATGATAATGCCCAGACATCAAAAGTTACAATGAAGTTAAGAATTCGAAATTCAACACATTTTTTTATTATTCATGCAACTGTCTGTTCCATTGATAATTATTTAGAGTACTTCCTTGTTACACAATATATATATAAACTTTAAAAAAAACAATAAGAATCAAATGAATCGTGAATTCTTCTTACCTCATACATCTATGTTTTTTAACACAGAACTGCAGTCTTGGGAAACATCGATGTCATCGTCAGCTGTTTTCATGACAGTCGTGAAAACAGCTGATGATGGGAATGATGTTTTCCGATACTGCAGTTTTGTGTTAAAAACATAGATGTATGAGGTAAGAAGAATTCACTATTCATTTGATTCTTAATAAGAAAACCTCATAATGTAAAAATTCCCAACTTTATTATATACAAAAAAAAACAAATTAATTATTTGGAGAATTTTAAATGAATCTGCCACAGTCAATAGTTAATCAGTTTCCTTTACATAAGAAATCATGTCAAAGAAACAAAAATAATTGCATTGCTTCTCAGTTGAACTAAAATATTAGATTTTTCATTTCTTATTTCTTGTGCAGAATCAAGAAGTAAATTACTTTGACTTAATAAATTCTTAAAGCTGTCTTCCAGGGTGAATGGCCATGATCCAATTGTGATAAAATTCTATGATTCATCTATTGTTATGATAGATGCAGCAGTAGACAACTGGGCCACACCCATTCAATCCAGAAGATTAATTTGAGAATCAACACACGGCCTTAAAACCTTACAAACTTAGATAATTAATAATAATATTGATGCATCGTTGGGGAGGACATGTGGCACAAAGGGGGAATGAAAGAGTGTCATAGAAATGCTTGTAGGAAAACCAGAAGGATAGCACCCAGTCGGTGGCCAAGAATGAAGTGGGAGAATATCATAACCATGATTTGAATGAAGTAGATTACACGGGAGATGACTGGAAAAAAATAGCTCATGATAGGGATTTTGGAGAGCTTATGTCTGTGCTGCCATGACCCTACATGTTCAATAGTGCTATAAGCTCTCCATACATCCCTATCTTGAGCTAATATTTTCCAATCATCCCCTGTATGTTCTACTTCCCTCAGATCATGGTTAATGTTATTCTCCCATCTCAATCTTGGTCTACCAACTAGGCATTTTCCTACAAGAAATTTCCATGCTCCACAATAGAGACTATTAATATGAAAATTGAAATTTACGCTGTTTGTGATGGGGATTTCACTGGAAATAACAAAGATTGTCATAATGTGAGTTATTGTACACAAAATTGATGTATCTGCTCCACATTGCAAGCACAGACTATCTTTTTTCTCCAAAAAGACTTGGATAACTATTTTGAGTATATAATTGTGATAAGTCTTCCTCACACTGCCATCTGGAGACTATGAAACTTTTGCAGTATTGTGTATTCTGCTTATTTGCAAATTGTATAAACTTATTCATGTGAAACACATTGAGTTTTTGGTCTGGTGTCAGAATGATATAACGAAAAGTTGGTGCCTTCTCTTCATTTTGTTCTTAAATGCTTTCAGATGAAGGCAAGACATGAATATAATAATTTGGTTATCAGACACTCCATAGCAAGTTAAAGCTACATTTTACAATTTAATGGAACTATCTTTTTATTTAATGATTGAGTTTGTATTTTTTAACATTCTTACCTCATATGAATGTTTATACGGACATATATTTCAGGGCTGTTGCTCCATCATCAGCGTTGCACAAACTGTTTTTTTCTATTCTTCAAGTTGTCTGTGTTCCAAAGAACTTGGTAATGAGGCTCCTTTCTCCGGGAATTTCAAAGTTCATAGTTTTCTCCTTGTTCTGTATATAGTTTTCTCCCCATACCGTGAGTTCATTGGTATTTTCTAACTGTTTTAATAATTTTGTATTTAGATCTATTTTGTGTTTTCCTGTCCAAACGTGAGCTGCTACTGCAGATTTTTCTACTTCTCCTTTTTTTTTACATTTCTTATGTGTTCTTTAGTTCTAATGTTTAAATTTCTCTTTGTTTTCCCTATGTATACTTTATCACAATCTGCACATTTTATTTGATAAATTCCTGATTTTTATTATCTTCAATTTTTTTCATTGTTGTTGGTTTTCATAAGTTTTTTAGGCTATAATCATTCTTTGGTGCTAAACTGATGTTGAATTTTCCAGAAAATTTTTGGAATTTATTGTGTGACTAAGGGTGATATGTGAATTTCTTGTATTTCTTTTCTTTTGGTTTTACTATCTGAAGAGTGCTTTCATTTCTCAATTTCTGTATTTTGTACTTATCAATTTTTTTGTGTATAAACATATGTCCAGATAAATATTCATAAGGTAAGAATGTTAAAAAATACAAACTCAATTATTAAATTAAACCCCATAATATTACTTCCTAATGATTTTAAAATATCTTTTTTATTTATGGTAAAATCAAATGTTTCCTACATCTCCTCATATAAATCTTCTAAGTAGATCGCAATTTCGAGACCACAACGGTCTCATCTTCAGTACTATCTTGGTGACTGATGTTATTTCGATCGAGTTGCCAAGATAGTACTGAAGTTGGGACCGTTATGGTCTCAAAATCACAATCTACTTAAAAGATTTATATGAGGAGAGGTAGGAAACATTTGATTTTACCATAAATTAAACCTCATAGTGATTAATTCCTGTAAAAGTTAAATCTTTTTATTTATTTATTGACAGGTGCCTGCATCTCAAATTTCAGTATTTACAATTCTCTATATGAAGTATTTTTATGGTCTCTGATTTACTTAATTGTGATTAAGAATTATAGTTTTTTCTGTGCATGACCACTTAATATGCAGATAATTAAAATTAATATCAAAATCAATGGTCAAGAAAATCTATAAAGTTCTCGCTAGACCCATAATCTGTTATGGCAGTGAAGCTTGGACAATCAGAACTCAGGATGGCCGTCATATTACAGCCACGGAGATGAAATTTCTGCGACGAACTGCAGGTTATAGCCTTCTAGACCACCAAAGAAATTCAACAATAGCCAGAGAGTTAAACATTGTACCTATATCTGAATACCTCCAAGAATATAGAAACAAATGGCTAGCCCATATTCAGTGCATGGATCGTCACAGAATACCAAAAAAATTCTTCACTACATTCCTTGAGGCAGAAGATCTGTGGGTCGACCTTTTTGGAGATGGCGGGAGACTGTAACGGGCCACTGGGCCTAATACTTGAAAGGCAGATGATGATGATCAATTGTCAAGAAAAAATATTAATGCAATATAAAGAATCAGAGATTTTTAGGGAAATTATACACTACCATAATTTAAGAAATAAGCCAAAAACTGCACAAATTACTCTTGTGGGATGTCATTAGTGACTTGAGTTAGGTGTGTATATATACCATGTGGCCCAAAAATCAGTTGACAATTGGGAGAAGTTTGGCTGGTGTTAAAACTAACCACACTGATTGAATTGCCATGTTCATGGGTTTCATTTCAGAGCTAACGCAGATGTTCAAAGTGACATCCATCCACCTGGAGACAATGTTTCACTTGATCACGAAATTCAGCACTTACATTTGAAAGTGTATCTGGTGAAATATGCCGAATGACATTACTGATACGGTCTTTCAAGTCTTGCAGTGATGTGGGCAGAGTCTGAAACACATGTTGTTTTACATATTCCCAAAGAAAGAAGTCTAGGGGCATCAAATCAGGTGACCATGCAGGCCAAGGCCTTGGGCCACCCCTTCCAGTCCACTGATATCAAAATTTCCTATTCAAATTGTTTCGAACAATTACAGCGTAGTGGGCAGTAACTCCATCTTGTTGAAACCACAATATTGTTGCCATCTGTTCACTGGCAGGTCATCTAGAAAGTTTAGTAGAGTAGAGTCCAACACTTCGCTGTAAGACAGTTGGTTCACAATGCAGTCAAAGAAATGTGGGCCCACAACCATATCACCAACAAGTCCACACCACACCATTACTCTGAGGGCACCTGGGTCATTCACCTCACATATCCATACTGGATTTTGCCTAGACCAATACTGAGCATTAACACTCATCACTAGAAATAACTTGTTTAATGAAATCATTGTCATTGTCCATTTGATTGGTGATCCAATTGCAGAAATGATGTCTGTGTAGAGGATCATTGTCATGCATTGTGTGAACATGTATCATCTTATACGGACGAAAATGTGATGCTTTTAAAATTCGCCGAACAGATTCCTTGCTCACTTCACTCTGCCTTGACACATAACAAATTCTTTTAGGACTTGCAATAACCTTTGCAAGTATGTTACTTGTGTTTTCTTCATCAGTAGCTGTCTTTGATCTGCCACTTCGCTTTGAATCCAGCACAGAAAAGTCCTCTTAAATTTAATTAAAAGTTTACTCACCGTTTGAAATTATGGTTTTGGTATTTCAGGATACCGCCTGTGAAACTCATCTGCTGCCTCTCTCAAAATTTGATGGTTATCACCACAAAGCAATACTGATTGAACTCTTTGATCTGGGGTAGCATGATTGACTTCAATGTTTTATCTAATGTTGTAAACTGTCTTTCTTTGACAGTTATTTTCCGATATAGTACATCTGTCAGAAACATAAACACAAGTCCATTATTATTATTATTATTATTCATTGTTGTAATAATTATTTCCTTTTTTATTTTATTGTTACCATTGTTTCCAGAATCAAAAAATATACCTAAAAAGCACATTGTTGTAATTCTATTATTATTATTATTATTATTCATTATTATAATAATAATTTCCTTTTTATTTTATTGTTTCATTGTTACCATTTGCTCCCAGAATAAAAAAATACACCTAAAATAGCACATTCTTGTTATTGAGAAAACTTCCATTTGTCAACCGACTTTTGGACCACACGGTATATATAATTCTTGGTGAGGAAAAAGTACAAGAAGTAGGTAAAAAATCAAATTAGATTTTTTCATAAAGAAATCTATAAATTCAGATGTAACAATATGGATTCTGAAAAGATAGCTGTGAATCATGAGAAAAAGTATCTGAATAGTGTGGTCACAATTGCCTCATATCACTGTCTGCAATGTCTTACAGCATCCAAAATATAAGATAAATTTCGTAACAATATTAATGTAGCTAACCTACCCATTCTTAATCAAACTTCCCCAAATTTATGAAAGCCTTAAAAAAAATTATGTAGGATATCAGTAAAAAGCAATATAGGTGTATATTGCAATACCTTGAACTTGATCAGTGACATAATTTAATAATTGAGTTTGTATTTTTTAACATTCTTACCTCATATGTTTGTTTTGTTGGACAATCGTTTCAAAGCTTATTGCTCCATCTTCAGCTTGTCACAAACTAGTTTTTTCTTTTCTTCAAGTTGTCGGCCCTGGATCTGTGTTCTAGCTGCAGTAGCAGCTCGTGTTTGGACAGAAAAACACAAAATAGATCTAAATACAAAATTATTAAAACAGTTAGAAAATACCAATGAACTCACAATATGGGGAAAAAAATCTATATACAGAAGAACAAGGAGAAAATTATGAACTTTGAAATTCCCAGAGAAAGGAGCCTCATTACAAAGTTCTTTGGAACACAAATCCAGGGCCGAAAACTTGAAAAAAAAGAACCCGTTTGTGACAAGCTGAAGATGGAGCAATAAGCTTTGAAAATCGTCCAACAAAACAAACATATGATGTGAGAATGTTAAAAAATACAAACTCAATTATTAAATTAAAACCTCATAATGTAACTTCCTAATGATTTGAAAAAAAAGTGACATAATTGATAGCATTCAATCATAACCATAATCTGTTCTAATATGCATAGTGCATCATTTCCCTAAAAACTGCCAAAGAATCTTTTAACCTTTTTTCAAGAACATATGCATCTGATATGTATAACTAACTAAGAAGGAATTGATAATGGTACGTAGCGTATCAAAACTATAGTCTTCAAGAAATCTACAATTATGAGGTGAGTCGTTAAAATTTTAACTTTCTATGAATTAAAATAATCTTCATAGTGTCCCTTCAATTAAAATATTAAGAGGACAATGTTACTTTCAACACATTTTTAAAATGTTTTCTATAATTTTGTTTGTGTGTGTACATGAAATTTTGCAAATACCCAGTAACCATCACTGAAAGATAGAATCCTGGAAGACCTAGATTGAACACTAAAATTTGTGAAAGAAATTTTGTTTGTTCGGTGCCTACCATGAGTCCATTAGGATACAGCGGTTCATACATTGCCTTCTTCTCAGCGTCTTCCTCTTGTAGTTGGTTATTATGGGACTCAAGTGTACAATGAGATCTATAATTATGCCTGTATTACTGTTAAGCTTACTCGTAAAATGCTGCCATTTTTAACAGTATCGTTATAAAAAATATTTCAATTCAGGATAGTATATTGTAGTAAATAAATTTTGAATTTCTAAGGTGGGCAAATATTTTCCATATTTCAAAACTGCAAGAATGAAAATAATGAATAAGGCACTATATATTCTGGCACCAAACCATTCTTTGTAATACAAAACAATTCTGTTTGTACTTATGTACATATGTCAATGTTTTTCTCTAAGTGTGTTGAATGTATATACGTGTTTTTATGAAAACGGAGGTTGTATATATGTATGCATGTATGTATGTGTGTAAGTGTGTCTATAGCAGTTACTTCATATTAAAATAACTGTGAACTGCTAATGTTGATTGAAGAATGGATGAATTGTTTCCTATTGTATATGCTTATTATAAAGGATTTTATAAGTACTGGAATATTATTGTTGAATTTTGAAAATATTTATCAGTATTGGGGCAGTGAGAAATTGTTCCTAGTTTGAAGTATGTTTGAAAATTGTAAATATTTAGATAATTTATAGATTTAAATTAAATGATGTATTAGAAACAAAACAAAAAAGTTTTCTGTAGGAAAAAAATATATAAATTATTTATAGATGTGTGTAAATCAAGGTTTAGATATATAAATATAAATTTCAGAATGATTTTACTTCAGTTTACGTTCAGAAATAAAATTTTCCATGTTTCACATAGTGTAATATATACATAATATAATACATGATAATGGTACTATACTCCAGCCGCTGGATTCCGGCTCTGAAGTTTAGGTTATACGAGGGGTAAAGGAAATGGTTGAAATAGGAGTGAACATCTGCCACAACCAATCATTGCTCTTGATGCAGCTATAGCGTGCTAGTAAAGTTTGAAATTGCTGAGATGTTGTCAGCTGTATGTCTGCTAACCGCATACATAAAGCGGCCCCTCACACTGAATATCCATATCGGCAACACTGTTGTGAAAAGTCAGAGCTGGAGAATCAGTGGCTGGACTTAAGAATGATTAATTGAAAAGAATACAGGTTCCTTTATTATTCTAATTTTGTGTGCCAATTGAATGTACATAGGCAAAAGGAATTTCCTAAGAATACAGAAAATCTTTTCTGTGCTTCTGTTTATATCAATTCCTTGAGTACTTTCTGCACAGGGAAAGAGAAAATACTATGAATGCCCAGAATAAGTATGAAAAGAAAGCCCTCTAGATACATATATATATTTTAAAATATTCTGTAGACTCTTAAGACTATTTCGTGAAATTGAATGAGAGAGAGAGAGTGTGTGTGTGTGCGTGTGTGAGTATAGGTAGGAAGCTGTGTGTGTATGCATGTAATAAGCAATGATATTCTTTTAATCTTAAATATATAGTGAACAGATATAGCCAATGTATTTTAGTCAAAAGTGATAAAAATTAAGAATACCTACCATATAATAAAAGTTTTTTTTTTACAATATAATTAATAATGAGGAAATCTGGTGTAATGGATGAAGACACAAAGGACAGAGAACAATGGAGAACTTTAATTAAGGGAAATTTGTGAATGTATATTACAAACTTTAATTAAGGGAAATTTGTGAATGTATATTACAAACTGATGGTCTATAATTTTGTAGTCATCTATGTTATTTTTTAAAACTTATGTTATTATTAAGATTGGTTGGAGAAAATCCTCAATGAAGAGGAAAATTCTCAATATGAATGAATGAATTAATAATTTAAAGAAATATTTATCCATTTTTTTCTGCAGTATTTGTTTGAAAATATTTGTGATTAATTTAATATATTTTTTTGCACATCTTCTTTCTTGTATATTGGATTTAAAATGCACTAAAATGATTGAAAAGAAAAATAGCATTCCTTCAGGAAACTTATAATCTGATCTAATGCATCATTTACACTTTAGAATTTTGTAATTATAGGCAAATGTTCAAGAACATTTTGAAAATATTATTAGTGCTTTTTCCATTATTGTATATTATACTTTATATTTTTTTTCTCTTACAATAAGCTGTTGGAATAGCCATCTTAAGTTAAGGAAATTACATTCAGAATAAATATTATAATACAAAGAATGCAACAACAGTGTGAGAATTTAAAGTTTCCTGCTATTATATTTTTTTATCATTAATTTGAAAGAAAGAAAAACAGTGCCAATATTGTAAAGCTTACATTAAAAAGTAATATTTCAATAGTATTTTTGAATTCAGTAAACTAGATGAGAGGTAATGCTAGGGTTTACATATTTTAGTAATTTTTCTTAAAGTCTCGCCTCTCCCTTATTTGTGAAAAAATTCCTCATGAAACATCACAACTTATATTTGAAGAGAAAAATTATACGCTCAGACCGGGACTTGAACCCAGGACCCTTGGTTTTCTAGTCCACGTGCTCTACCATCTGAGCTACCTGAGCTAGTTAACCCAGGACCCTTGGTTTTCTAGTCCAAGTGCTCTACCATCTGAGCTACCTGAGCAAGTTCGGTACTTGCTCAGGTAGCTCAGATGGTAGAGCACTTGGACTAGAAAACCGAACTTGCTCAGGTAGCTCAGATGGTAGAGCATTTGGACTAGAAAACCAAGGGTCCTGGGTTCAAGTCCCGGTCTGAGCGTATAATTTTTCTCTTCAAATATAATTATCCATCATTGAGATGTATGAAATTAATAATAAAAACATCACAACTTATATTTTATTAAAATTGGCATAGAATAACATGTCAACTTTAAAATAAATGCTAAGAGAAGTCATAATAAAAGTTTGGCAATAATCAACAGCAATTTCAGTTTATCTTCGTAATTGAAGACTGTTTTTACAAAACTGAACACCTACAAAAAGTAAAATTATACGTAGTAGATAACACAATGATATAATGATATTTGCTTTATATTTATGTTGCAAGAAAAAAAAATTGAAAATAAGAGTTTTCTTCAATCTGAAATATTAAATTTATCAATTCTCACCGTAAGACAAATTTTATTAGAATAGAAAAATATATGCCTGAATCAAGATTTGTACCTGATAAAATAATTTTTTTAAAACTTGACATCTACATATTGACAATTTTATACAACTCACTTCACAATGATTTGAATCTCTCTTAAGTGAAATGTTAAAATATCAATGAATTTATGATGATCTTGAAGATTTCCAGGCTGTAGACCGTAGTCTTGAGGCTTGAAGTTCCCCGACGTTTTGCCAGAGACTGCGTCTGGCATCCTCAAGGGTTGTCTTTATTCTCTCAATACAACCCTTGAGGATGTTAGACGCAGTCTCTGGCAAGACATCCCTTGAGGATGCCAGAAACAATCTCTGGCGAAACGTCGGGGAACTTCAAGCCTCAAGATTCTCTCAAGACAACTCTTGTGGGTGCCAGACACAGTCTGGCAAAACGTCGGAGAACTTCAAGCCTCAAGACCATGACCTACAACCCGGAAATCTTCTTTAAGATCATCATAGCAACTCCGGCCGTGAAAGCCTAAGTCAATACATCAATGAATTTGTTTATCTGAGTACTCTATTTCATTTTGATGTTATATTTTAAATTAACATTTTCCAGAATTGGATAATATAGTTTCATATTAGAAAGAAAAATTACATTTGAACTGGGAGTCGAACCCCAGATCTCTGACTCTGTATGTCAGTGCGATAATCGTTATGTCATTTGAATTTCCGATAGGAATGTCACATTTCTTTCTACTTATACAATTCTCCTTTCATCCGAAGGTTGATAGCCTTAGCTATCAACAACGCCATCTGATGACTTCTATTCACAGTATTTTTATTGAGAATTTAAACATTACTTTTAAGTGGTAAAGCTTATTATTTTGATGTTATATTTTAAATTAACATTTTCCATAATTGGATATAGTTTTATTTTAGAAAGAAAAATTACGTTTGAACCAGGAGTCGAACCCTAGATCCCTAACTCTGTACATCAGTGCGATAAGCGCTACACCATTTAGTTCAAATGGCATAATGGTTATCGCACTAACATACAGAGTCAGAGATCCGGGGTTTGACTTCCGGTTCGAACGTAAGTTCTCTTTCTAATCTAATAACTCTATTTCATTTTTGTCATTGTCTTCTTAAGTACAACCATGTAATATCTTTGAATAGAACTACAAGGACCTCTTCTGAACATCTGATGAGTTTTTTGACACTGACATGATTTGTAGGCCTTAATAAGTGACTCGTCAACATATTTGAAAGTACCTCTGCATTTTTGTACTACAACAATGATTGGCGATGAGAAGTATGTTGTTTTCACTTTAGAGGTGACCTATCTTTCAGTTTTATCATAAGTAGAGTCCGGATGTCAGGCATATAAAAAATTAAAAATAGGCAGGCAAAAAGGCACTAAAAATCATTAATATAGGCACTAAAAAATCAAAATAGGCTCTTACATAAAATGGACTACAGCATAAATGTTTACAGCCTTACGTAAAGAATATAAAATATGCTATCAATAGCATACGAAGATATCAGAGATGATTTTGGAACTTGTTTTGCCTTTTTGCAAAGAGCATACTTATGTTTTGCAGTGTGTAAGTACTGCGAAATTTTATGCACTTTTCAAAACAATATCGAACCCTCACTTGAGAATATTTCCGCACCAAATTCTTTCACAAAATTGGTCAGTTTGTCTTTTACTGTTGTCCATTCTTTAGGCATCGTAAAACAACTGTTCTTAAGGTAAAAAAAAAAGCCACATGCACTTGTTGCACTACTTTGTCTTTGAAGCACCTGTCTGTGAACGAGGGCTACAGACTGAATTCAGTGTTACCAACATCAAAAATAATATTGTCAGTCACTTAAATATTTCGGAACCAGGTGTGTGAGAGAGAAAGAAAGCAATCTACCCTCTTCGTCACTCAGCAATGTTTCTACTGAAAAGAAGCAAAAGCTGTACTATAGAACTTTCCCCACACGCTTAGATCTGGAGCATAATACAATGGGACATAGCTTAGGGCTATTTCGGTTAACAGGAATGCATGAGGTGAAAAAATAAAATAGCCGGTACTTGCTATTTGGCCTAACGGGAGTGCATTGAGGGGGGGGTTGTCCATTTTAATTAATTTAATTGAAATACTAAGTTAATTTGGAGAATAAATGGCAAATAGGCATTTATAAGCATTGTAAGCTGAAATAGGCATTTATAGGCATTGTAAGCTGAAATAGGCATTTATAGGCAAAATGAACTTTATGGAAAACAACTCTAAGGTCATCGGTATGAACTTATATGAAGTCACTTTTACAATATCTATAATAAATAACTGTAGGCATTTTCCCTAACATCCGGTCTCTAATCATAAGTAAGAATTCTGGCTTCAAATAGCTTAATGGAAGCTCCCTCTTAAGAAGTTTACTAGCAACTGACTTCAAATTGTAAGTGTGCCAATTTGCTCCCAGAACTAAACATATGCCATGTTGACTCAAGATCTCATAGTATTCTGACGGTAGGAATATGCTTTCGGCTCTCTATACTTTTTTTTATATTACCAAAGACTCTGTCAGTAGGCAAAGTCAAAACACACTTTTTTTTTATTTAAAATTTTCATACAATTTTTACTATCTTAATACATGCAATCTGTAATTAGTTCTAATCTTATTTTTTTTCGTTAGATCAGATGTAGTTTATATTTTCAGAAGAAGCTCAGAACAAGTTGAACATGTATAATCTTGGAATTATTCCCAAATGTCCAGATTCAAGTATGTAAAGAAACAGTCATATCCATCATCCTTAGTAATTCTGCCTGAGGGCAAGGTCTTTCACTGCAATCATAGCATTTTCATGCCATGCTTTGCAGCTTTACTAGGGAATTATAGGTGTGGTAGCTTCCCGTTGTTTTCCACATTATGATATATGTTGTTTGCAAAATTGTTCTACCATTTTATTTACATTATGTTCAAAGGGCAGGTAAGACTGAAAACATTATATTTCTTTGCATAATGGCTCTCTTTGAAGCGATATATAAGAATGTCCCTGCTTAATATGATTTGTCATTTCTTCATCATTTTATTCAACATTTTTAATCATTGTTTCCTTTATGAATTCACCTATTGAGTACTTTCTATCTAAATGCCTCAATCTGTCACCTGACATTCCAGTGTCAAAAAATATACAAGGAAGTGATACCAATGAAAGTGTATTTTAAATGACTATTTAACTCATGCCACAAATGCTAGTCAATGACCAATCACGTTTCAATGAATGTTGTTTTACAACCAACAACAGCCGTATTTCACCTCACTCTTTATCGATTTGTCTTTATCAGCTCCTGCTTTTGTAATAAAGAAAGCTCCTCCTTTTTAATATTCTGAACAGGTCAAAGCATTATTTTTCTCCAACAAATACATTGAATATAGCAAATAATGAAAAGATTCCTTGATTTTACTGAGTTGCTTACTAAAAAAATAAATGAATAACCCGTAATGTTGATTATGATATATAGTTTGATGTGTTTCATTATTTCTCCACTTGGGTGCACTCTTACAATATTGCGATCTTATTTGGCAATAAATAATATGATAAAGCAGCAGTGAATGAACATAACCTCACATTTCTGATTTGTTTTCAAATATCGCCGTTTACATTAAATATATAAATATTTTAAATAACTATAGTTAAACAATGATTTGTGAGTAAACAGCTTAATTTATTTGTTAAATAGTCCTAACAAATGCCACTCTTGATTTCCAAATTCTCTAGATAAATTGGAAATCACTCGTGGCATTACTTATGAAGATATCATTGATGTTAATATTTAAATAAAAAATTTTCATAGATGTTGAGTTTTGCAAAATTTCTCATATTCAAGTCAAGAAAACACCTGTCAAAATTGAGTTTTATTGAATTCTGATTATCACAATGTGTTCGTCACATTCACAAATAAATGAATATATATATATATATATATATACAGTAAAACCTGCCTATGAAGGAACATGACGGTTCCTTAAATATATTTCCGTCTTGGCAGTTTTCCTTCTCATAAAGGGTTCCCAAATTACAAGCTTGAATTTTCTCACGCAGTGTAAGGGTTTTAAATGCACGTTTTAAAGACATAACGTATTGACTGAAATACAGACAAAATAATGTATGTAACACAGCTCAGTTTGCACGGCAATACAAAACAACTTTATTACACAAAAGCGAGAAGGAACTCAACTACAGGAAGACTGAAAAGTTTCCCAACTCCCTCGCAGGTAACGTAAGCAGGCAAGGAAAAGCTAGAGATTCCCCACTGTCACACATAAGCAAGGGTATCCCCACAATAAAATGGCAACACAAGGAGGTAAAACAATATAATGCAGAAAGTGTCATATGCAGAATTTTCACGTGATCACTGATACTGTAATTAGAATGTGCTTAAGAATAAATCTCTGTCTTACTGAGGTAAAAATTAACTATTGGTACTTTAAAAACCATTCCGTTTCAGCATTATGAAGGTTTCCGGCTTATACAGGATGATATTACATATAAAATCGTACTGTTCTGGAGATTTTTTCCATCTCTACAGGTTTCCATCTTATAAAGTTTCCGGCTAAGACAGGTTTTAATGTGTATATATATATATATATATATATATATATATATATATTATATATATATATATATATATTACTCAATTTTGTAAATTTTGTAGATGTTGGTTGAGCTTTAAAAAAATGTCCTGAGTTAATTTTGTTGATCATCTCAGGATTGAATTTATTGCACTGTTAACAATGTTGATATGTTTATCAAAACTGATAGAAAGTAACCCTATGAGATTTTTTTTATTAAGAGCTTGAATTGAAAGTGTACAACTCAGCTCATATATTATTTCTCATCTGGACATGTTTTGGCGAAACATGTTCAGGTGATAAAACAAAATATGGGGTGAGGTTATAATATTGTATGTAACTATATACAGTTAGGTTGATTGTCTAAATCATTTTTTGAAGAGCAAAATTTTTGCCTGGACTAAGATTTGATCCCAAGACATCCAGTTTTACATACTGGTGCACTAACCACTTGTGCTATCCAGGCATTCCTTTTCAGACATAAATTTTTCTCATATAATCTTGCTTCCCCACAGCGGTAAACATAATTCTCTATCCACCTGCAAGAACTGGTAGGGAAAGAAACTAGAGTAAACTAATAACTCCTACTGCTCATAAAAAATGGAATTCCTTCTGGGTTTATTCTTATGGGCTTTATAATAATGATAGTATAAGTAAAGTTTACAGCTCCCTAGAATTAATTTAGTTGCTTCTACATCAAGAAAAGTTTATGATGGGATTATTAACACTACTTTTTAAGCTGTAAAGCTGTTATTATAACAGGAGGTCCTGGGTTCAAATCCCAGTTCAAGGAAAATTTTTCTCATCAGAAATTGAGGTGAGGTGTATATTTCCAATTCAAGTTATTCATAGGTAAGTTTGTTTATATAATCAGGAACAATCCAAAACATTATCAAAGAATCAAATTTTAAAAAAAATCTTTTACTTTCACTTTCCTCACTCATAATCTTTATTGGGAGATGTATCATATGAATAATCTATAACATCACATTTATTCCTGTTTATTCAAAAAGATCAAAATTGTATTTATGAAATTTGTGTAACAATTTACCAAATAAGTAAAAAAATACTTGTTTACATTCCACAAAAAATATACAGAATAGACCTAATAAAGGGTCCATCCATCCATATAATTCTACCCAAGTGGCAGGTCTTTCACTGCAATCATAGCATTTTCATGCTATGCTTTGCAGCTTTACTAGGGAATTATAGGTGTGGGAGCTTCTCGTTGCTTTCTACACTGGTGAAGGATGATGATGATGGCTGGATGATTTTTGGGGACCATTGGACCCTAAGCTTCCTGACATTTGTCTTACAGGTGAAGAAAAACCTTACCCAGGAGCCTGTCCTGACTGGGAATTGAACCCGGACCCGCTGCATGACAAGGCAGCATACTACCTCGAGACCACAGCGGTGAACTTTTTATAATATATAGTTATAAAATTAATATACTATAAATCTCTTTTTAGTTTAGGGTTATGTACGCTGGTATATTTTTAAGTGTGGGGCTGCAGCACAAAAATAGTAGGCAGCTTAGTTGTAGTTATATGATCTTTATGGGAAACCGGATGTAATATGTACAATTAAGTCTCGTAGACTGCGATAGGGAAGAATTGGGAATAAAAGAGGGGCATGAACTCTTTTTAGGAAATCCTGAGGGAAAGCACCTAGTAGGTAGGCTAAGAACGAGGTGGGATTATAGCATTAACCATGGTTTGAGGAAAGTAAATTATACAGGTGTTGATTGGAAAATGTAAACTCGGGATAGGGATCTATGGAGAGCTTATATCCGCATGGTCATGAAACTACCAGATTGATAGTGCCAGTGAGTTAGTTATGCCTTGTTTGATAAACAATTTTTCTCCATTCTGAAGAGGTGATTTAACTTTCTTTTTGTATGTTTGGGTATGTTCTGCTACATTTTAAAATGTTGGCCTTTCATAAATGTCAACATTTTTTTATGCAACCCAATTAGACTTAAAAGAGAATGTAAAAAATTTCATCTATGAGGCTTGTAATTTGGTTTTAAGTCTAGAATTCAGAATCCAGTTTTCGCTGGTATATTTTAGGGAGGCTTTTCGTGTTATATTGTATAATCATAATTTAGTTTCCATGGACATTCTTTCCCAAACTGTCATTTAATGACTCTATTTCTCTTATTATCTTATTATAACTCTCTACTTTGAACTCTATAATATATTTTACTAGCTAATACCCAGCGTGCACTGCTACGCCTAAATAAATGAAAATTAATGTGTTTTATGTTTAGTTAAATAAGTCAAAGGAAAAATTTATATCGTAATTATTTTTAGATACCCGTGCTGTTTACTGGCGTTGTCCAGAAATGACTCATCCCGATCTTCTTGGCATAAATGAGCTGAAAGACAAAAATTAATGTATTTATGTTTAGTTGAATAAGTAAAATGAAAAATAATTATAAATGTATATCGCAATTATTTTAAGATTCCCCGTGCTGATTACTCAGTGGTGCCTGGGAATCTACTTATTTCAATCTTCTTCTCATAAATGAGCTAAAAGGCAAAATTCATTATTGTGAGTTATCCGTAAATTGCTGCTATGCTTGCACAGGAATCTATGTACTTGTCTCCATCTTCTTGGCATCAATGAAAGACAAAAACGGTTATTGTGAGTTATCTATAAGAGATAAACATATTCTGTTGCAGACTTTTTTGTAGAGCTTGTTGAGATATTTAATTCTGTGTACATTAATTTTGTGTATTTGTTATGGTTTAGGCAGCATAAGCAATTTAAGCGTCCAAAGAGCTACTTTTTTTCACATTTTCCACTACAAAGGGCAATTTTTAAGGGTGTAGGATTTGAGTATCACATCTCTCTTGCAGCCTATGTTCATCCCAGGAATCTCCTGAACATTTTGCAAAAAGCCCCATCACAATCGGATCAACAGTATGGCTGCATATAAAGTATGAACAAACAAACAAACATTCATTTTTATATATTAAATTTGAGAAATTAAATTCCATGATATTCGGAGACTTGTTGAATAGTATTTGCATCCATTTCTATTTGAACATTTTTTTTTTAACCTTCCACTTTGCCCATAGCTGTTTGCCTTGTTAACAAAGATTTTCATATTATAATTTTTGTCTATACTGTTTAATTGAAAAGTTCCCCAATGTATTACACAACCAAGTTAACTTCGCACGGGCAGAGGGGAAGAGTTTTAGCGCTAGTGTCGCCGAACTATTGAATCTGTGGGAGGGATGTAGGAGAAGACTGTACATCCGATCATGTACTGAAATAGTTCAATATTAAGTGTGGGCGGAGAATCCCTAAACACGTGTGAAAGATCTTAACATGGTTGACATATTAGTCATTTAAGCATGGAACGTTCAAGCGGTCGGATCATTTAAAAATCACAATATTTGTCGTCTCTCCGTTACCAACTTCACAATAAATCACAAGTGGCAACATCTAATGAGAAGTGACAGCCCAATCATACACGTAACCCCAATAGTAACAGGGTTGTCAAATTAGTCATTTTGGCAATGACCACCTAGAAGGACAGACCATTAAAATCCTTAGTATTTGTCAGCTCTCTACCTGCCAGACAGAGAACATATACAGAGGACAGGAAGTGGCAACATAGTAAGGAAGAGAAAGAGAAAGACAGCATATTAGTTAACATATTTTCTGCAAGCGCAGATAACTTGGTGGAGTAATAAGTAATTTTCTTAATGTGCCAAAATTAACCAAATCAAGCTGTTTTATTTTTACATACGTATATACATTTTTTTGTCATTGAGTAGCTAGGGGTGTGTTGCAATTACTATATATTTTAATTAACGGCTAAGGTCATTAGCATCACAATCTGGCAAATTTTGTTCAGAGACTTCTTTTTCTAGGCTTGAGTTTTTTTTTATGTGCCCTAAATCAGTATATGGGACCCACAATTTTAGTTCTCTTCCAAACACACCCAGGAAATATATATTTCCAATGCAGGTATAAAGTTAAACATTTCACTCATAACCTCCCAGTATCTATCACATTTTATAACACAAGACATTGCAGAGCATTTCTGCATAAGATTTCTGTCAATAAATTATTGCCGGTGATGCAGGAATCAATGTTTCATCGCTGATTCCAATCTTATGTAAATACTTGCCGAGAGAGTCATGTCCCATGGACAACTGAAAATTTGCCACGGGTCTGGGATTGAGAATCTCTTGAACTCAGGATTTATACAACTTCAAACTCCATCGACACTAACCAGATGTAAACTTTATTAAATTAATATTAAGAAGCTAAAGCTGTTACTATGATTGAAATAAGTATATTAAAGTACACAACTAAATTATTGTAATCAAATGGTAAAGAGAAAAATATATGCCTGAACCGGGAATCGAACCCCGAACCTTCAGCTTTCCGTGCTGATGCTCTTAACCATTGAGCTAATTCAGGCTTCCTTCCCATCCAAGCATGAATTAGCTCAATGGTTAAGAGCATCAGCACGGAAAGCTGAAGGTTCGATTCCCGGTTCAGGCATAAATTTTTCTCTTTACCATTTGATTACAATAATTCAGATGTAAACTAACCAACCTTGGAAACAGAGATGAACATGGTAACCACTAGTCCACCAGGCCCAACTGGGGATGTATTAAAATACATGAAACATGTTCTAATGTGATGAAAATTAAAAATTAAAATGTACCTGTTGGTAGGTGCCATTGTCCTCAACTTTGTTAAAATATTGTATATAAAATTAACTGGAGTGCTTTCGTAAGTTATCTTCCATCTTCTGCAGGTTGAGCTTCTGCTACTCGTCGTTGTGTACGGTGATGTATACTCTAACTGTTTATAGACAATTTATGGACGACGGCACCTACCAACAGGTACATTTTAATTTTTAACTTTAATCATATGACTTCATCTCAACGGAATTTGATATGAATTTTACTAGTATTGATGTTCTAATTGTGCAACATTAGTCCATCCAGATGACAGATGGTTTCCGTTCACACCTCTGGTTTTGGATTTTGTGAGTTCATATCCACCCAACATTGTTGTATTTTTCAAGGCTTAAATGTCTTGTGCATGAATTCTTTTGGAAAGGAAATTAAATCCATTTGTCCCATGTCATATATTTAAGGCTTCTAAAAGAACCTGAATGATGAAATAAGAGGCCTCTGAATAAAATGTGTTGGACTTTTCGCACCCAGATTTGAAATTTCATTTTAATGATCTTAATAGTTAATGTCCACCACTGTGGTCTCGAGGTAGCATGCTGCCTTGTTACATAGCGGGCCTGGGTTCGATTCCCGGTCGGGACAGGCTCCTGGGTGAGGTTATTCTACGAGTTTTCCACACCTCTAAGACAAATGTCAGGAAGCTTAGGGCCCAATGGTTCCCGAAAATCATCCTTCACTGGTGTGGAAAGCAACGGGAAGCTACCACACCTACAATTCCCTAGTAAAGCTGCAAAGTGTAGCATGAAAATACTATGATTGCAGTGAAAGACCTGCCCTCAGGCAGAATTACTATGGATGGATAGTTAAATAAAACATCAAGTAATGAACAGTGGAAGATTGTTCAGAGTAACCCCAAAGAGATTCATTTTGATTTGATGTATAAAATTCATCTACTTTAAACTATATAAAATTTGAAAACACTACCCACAAGAGTTTGAGTGTACAGTGTTTTAAGGGTTAGTTTTACACTTGCAATACCTTAATATGACCTGTCAGAATATAAACAACCCTGATAGGATAATTTTGATACTTTGGTTTCGTTTCTAAAATAACAGAAACTTAACTTTTGTGGCTCCATCCTTATAATATTATAATGATATTGTGAAAAGAAAAATTAATGTCTGAACCAGGAATCAAACTCTGGACCTCTAGTTCTCCAGACTAGTGTGCAGCCCACTACACCATTCTAGACCTTGCATCGAACCATGGACCTAGTTCTCCAGACTAGTGTGCAGCCCTCTACACCATTCTAGACCTTGCATCGAACCATGGACCTAGTTCTCCAGACTAGTGTGCAGCCCACTACACCATTCTAGACCTTTGACCTCTAGTTCTCCAGACTAGTGGGCTGCACACTAGTCTGGAGAACTAGAGGTCCATGGTTTGATTCCTGGTTCAGACATTAATTTTTCTTTTCACAATATCATTATAATATGATCCATTATTGGAACTGTGTTAAAATAACAGTATTGGAAAATGCTAAATCCATCTTTATGTATAAAAATGAGTGTGAATCTGTTTGTCTGTTCTTTATAGACTCAAAAATTACTTTTATCATTTAGAGAATTTTCCTGAGAGATTCAACATATATAACATTACCGTACGTACTACAGGGCCAGAGTTAAAAAAAAAAAAGCATGGATGCACTAAAAAGTTGCTTTTGGATGCATAAATGGCTTATGCTCCTGAACCATAACAAATACACCAAATTAATGTACTGTAAAGTAAAGTGATCCCACAACAGGCCCGGAGGCCCTTGGGGTAGTAGGAGGTTAAGGCTCCCACTTTTTCTAGACAATCGGCACTTTATGTCAGCCCTGCATGACGGCCGCCTTTACCCCAGAACAAGCATCTGGTACTCATTTCCGTTAGCGGCTGAGTCGACCCCAGGGCCATAGTGCCGCCAGAGGGTTTCGGTCAGTTTAAAAATCCTGACCCCAACAGGACTTGAACCCTCGACCCTCCGATTAATGTACTGTACATAATTGAATAATATCTAAAAAAATTACAAAAATGTCCATGACAGCGTATGTCTATCTTTTATTGATAACTCATAATAACCTACTTTTTTTTTTTTAAAAGCTCATTGATCCCAAGAAGATTAGGATAAGTAGATTCCTGGGCAATGTCAGGTATACATCATGTGGTGTCTAAAAATAGTTACGATATGAATTGATAATTATTTTTCTTTTTACTTATTCGACTAAACACAAAATCACATTTAATTTATTTAGGCATAGCGGCCCACGCCGAGTATTAGCTAGTATTAAATGAAATGTAAAGGAATAAGTTAATATCATAATAGTAACAAAAAGTAACACTAAAATTAGAAAACATGAAAGTATTTATATTAAATTAATGTTGGGAAGTAAACATTATGAGGTATAATCAATAAAATTCATTGGGGAACATTTTGTTTAAACAACTCACCTCATAGAAATCATGCATCCATGATACTGCAGTTTCAAACACATATCCTCACTGATGAAATTCTTCATCCCTAATGAAATTACTTTGATTTTGAAGTTCATAAAATTCAACCATTGATGGCCGAAGAATTTTGTCAGTCGGAGTTATGGCTGAGGATGAACACGACTGTGTTTGAAATGCAGTATCATGGAAGCATGAATCCTATGAGGTGAGTTGTTTAAACAAAATGTTCTCCGAAGAATTTCTTCAAAGTATTTGTTTTAAGAAAACTATGTCTGATGGTAGAACTCTCCTTTCAAAAAACGTTAAGCTGAAAATATATAAAACTATTATTCTACCAGTTATATTATATGGGTGCGAAACATGGACTCTTACTTTAAGGGAGGAAAGGAGATTACGAGTATTTGAGAATAAAGTTCTTAGGAAAATTTTTGGACCAAAGAGAGATGAACAGACAGGTGAATGGAGAAGACTTCAAAACAATGAACTACATCATCTTTACAGGAAGCCAGATATAATAAGAACAATTAAGTCTCGTAGACTGCGATGGGCAGGACATGTTGCGCGTATGGGGAATGAAAGACGTGCATGGAAACTTCTTGTAGAAAAGCCAGAAGGGAAATACCCAGTTGGTAGACCAAGAATGAGGTGGGAGAACAACATTAACTATGATTTGAGGGAAGTAGATTATACGGGGAATGATTGGAAAGCATTAGCTCAGGATAGGGATGTATGGAGAGCTTATGTCCGCGCGGCCATGAACCTACGGGTTTGATAGTGCCAGTGAGTAAGTAAGTATATTGAATTCAGGATAGTAGTGTCACTATTCATTTTTTTTAAGCATTGTACGTCAGTATTATATTTTATGTGATATTTCTCAATGTTAAAGTTAAATTTGAGATTTATTTAATTGAACTTGACCAGGTAGTTCGAAGATTGCTGTCCTAAGTAGAGTAGATGCTGCACACTTGGCATTTTTGGGGGAGAATAGAAAAATTTGAAGACTTTTTCTAATGGGCTCAAAAAGTTATATTTTATATAACAATTTGTGATTTATGAAATATATCATAGTTTCCAATTACAAGAACTTGAAAATTGAATCATTCTGAACAAAAAGTACATTTTTTCTTCAGGCATCTTAAATTTTCTAATTTTTTGTGTCAAGTTTCCATATAACATAGTGTCTGTTTCCGACACTTCACATTTCTAAAGTAAAAATATAAAACATTTGAAGACTTTTTCTAATGGGCTCAAAAAGTTATATTTTATATAACAATTGTGATTTATGAAATATATCATAGTTTCCAATTACAAAAACATGAAAATTGAATCATTCTGAGCAAAAAGTAAATTTTTTCTACTAGCATCTTAAATTTTATAATTTTTTGTGTCAAGTTTCCTTAAAGCATAGTGTCTGTTTCCCACACTTCACATTTCTAAAGTAAAAATATAAAACAAAAAAGCTTTGGATACTTATTTTCAGCTATTGCTGTATAACTGAAACATCTTACTTATTGCCACACTTTTATTTGTCTTTATAAATATATAAAATGTCGATATTTGCAATTTACAACTGACCAGTTAAATTGATTAAGGTCTAAACTGTAAACCCGTTTTCCAAGTTATTTATAAGTAGGAATAAAAGATTTAGTTCTGCTTTCTCTCATACATTTTACCAGTTACTTTTATCAAAGTTCATTATGTTATTCATATAAATATACTGTTGGTATATAATAAATTTTATAGGAAAAATATCTTTTGTAGAATTGTATAGTTTAAGTAAAGAAGGATTAAATTTATAAAAATAAAATATACAAAAGTATGAAGTCACGAAGGTACAATCTTGTTGCATTTGTGATATATTGTACAAGTTCTTTTTTGTCCTTAAATATTTTATCTCTTAATATAAATATATATGTAAATTAATATGTATGATGATATATTATGTATACCTAGAAGCTATCTATTGTGTTGGTGCATGAGAGAAGACAACAAAAAAGCTATTGTAAAAATTCTAAAAAAAACTTGTTGAATTATTTTACTATCTATGTTATTGTTAAATGCAAGAGTTGTATTTTTTCTTTCTTCTTTTCCTTCCATCATTGATTGCACCACAAATTATTAATTTACACATGGGACTCATTTTCATATTATCACGAAATAAAACATAAGAATCATAAATTTGTATTTAATTCTTTGTGATACTTTAAATTAAGGCAACTCAGGCAAACCCCAAAACTGTGACATAAATACAAAATGTTTGATTTTGGGAACAAGGATTGATGAAATTTAAGTTGATAAGTTAGTTATCCCCTTATACTATGTTCCTTTCTCTGATTTAATTTATTATCATTATAATAATCATCAGTAGAGAGTGGATTCTCAGGTAAATAAATGTTTTTTCTGCATGCACATAAATGCCCAGAAAAAGGGGGAAATCTCTGAACAAAGGGTCTTGAGCATAAATATGAAATCTTACTTCACATAAAAACACACATTTTGAAGAAAAAGTTATGTAAATACATATTTTCGTAAAATATTTTATAAATACATAAATCTGAATAATTCTTTAAGTTTTACTATTATTTGTCCTGCATAATTTTCAATTTATTGTATATAATCCCACTATAGTTGCGTGAGAAGGAGAGAAAAAATCAAACACAGTTGATGTGACCTTCACTTGCTATCGATCTGTTATTGCTTCATCAGCTGGTATCATGGTTTGGGAAACCCCCAGACTGCATGCCCTTGCAGAGACATAGGCTTGTGTTATGTATTGCGTCAACCAGTGATTCCCTTTTATCTTTAATCTAGAAGCTTACAACATGTATGCTCTCAGTTCTTACAAAACAGTGTTAGACGTAACTTGTGTGTACACATACTTGAAAATATGCCGATAGTTAAATCAAGTGTTAAATCCTGTCTTCAACAAAATGTAGACAAATTTAAAAACATATTTACCATAGACAGCAAAGTGTTATTTTGCCAACCATGTTGAAAAACAGTAAATGCCGACCAGCGTTCACAAGTCACACAATATTTATGTGAAAGTAAACATATTGCTGCTACGACTCATGTGAATTCACGACAATTATTAATAAGTGAACCATCTTCTTCAATTGTCGAACAATCGATGTGTTCTCGGTACTATTTAGATTTATGCAGAGCATTTGTTGCAGCCAATGTCCCTCTAAAAAAGTAAATAATATTCAACTTTGGAACTTTCTGACTAAATATATCGACATTAAGCCTCCAGAAGAATCAACATTAAAAAAAACTACCTTCCTAAATGCTATGAAGAAACTTTGCAAAAAATTAGGGCAGCATGTGAAAATGAAAAATTGTGGGTGAACATTGATGAAACCCAAGATTCAAATTTCAGAAAAGTAGGAAATGTTGTTGTCGGTGTATTGAAAAATGACTAAATTATTACTGAGCAATCATATTTAGTGACATTTAAAGAACTATTTGCCTATAATGGCATAGCCCATTGTTGAGCCATAGCCTCTCCTTTGTAAGGAATTACTAGAACAAATTAATTTTTAGTTAACTTATTTGCTCATAGATGTTATGGATGTCATGTGGTCAACACACTTACCCAATGAGACATCTAACCGGCAACTAAGGTATTATAGGATGTTGATGTTGGTAAATTTTGCTTAGAGGCCTCTTTATTCAGGTTTAAGGATCTTTTATGAGCCTGAAAATCTTCAGACTTGGACCCACAGCTTAAAGTCACCCCTGGAGGACTTGCTCCTTGGATTTTTCCATCCTAAAAGAAATCCATCGACTCCAGCCAGGTTTGAACCCATGACCCTTGGAACTAGAGGAACTAGTCCACCATGGCACACGCAGCAAATAATGTAATGATTGTGAGGTTATTCAATGAAGCTATGCATATGATATGGCAAATGGTATCAAATACATCAACGTATTACTCTTACTCACAGATGGTTCACCTTACATGTTAAAAGCAGGTGAACCCTTTCCGGAGTTTTCTTAAAATGATTCATGTGACATGTGCAGTTCATGCACTTTACAGGTTATGTGAATGTATCAGACACCTTTATCCCAATGTGGATAGGCTTGTATCAAATGGGTAGAAAATCTTTCTTAAATAACCATTGAGGATTGATCTCTTCAGAGAAAAATATCCTAATATTCCTCTACCCCCTGCATGTTTGGCCACTTGGCTAAGTGCTGTTTTGTACTATGGAAAACAATTCTGAAAGTTATACTTCAGTTGTAAATGAGTTGGACAAAACTGATACGTCATCTATTAAAATAGTGTAAGGTTTATTGAAAGATGACCATTTAAAAAATGATTTGGCATTCATATCTGCAAATCTTAACTTTTTGTGTGACTCCATAACAAAACTAAAAACATCATCAAATCTGTTGAGTGAATCACTTAAGGAGGTGCTTACTTAGTTATTCACTGGCACTATCGAACCCATAGGTTCATGGCGCACGGACATAAGCTCTCCATACATCCCTATCCAGAGCTAATGCTTTCCAATCATTCCCTGTATAATCTACTTCCCTCAAATCATAGTTAATGTTGTTCTCCCACCTTATTCTTGGTCTACCAACTGGGCGTTTTCCCTCTGGCTTTCCTACAAGAAGCTTCCATGAATGTCTTTCATTACCCATATGCGCAACATGTCCTGCCCATTGCAGTCTACGAGACTTAACTGTTCTTATTATATCTGGATTCCTATAAAGACCAAGTAGTTCATTGTTATGTAGTCTTCTCCATTCACCTGTCTGTTCATCTCTCTCTTTGGACCAATAATAGTTATATATATTTTCAGCTTAACGTTTTTTGAAAGGAGTTGGGACATCAAAAGTATATGCAATGCATAATAGCATGCATTTCCAGAATTGAGCCTATGTTTAATTTCTTTGTGCATCTCATTCCTATTTGTGATTATTGTTCCTAGGTATTTGAATTCAGCCACTTCCTCAAAATTTCCCTCATTTGTCATTAGCTGTCCGTTTCCATTATATACTGAATTTCTACTTGTGACCATATATTTAGTTTTGAGGTGCAGGCTGTTAAAATGGAAACTAAATCGTTATCAGGGCTAAAAGTTTTAAAGACAATTTAAAAATTTGTTTGAGAAAAACAAAGGTTTTCAAAAACTCTGTATAGTGTTTAAAGTTCTGGAAGGTATAGAAGTAAGAGAATTAGAATGTGTGAGTGTTAGTGACATTCCTTTGTTTAAAAATGCACATCTAACATCCTGTGATGTAAAAAGATCATTCTTACTATATAAGGTGCTATTTAGAGACAATCTGCATGCATTTGTGATGGACAATTTGGAGAAGACCTTTGTTGTCCACTGTAAATTTAACGGAACGTGCTAGGAGCTGCTATCCACCTATGACTGGTGAGTACATATAACAATAATAAATACATAATTTGCTGTAATTGCTGTGAGTTTAAGTAAAATATTTTCATATTTTTACCAAATATTTTAACATTTTCGCAAAATATTTTCTTATTTTTTAGCACATGAAAAATAAATATATTATAACTTTCTTACCACATAAAAATCTGCTCCCTAATCATCATTAACAAAAATATGGACATAACCTTTTTCAGATTTTGTCGTTCATCTATATTTAGTACAAATAATACATCTTCCTGGGATGATTTCATGAATTAAAATCTTGCAATTATATCTTACTTACTTACTCACTGGCACTATTGAACCCGTAGGTTCATGGCCGCACGGACATAAGCTCTCCATACATCCCTATCCTGAGCTAATGCTTTCCAATCATTCCCTGTATAATCTACTTCCCTCAAATCATAGTTAATGTTGTTCTCCCACCTCATTCTTGGTCTACCAACTGGGCATTTTCCTTCTGGCTTTCCTACAAGAAGTTTCCAGGCACGACTTTCATTCCCCATACGTGCAACATTCCTGCCCATCGCAGTCTACGAGACTTAACTGTTCTTATTATATCTGGCTTCCTATAAAGACCATGTAAATCATGAATAAAAATTATTACTTGAAGACAAGCTGTTTGTTGGATATAGTTGAATCTACTAAAAGATATAAATTCAGCATGACACTGTTGGTCGATCGGCCCCAGCAGTCTAGTGATCTGAGGTTCATTGAGACCAGGGTCAATGGGTTTTTTTAAGAGAAGAAAAAATACTGAATATGGCTGCTTTGTGAGGAAAATTAAACTGTAGATTTAAAGGACGTAAAGTAACTTCTTCTTCTTCTTTAATAGGCGACTACAACCTCATTGAAGTTTTGGCCTCCTCAACAATTTTTCTCCACTAGATCTATCCTGGATACAGACTGGCCAATTTTCATCTCCAATATATCCCTTATAACATCATCCTGCCATCTGTTTTTTGGGCGTCCAGCTGTTCTGGTGCATATTGGTTTCCATTTGTATATTCTTCTTACAAGCTTATCTTCCTGCATTCTATTTATATGTCCAAACCAGTGCAGTCTTTGAGATTTAATGTGGTTTATTATATTTTTATTTCATATTAGAGTATTTAATTCAGAGTTCATTCGTATATACTATGTTCCATCACTTTCTCTAATTGGTCCAAAAATTCTCCGTAAGATCTTCCTTTCAGAGATTAATAGTTTTTGTTTATCAGACTCTTTCAGTCCCCATGTTTCACAGCCATAAGTTACAATCAGTCTTATTACTGTATTATACAGTTTAACTTTAGTTAATCTTGAGACAAGTTTACTTTTGAATAGTATTCTATTTGCATAGTAAGCTTTATTGCCCAAAGAAATTCTTTCACCAATTTCTTCCTCTATATAATTCTTTCCATTTACAGTTGAACCAAGATATTTATAAGATTTTACTTCTTCTATATTTGTATCATAAAATAACTAAAACTTTAAATAAGGGGTCTCTGACCAAAATCTGTCTTTAAATTTACAGCTTTCAGTTGTGATAATATGACCTTATATGTTAAAGGACATTGTTAAATAAATATTATCTTTTTGAACATAAAATTGGTTAGAAATTACACTATGAGGTGTTTTTATCAAAAAAATTGAATTGATTTCTTATATTATATTAGATCTCTGTATTTGAATGGTTTCAAAGGAATCACTTTCATCCTAAGTCTCATTATTGGCGGAGAATGAAGGTCGAAGAAAGAGCACTAATGTGAGGTGAGGTGAGGTGTAAGGAACCAACTTCAATTTCTTTGATAAAATTACATGGACGATGTTATGCATCAACCGGTAAAGCACCATTTTAAAAAAATTATATTTTGATGGCATCTGTTGCACTGGCTCATGAAATAAGTGTAAGCACACTTTTAGCACCAAATCTTTAAATATAGCCTTATTAAAGAAAATGTAAATGCCATCAGTCCTATAAGAGAATCTGTGTCTTGCAACAAACAGGTATGAAACCAAATCATAAATGGTAAACTAAATGTTGCATAATGCAGCTAAGTGCCAAATATTCCTGCTCTTAGATTGTTAATGTATAACTATCAAAAAAGGAAAATCTAATATATAAAAATTGTTTGTTTATTTGTTTGTTTGTACTTTATGCGCAGCCATACCATTGATCCAATTGTGATGGAGCTTTTTGCAAACTGAACATAGGCTATAAGAGAGTTGTGATACTCAACTCCTACACCCTTAAAAATCACTCTTTGTAGTGGAAAACGTGAAAAAAGTAGCTCTTTGGATGCTAAAATGGCTTATGCTGCCTAAACCATAACAAATACACAGAATTGAATATCTCAAAAAAGCTCTACAAAGAAGTCCATGACAACATATGTTTATCTCTTACGGATAACTCACAATAACCGTTTTTGTCTTTCATTGACAAGGCAGCACGCTACCTCGAGACCACAGCGGTGGACTTATATATATGTTTGTAGATCTAGTGCCTTACAATTTAGTTGTTCAAACATTGGAGTCACAAGTAGATCAAAATATTAAAAACCCTTTCTATCACAATAAATAGTAAAACATTTGATGGAAGGTGAATTAGATGAAGAATTAGAGGAACTCTATGAAGTAATTAATAAATCTTGTATTTGAGAATATCTCGCTACTTTTCTTCTGGTTTTTTAGATGAAGAGAAAATAGATATTGAATTTAGGCATAGAAGAAACACTGATGCTGTCAAAATTCACAAATTTAATGATTATACGAGGGTGGATCAAATATAAACCGGAATTTGCATCTGGAGACTCTGGTAGCGAACTGTAAAGGTTGCGGTTTGGAGGGGAAGTTGGTGGGGGTGTCTGGAGTAGGGATCTTGATGTGTTGCACTCCGATGAGCGGCCGCTTGCTTCAGTATGCCATGAGAGAGCAAGAGGTACACATGTCTGTTGCGCTACGCATTATTATTAAGCTTTTGGCGAACGAAGGCACTAAACTTTCTGAAATTTTGAGAAAGCTCCATGCGCAGATCGGGGAAGCAACCCTTTCGAAGACGCAGGTGTATGATTGGCGCAAAAAAATTTTAGCAGGCCGGGATTCAGTGGAAAATGAGCCCCACCAAAGACGGCAACGAACAAGCATCACTGCTGACAACATTCGTGCTGTACAGGACCTTATTGAGGATGATCAGCACGTAACAATTTCTGAAATTGCTTCACACGTTGGAATAAGCTTCGGAAGTGTTCAAGCCATCATCAGTGATGAACTCAAATTCTGAAAATTGTCTGCCAGGTGGGTTCCTCGGCTCCTCAGCCAGGAACAAAAAAAAATTGACGAAAATGCATTGGACACCTCTGGAATATCCTCCTTACAGTGCAGATTTGTCACCCTGTGACTACCATTTGTTTGGGCCACTGAAAGAAGATGTGGGAGGAAGGCAGTTTGGTGACAATGCAGCGGTAGAGGAGTTCGTGCGCAACCGGCTGACTACACGTCATCCCTCATTCCTCAAGGACGGCATCAAAAAGTTGCCAACTTGATGGCAAAAGTGTGTTGGAAATGGAGGAGACTATGTAGAAAAATGAGATGGTGGTTTTGTATTTTTTTGTTAATTCAATAAAATTGTAAACAATAATTCCGGTTTATATTTGATTCACCCTCGTAAAATGGAATAGAACAATCAGCTACAATACTCTTCTTTTATCATCTTCTTCCCTTCTTTCAAAAAATATTGTAGGTCCTAGTAGTCAAAACAAATAGTTATATTTTTATCAATATCTTGCTTCCATAGATTAACCTGGTATCTCAGCACAGCAGACTCTGTCACATGGAGGAAATATACAGATTTTTTGCTATCATAGTACAATGGGCTATGATTAGCATGACTGTCTATAGGAATATTGTCGGGTTTGTACTTTAAAAAAATAAGAGAGTGAACATGCTGTATTTTTGTGCAAAGTGCAATATTGGTTTTTGTATTGTGGACTGTTTTGAAAGGGGGCACACATGGGCAAATTGTGTGACTGTCCACAAGCATCATAAACAAAGGATGTGTATATATTATTACTTCTTTACCATAAAATTCAGAAATTAGGACATAATTAGATATTATTAAATAAGTTTGCAAGAAAACCTCTTACAGCCTTCTGTAGTGGCTCAAGAAGTGTGAATGATGATGTCACATAATCACGAACATTAGAATTTTACCCTCCTTTGCAGATAAGTTAAGAACCGTCATATAACAATTATATCAGAGTGAAAAAAAAAAAGATAAATTGATGAGAGTGAGTCAAAACAGTTTTTTTCCCCCCCAGCTAGATTTCATTTCTGACCCATACTGGCCGACATTCCATGAGAAAAATTTCTTCCCCCGTAGAGAATTGAACCAGCGTAAGTCTCGTAGTTCTGCACCAAGACTTCTTGCCTTAACCACTCGGCTACGGCGCGAGACTCTTGGTATTAATGAAAGACAAAAATGGTTATTGTGAGTTATCCGTAAGAGATAAGGGACTCTTGGTATCAACGAAAGACAAAAATGGTTTTTGTGAGTTATCCGTAAGAGATAAACATATGCTGTCGCAGACTTTTTGTAGAGCTTTTTGATATATTCAATTCTGTGTACATTAATTTTGTGTATTTCTTATGGCGTAAGCCATTTAAGCATCCAAAGAGCTACTTTTTTCACGTTTTCCACTATAAAGGGCAATTTTTAAGGCTGTAGGAGTTGAGTATCACATCTCTCTTATAGCCTATGTTCATCCCAGGAATCTCCTGAACATTTTGCAAAAAACCCCATCACAATCGGATCAACGGTATGACCGTGCATAAAGTACAAAGAAACAAACAAATATACAAACAAACAAACAATTTTTATATATAAGATAAACACTTTGTTATGCATCTAAAAAAAACTGTAAAGTTTATAAATTAGTGTAGAGTGAATTAGGATAGCATCACAGTTCTGCAGTCAATCTGTAAGTACGCTACTGGTATTTTAACCCTTTAGGTGCCGTGAGCTGATTAAATCATCTCTGATGCTTCTGTCCATTACCTGCCAGACAATATACTTAAACTACTTGCAAAGCCGATCACATCGACAGATACAATTTAAATTTCAAACACAAGAGATTTTACCCATGGCATGCAGAAGATTAATCAATACATATGCAAATTAAAATTAATTTTATCATTTATCTTAACCCAATAGCTATATTACTAAGAAAATTTCTCAGAACAACGATACCTTAGCTACAATTTGATTTTTTATTCATATTTATATTGTATCAAGAAGATTATTACTATTTTTTTTATTCAAAACCCTGCAATATAATGGTGTTAAGGGCATTCCAGTGACTGGGTGGTACTGAGCATTTAAGAATCCTGTATGCTAAAGGTTGAAATAACCTCAAGCCTAAAATAAGAGGCCTCTCAGCAAAATCTCTCAGTCCTTTCATGAGATATGATTGCCGAAGCTTTTGAAGAACATTGTAAATAAAATACTAACTATGAGCCCTTATAACCCATATTCATATTAACAATATGGATGCTGTGCATAAGTTTGTAAAGGATGATCAGTAGTAGCTAAAAATGTTGCAGAAAATAATGAACCCAATTACCTGTATTCATTGCTTCTATAAGTAAAAAGTAAAGATGAAGACATTGGTAGAGCATGGACTTTTAGTTAAAGAACTTTTTTCATTTTCCTTAAGGCCTCCAAACTTAGATGAAATTTCAATTGAGATTTAGAATATCAAGCCACATATCACAAAAAATAAATATTTCTGGACATACTTACTTACTCACTGGCACTATCAAACCTGTAGATTCACGGCTGCACAGACATAAGCTCTCCATACATCCCTATCCTGAGCTAATGCTTTCCAATCATTCCCTGTATAATCTACTTCCCTCAAATCATAATGTTATTCTCCCACCTCATTCTTGGTCTACCAACTGGGTGTTTTCCCTCTGGCTTTCCTATAAGAAGCTTCCATGCGCGTCTTTGATTCCCCATATGTGAAACATGTCCTGCCCATCGCAGTCTATGAGCCTTAACTGTTCTTATTGTAACTGACTTCCTATAAAGACCATGTAGTTCATTGTTATGTAGTTTTCTCCATTCACCTGTTTGTTCATCTCTCTTTGGTCCAAAAATTTTCCTAAGTATTAATAAATTAATGAGTCATTTTAACATCTTACCTCATATTTCATGTTTTTCAAACCAATTTTAACTTTGAATTTCCTAAGTATATTATTCTCAAATACTTGTAATCTCCTTTCCTCCCTTAAAGTAAGAGTCCATGTTTCACAACCATATAATAAAACTGGAAGAATAATAGTTTTATATATTTTCAGTTTAATATTTTTTTGAAAGGAATTGGGACTTCAAGAGTCTCTACAATGCATAATAGCATATATTTCCAGAATTGAGCCTATGTTTAATTTCTTTGTGCATCTGGACATTATATAATTAATTAATTAGAGTTCTGTTTTTGACTCGCCTCATAAATAAACCTCATAATATTATTTCCTACATATATTTAATAATGATATAATTAATTGATAAATACATGTTTTGACTGTTTATAAAAACAATTCAATGGTGATGTCATTAGAAATTTGCTGTTCCAAATCACACACATGTGCTAATTGCTTGCATGTAATTATACAATGCTACACATGAAGTTAATGGTTTCACTTCTAATTATTATTATTTTTTTTTTGGTAATTCAGCTGCCAGATGCAGTCAGAGTTAGAGTTTGTTTTGTTAACTCGTATGTGATTTGGAAATAGGAAAAGTGAAATGTAAAGACTCCACTTATGTCAATCATCATCAGCACAACAGTCCACTTTCTGAACCTTACCTTCTAACAGAAGTCTCTTCCAGGCTTCTCTCTCCCTGCCAAGCAGCCTTGATTGTTTGTATGTAATTAATTCAAGGTTGTGCATTCAGTACTTTACACACTTCTAGGGTACTTAAGGTGGGTATGGATTTTTCTGTTTTAATCAAAAAATTTAAAGAAAATATGGCTTTTCTTTGCCAGGAGTGCACCTATATTCATTTTATTTTGATAGGTGAGCAAAATGGTTAAGTTAGTATACAACAGATTAGTTTACAGTTGATTAGATAGTAGCCATAAAGAAAAATTGGTTATTTTGTTTGAATGGTGAATAATGTAGGTGGACTCCTGGCATAGAATTCCCAACTTACTGATTTTCAAGATTACGGAGAAGCTCTTTATCGCAACTGACCAGATTCATTATCTCTTCTTTTTATATTCATAACAATTTTATATCAATTTGAAAGCATGAACTTCAAATTCTAAATTACTTCATCATAATGAATGTACAAAGATAGTTATAAAAGAAGAATTATATCAACATCATAGTAAGTAAAGTAAAGTGATCCCACAACAGACCCGGAGGCCCTTGGGGTAGTAGGAGGTTAAGGCTCCCACTTTTTCTAGACAATCGGCACTTTTATGTCAGCCGGGTTGTCAGCACTGCGTGACGGCCGCCTTTACCCCAGAACAGGCGTCTGGTACTCATTTCCGTTAGAGGCTGAGTCGACCCCAGGGCCATAGTGCCGCCAGAGGGTTTGGGTCAGTTTAAAAATCCTGACCCCAATGGGACTTGAACCCTCGACCCTCCGGCTTGTAGCTCAGTGCCTTAACCACTACGCTACGGCGTGCCCCCATCATCATAGTACATTCACGAATTTAAGCCATTTGTTGACCTGTTTTGGCCTCAAGAGAAACACCATCCAGAAGTCTTTTGAGTGGGCATCCTGGTCTTCTTCTTCCTGCAGGTTGATATCTTAACATTTGTTTGGGTATCCTGTGATCTTCCATTTGGTGAACATGTTGCATCCATCTTGACTTATAATCAGAAATTTTGTTTTCTAAAGGTTCCATGTGTAATTCTTCTAAGATGTCTTCATTTTTTGTGATCTAGTAGTGTGTATCCTGCAGTCCTCCGAAGATATCTCATTTCAGCAGATCTAAGTGTCTGTATATCCTTCTGTTTCAACGTCCATACTTCGCTACCATACAAAAGAGTTGGAAGAGCCTGTGTTTTATACACTTTTAGTCTTGAATGTTTTTGGACTAACTGTGGCTTGAAGATAGAATTTATTAACCCTAAAATTCTTAAAAATTTAGATATTTTTGCATTTACATCCTTTTCTTCTTCATATGAGATATTGCATCCTAGATATGTAAAATTATTCACCTGCTCCAAAATTTTATTGTCCAGTACAATTTTACTTCTGACAGGATCTACACCTTGAAATGCCATAATTTTTGTTTTTTCTGTAGATATCTTCAATCCATATTCTTCTGTAATTTTGTTAAGTTCATACCGACCTTTCTGTAGATTATCTTCTGAATTTGCTATTATTATTATTTGGTCATCTGCAAACAATAGGGTGTTTAATTTTGTATTTTCTGATATTCTTATTCCAAATTTATATTTCTAGTTCCAGCAACATATTACTTTGTTGATATAGATCGCAAGAGTGTTGGGGATAGGGGGCAGCCTTGTCTCACACCACAATTTATAATTCCTTCTTCAGAAAATCTGTTATTTAATATAATCTTTATGGTGTTGTCTTTGTAAATATTTTGTATATTTCGGTCTTCCAATATATTGAAGAGTTTTGGTCTCTTGACTGTGTTAAATGCTTTTTCAAAATCTATGAAAGCAAAATTGTTTCTAAGTTGAATTATCTTCTTTTTTCAGGCAATAGTTTAACAGAAAATGCTGAATCAATACAAGATCGTCCTTTCCTAAATCCATTTTGACATTCCATAAGGAATTTTTTGCTTAAAATTTTCAATTTTCCATTTAAAATGTTTGCATCAATTTTCTAGCATGTGTTTAACAAACTGATTTCCTTATAGTTGTCCATTTTTTTCTTGTCTCCTTTCTTGAACAGGGGTATAACAATGCTTTTCTTCCATTCTTGTGGTATATCTGCATTTTTGAATACATTATTAAAGAAGGACCACAGTCTTTCATGGAACTGTTTGCCTGCATATTCGTATAATTCAGAATTGAAGCCATCTGTGCCAGTTGCCTTCCCATTTTTCAATTTCTTTAAAATATTGTTCAATTCTTCTAATGATATTATGGAATATGTCTCATTATTATTTTGGAAAATTGTATCTTCATAACTATTGTCAGTCCAAAGACTTTTATAATAATTGAAAGATTCTTCTTTTGTTACTCCACAATTAATTTTGGTAGATTCTTTAATATCTTTATTCAAATGTTTTAATATTTTGAAGGCATTTGGTTGGAGCTTATGCAAGTCTGATTCTAAATGTGTAACAAAATTTAACCATGTTTTCCTATGTCTTTTTCTTATTTCCCTCTTAACGATAGCTCTACAGCATTTGAATTCTATTTCATTTTCTGCTTTCTGTGTGTTCAAATATTTTTTATAAGCTGCATTTTTCTCTTCAATCAATTGTTTTATTTGATCATCCCAGATTTTTAGAGTTCTATTTCTACCTTTGTTGTATATTTACTTTTCCTAAAGTTTCATTAGCTGCATTTTGAGTTATCATATAAACAGCCTTCCATTCTTCTTCAATATTATGTATCATTTATAAACCGTCGGTTTAGAACAAATCTGTTGCAATGTTTGAGATTATCTACTGTGAATTACTGTGGTATCAATTTAAAGTATTTAACTCATTCTGTTAATAGAAAATACTTAAATATTAATAAAAATTTGATAAATAAAAATTCTTGTTTTATTTTTCATAAACTATCAATTACTACTATGGTTAACTATTTATTGATAGCCCTGCCATCTATTGGTAGAACTCTAACAAACTGTCGAACCAAATACTACAATAAAAGCTGTTTATTCACGGTTCCGTTAAATATTGCGACAGAGTTTCTGTATTCGCGACTAAATTTTTTTCTTAATCGCGGATCCTGTCGGTATATTAAAAGGATTTAGGTATCCTTCATTAACGCATCGGCAACTTTTTTTTTACTGTTGACAAGGCTCAAGGCGACTTTTGCGAAGAGTTATTCAAACCAAATGGACAAATAAATATCAAAGTAAAACAAACCTTGTCACTAAGCTTAAAGTTAGTTGTTAAAGGTCGCCGCCGAATTTCACGTGCCGCTATGTCCGTTGATAAACTCTCTATGGTTGATAAATGCCGCCCTCGCCGCGATCGGTTTTTTGTTGTAAATTTGTCATTCGTTGCAATAATTTTGATTGAATAACACGTCTCTCTTCTGCTTTGTTCCCAAAAGGAAAGACAAATTATTTCCGAAGTGGGGAAAAAAAAAGCAGCGCTGGCGAGTCGTTTACATCTGTATCACGCTGTTTCGATGTTAAGAATCACCAAGAAATGCGAAAACAAAATAAGGGATTCACAGATGAATTGAAAGGCCTTTTAAAAGCGGCAAACAGAAAAAAAAAAAAAACTTAGTTCTTTGAGCCCCTGTCTATGCCTGACAATAATAATTAATAGAAATTGTTCAAAATCTCTCATTAAATTGGTTTTATTTTGATAATTTTTATTTTATTTTGGAACGTATCCCTTATATACCCATACAAATTTCTATTCCATATTCACGGTGTGTGTATTTGCAGCATATTTACAGAACGTATCCCCAGCATATGTGCGTTTCTGTATATCAAGATATCAAAGACATAATAGAGAACAAGGAGTGGGGATTATATGATCCGTGCCAGATGTGTTGCCGTCTGTGCTACGTAGTCCACAAATAATAAGATTTAAATTTAAATTTTACTGAGTAGATGGAACCAGAGTCTCTGAATTTCTTTTTACACCGGATAGATGGCAGTAAAAATTAAACAATAACTATTACATTACTATGCAGTACAATATAGAATTTTTAGACAGTAGCATATGATTATTAATGAGAAATAAATTATATTTATTTTCACTTATTCCTCAAGCGAGGGTTTCTGTTATTTGTTGATTTTTTGTAATTTCCTAATAAAAATTTGACATAGGTGGTGAAACGTCATATGGGTCCAGGAATGCAACATGTCGGCTTACAGAATGTCCTAATTTTCGCGAAGTCCGTTGTGTCGGACTTCTAACGAAGATAAGACGCCGTCAGGGACACGTTAAGTTATTTAGAATTAACTGGGGAAGTGCATAGAACAACTTGGAACAACAAAGGAAGTATTTTATAGTTTAAGCAAAAAAAAAATACAATGGAAAGCAGTGAATATGAACTTGTTCGCAACCTCACTTTGCTATTTTTTCTTGAAAGACTTTTGGATAAGGGTGGACCAAGAACTTTGCATGACTTGAGCTGTCAGTTTGGCGCTAAAGGATTTACAAAGGAAATGAGACAGATAGCTGGAGGTTCACAATCTGGACTTAGGAAATTTTTAGCACAGTACCCTTCTCTTTTTTCAATTGATGGTGATTATGTGTTGTTAATGCATTTGCGGCCCCTGCTGACACACAACAGGATGCAGGCCTCAAGTACGTCGGTGGAAAAAGGGATTATGCTCAAGAAGCTGTTGAATATTTCAGCAACAAACTTATTCAGTATGGACCTGGAACTGAAGTCCCCATCAAGAGCCTCTTAGGTAATAACCTAACCTAAATATATAAGTTGCATTAAAACTGTGTATAGATTGTGCCTAAAGCAATGTCTTAAAGTCTAAGGACTGACAGCAGGAGTACATTAACAGAATAGTCTTAAGTTTAGAATATATTTACCCACTGTTTACATTTGTCATTCAATCATACTGAGACAAGTATCAGTTAACGTATTAAATGACATTAGGCTAGGTAATGGAAGAAGGCGGCAATTCTTCCAGCAACATTATGCAAGCTGTAACTTAATAAATAATTGGGAAACCCAATAATTGGAAAAAGACTCAACATTCCAATAACTTACTCTATGCTTTTCTATATAACATTCTTGTGGCATTGTTGCACTATGTACTTTTATAATTTTAATTAACATTTCATAGTATTTTACATTTTGTAACAATTTTTAAACATTTTTTTACAATTACTAAGTATTTATCTATGTAAGCAAATTGTATTTTTCTCTCAAATGTTTTAAGTATCGATTATAGAGATTGGTCGTACTAATCTCGCAGATATGTGGCACCATCTGGCGACAATCCCATAAATTATGTTCATGTGCACTACTAATTTATAGAACTTAGAGATAAGGTGGATAATAAGTCTCACATGAATTCTTCTAAGTTCTATAGAATCACACTGTGCATGCGTGAGTTGCTGTATTAGTTAATGTAGCTTCTGGTAGATGGCTCTCAAAGTTGACATTGCCAACTTTTGGAATAAATTCCCAAATGCTAAAAAATGGATGTAAACAAACTTCCCATTTCCTAATCTAACAAAACAAATTACATGCATATTATTTAATAAACTAATTTTACATACACTAACTTGTCCCATTGGAATATAAAAAATGAAGTTGATTTCTTGAAATATGGTTTGGAATTATTTTCAAATGTTTGTAACTCCAATTTGAGAGCCATCCAGCGGATGTTACATGAAGCATTTGCGCATCTGTACAACTCGATTCACAATATTTGCATAATTTATAAATATTTAAAAATCGTAAGAAATGCTTATAAAATGGTTCCAAAATGTTTAAAATAGTACAAAACATTATTATAAATGGTTGAAAAGTGTTTAGTGCATCAGTGGTATAAGAATGTTAGATGGAAAATTTTGTGAGTCTAATTGTAAACCTCAGCCGAACTTAGTTAAATTAATTCAGTGAGTGAGCAAGTTATAATAATGAGAAGGAAGGTTCACCCTAATGGGCAGAAGTGAGTAAGTTATTGGGAAGTTTTAACTTGAACCATGAGTTTTTCCAAGTTCTACGGAATAGCAATATGCATGTGTAAACATTTATGGAATTTTCATCAGATGGAACCCCATATCTGTGAAATTAGCATGACCAGCCTTTGCAATAAATTCCCAAATGTTTATAAAGTAATGGACATACACTAATCTGCCCTTTCATAATCCAACAAAATAAATTACGTGCATTTTATTTAATAAATTAATCTGGATTACACTAACTTCTCCCTTTGGAACCTAACAAAATGAAGTGAGTAATAATCCATTTCTTAAAATATGTTTTTGAATTAATTGCAAATGTTGGTATTTCCGATTTTAGAGATATGTCCTACCATCTAGCAGCAATTTTATAAGCATTCATGCATACACACTATGATTATTTAGAACTTAACAAAAAACCATTGAGAGATAAATATTTATCGCCCAGTAGACAGACCAGAATAACATTAACCATGATTTGAGGGAAGTGGATTATACAGGGGATGATTGGAAAAATATTAGCTCAGGATACCCCCTTTACGATCAAGAGATTTAAGGGGAACCAATGTAAGAATAATAATAAATATTCATGAGTATATCCTAAAGAATAAGAATAAAGACCTGAATAAATTTGACCATGTTGTCTATGGGGAACTTCCAAAATTGGCATTCCAATATACCCCAACTGGACATAGGGACCAGGGAAGACCAAAACATCGGTGGAAAGATCAAGACCACCTTCGCTAGGTTTACCATACAGACCACATGGCCTAAAACGAATTTGTTCATGATGATGTCTATGGGGATATATGGAGAGCTAATGTCTGTGCAGCCATGAACCTGTGGGTTCGTTAGTGCCAGTGAGTTAGTTAGATAAATATTTAATAATTGTAAAAAAATGTTTTAAGTATCATTGCAAAATATTTAAAATAGTGCAAAATGTTAGTACTCCTGGCACAACAGGCCTAGAAGGCCCTAAGCCTACCAGCCTGCTGCTGGCCTCACATCCACATGTGTCGATCACAGAGGTAGATGATAATCAGCAGTGTAGGGATGACATGTGGTCAGAATGTCGGGTCCCCCAGTCGTTATAGCTGGTTTTCTCAACCTGGAGCCGCTACTTATTGTAGCTACCCAAATGCCTCACGATGCTGTGTGGGCACTGGTCCCATACTAGCCGAAATACCATGAGAAAATTTCTTCCCCCATGGAGACTCGAACCAGCGCAAGTCTTGTAGCTCTGCGCCAAGGCTTCCTGCCTTAACCACTCAGGAATGGCGCGGGACTAAAATGTTAGTAAATACAGGAAAAGTACATAGAGCAACTGCATTATAGAAATGTTGTCTGGAAAATCATGGAACAAATTATTCTAAAGTTCAGCCAAATAATTTTGTAATTGAGTAGAATTTGCCAGTGTTTTCATCCTATGGTTCACTGTCGTTTATAATACATAGTACAGCTTGGGACCCAGCTCCTCCTAAGGCCTGTTCTGGAATTACTTTACTTTTACTGTTATATCTACTTTAAAAGCTGTCCCTTCTACCTACTAACAACATTGCTCAGTGACAATATTTATCCCTCCTACCCTTTTCTAAATAATGCAATTTTTCAAGATTGCTAGTAATAGATTCACAAAGGAACTAGTCAATTCATTAACCGAATGAAACTGAATACTTGTATGGCTCAGATAATATAAAATATGATGAGATATTCAATGGAAAATAATAAAAAGGACTAAATAATGAAGAAAAAGTCATGAAGATGACAAAATAATTTATTTTATTTTATTTTTGTTGTCTTTCGACATTCCTGGTGTTCTCTCCTGGCATGGTGTACTTGTAACTCACTTCTGAGGTTGGGGTGCCTGGAAGGCGGGGTTATGTTGCCCCAATGATATGATGGGTGGTGATGATGATAGTGGTGCTCCAGGAAAGTCCCTAATCCTAAGCTTAATCTAAGATGAATATAAATGATGATGATTGCGATGGCCATATGATTACGAGGTCTGTTTGGGCCTTAAAGTTTTCCTGACATTTGTCTTACAGGTGAGGAAAAACCCCGATAAAAACCTCGCCCAGAAAAACTGTCCCGACTGGGGATTGAACCTGGGCCTGCTGTGTGAGAAGGCAGCATGCTACCTCGAGACCACAGTGGTGGACCAAAATAATTATATAAATTGTTATTACAATTTTTATTCAATGTCCCAAGTTATTTTGACATTTCTGGTGTTCTTTCCTGGTATTGGCATAATTGTAACCCACTTCTGAGGTTGGGGCACCTAGAAGGCGGGGTTATGCTGCCCCAATGACATGATTGGTGATGATGATGATAGTGGTGTGCCAGGACAGTCTTTAATCCTAAACTAAATCTAAGCAAATTATGATGATTATGATGGTCATATGATGTACAGGGACCGTTTGGGCCTTAAAGTTTCCTGGCATTTGTCTTGCAGGTGAGGAAAAAACCTGAAAAAAACCTCACCAAGGAAGCTTGTCCCGACCGCGGGTTGAACCTGGGCCTGCTGCATGACAAGGCAGCATGCTACCTCAAGACCACAGACATGGACATTATTTTTTTATTACTATATTATTGTTATTACTATTATTATTATTATTACTATTATTTTTGTTGTTATTATTATTATTATTATTATTATTATTATTATTATTACTACTACTACTACTACTATTACTATACAAGGGAAGTCTGGCATAAGCTTCTGAAGGCAGCCAAGGCCCATATGGGGCTGTCGAGCCATTGATGATGATTACAATGAAGATATAAGAAATTAATTTGGAAAGTTCAGTCTTACAGACAAAATATTGACAAGTAATTCGTTCAAATGTATTAAAAGAATGTCGCCAAATATAATTCTTCACATTTAATTCAACTAAAAGCAAGGGGAAAAGAAATGTTGGTGTTGTCCAGTAACATCAATCTCTTGATATAGAAAGAGATCAGTGGCGTAATTCTAGGAGGCAGATTATTATTATTATTATTATTAATTTAATTTTTCTATGATTATTTTTTTATTTTAAATAGGAATGAAACTGACAGATAAGTTGCTCTCTTTTAGTCATGTGTGTAGTGTATTTATTCAAGCTCTAGTATATTTAAGAATGAAAATAGACTAAGTGATAAGGGTCTGTTTACATTGTGAGTTTAAAGGAGAATCTGATAACAGATAAGAAACTCGTGCTACTATACTTGACTTTTCATTGGGATGTTTTATTTACTCATCATTTTCATATCAATCACAGCGATTAAAGGTGTGTATTCTTTTCTCCTTTTGTCAATAAAGTTTGAGGAAGTGCTCATTACAGCAAAAAAATCAATTAAAATTAAATTTTTTTAAACAAATTAATTACTCTTTAGAATCATCATCCAGGTATTTAGGATACAAGCCTAGTTGCCTGTTCCAGTCTCATCATTCGTCCAGTACTCTTCTAAGTGGTTGACCTTGGCTTCATTTTCCAATTAATCAGTATTTTGATATATAATTTTGTATTTTTCCAACGATGGGTTCAACTTCAAGTTCTGATAATATTTCTGTGTTTATTTTATAATCTTGCCATGTGTATTTTGCTATTCCCCTTGTGATTTTCATCTCTGCTGCCGTGATGCAGGATTCATCTTTTTAGTTTATAGTCAATGTTTCACAACCATATAAAAATGTGCATACTGTAAGAGTTTCACATCCATATAACAATGTTGGTACTGTAAGAGTGTTTTAAAATTTATTTATTTACGTATTTGAGCTATAATTATCCATCCTTAGATATAACTTTTATCTTTGCATGCTATAAAATCAGTCATTGTACAATGGAAACCTCCTAAATACATTTCGCCAAATTTTACAGGGGTTGAAAACATTACATAAGTTTTACATGTATTGATGGAACAAAATTTAATTTCCACCGTTATATGAAGATGCATTGTGGAAAGGAGTTATGGTTTCGTGCAGATTATGCACCAGTTTGTTTTACACTGAGCACATTTTAGTACACTTAAAGGGCTTTTAATGTTTGGTTTTTACTAATGTAATTATATGGAATACAGCAATTGGTTGAATTAAAACTTCTGATTTTATCATGTATTGTTTGCTTGGCAACAATTTACTAGTTACTTCATCAACATGTTTATCCAACTTCAGCTTGTCATCCAAATGCATACAAGGGTATAGTCTGTAGATGAAAAGAAAGCAAGGATGAGGTAGTCGTTACTCGGCACATTAAATCGTGAGGGATTGTACTATAACTTACCTTACATTAGTCACTGAGTGGGCATGTTACTTCTGAGTCTGTTGGACAGTGGTACATGTGGGGTAATACAACTTATCGATTTTATATCCATATGCATGTTAATAGTTATGGAATGTGTCACTTCTTGATATCTTTTATTTAAAGACGCTTCACTGCAATCATAGCATTTTCATGCTATGCTTGCAGCTTTACTAGGGAATTGTAGGAGTAGTAGATTCCCGTAGCTTTCCACACCGGTGAAGGATGATGATAATGATAAGGATGACAATGATGATGATGGCCATATGATTTCGGGGACCGTTTGGGCCTTAAAGTTTTCCTGACATTTGTCTTACAGGTGAGAAAAAACCCCGATAAAAACTTCACCCAGAAAAACTGCCCTGATCGGGGATTGAACCTGGGCCCGCTGCATGACAAGGCAGCATGCTACCTTGAGACCACAGCGGTGGACACCTAATTCATAGAGCATCTAATTTATTTCATTGCTTTGTATTTTTTTATTTATATTCTATTATAGTATGAAATGTCCTGCACCGTAGCCAAGTGGTTAAGGCAAGAAGCCTTGGCGCATATGCTACGGGACTTGCGCTGGTTTGGGTCTCCATGGGGGAAGAAATTTTTCTCATGGGATTTTGGCCAGTGTGGGACCGGTTCCCACCCAGCATCGTGAGGCATTTGGGTAGCTACAATAAGTAGCGATTCCAGATTGAGAAGACCAGCTATAACGGCTGGGGGTCCAACATGCTGACCACATGTCACCCCTACACTGGCTAGATGATCATCTACCTCTGTGATTAACACATGTGGATGAGAGGCAAGCAGCCGGCTGTTCAGCCAAGGGCCTTCTAGGCCTGTCGTGCTTGGGGTTTTATTAATGAAACGGTGAATATGATGAAATGAGTCCTGTTAATGAAATTCCAACCCAGCATTTGCCCTGATGACTAATTCAAACCAGGAAAAATATCTCGCTCAGGTTGGTCGGTACTAGGATTTGAACCGAGAAACTCCTGATTTTGATTATCGAATGTTACAACTTGAGCCATCTCGTTCAGTAAATTCTTTTTTTTTTCTGTGCAGAATGAATGGAAGTAGCTGTGACATCAACAGTGATGAACATCCATCCATAGTAATTCTGCCCAAGGGCAGGTCTTTCACTGCAATCATAGTATTTTCATGCTATGCTTTGCAGCTTTACTAGGGAATTGTAGGTGTGGTAGCTTCCCGTTGCTTCCCACACCGGTGAAGGATGATGATGATAATGATAAGGATGATGATGACGATGATGGCCATATGATTTCGGGGACCGTTTGGGCCTTAAAGTTTTCCTGACATTTGTCTTACAGGTGAGGAAAAACCCCGATAAAAACCTCACCCTGAAAAACTGTCCCGACCAGGGATCGAACCCGCACCCGCTGCGTGATAAGGCAGCACGCTACCTCGAGACCACAGCGGTGGACTATTACTTACTAATATGAGAATGGTATTGTAATTCAGACTTATACAATGTTTATCTGTAAGAAAATTATACATGATATATACAAGGCTTATACAATATATTAACTCATATAATAATAGTTAATAAACTGATGAAAGAATGTATAAGTGATTTTTATTTGTTAGATTGTTTGGTTACGCCCCAAATAAATCACACAGTTATGTGACATATTATGACTCTTTATGTATCAGTGGGCATGTTTGGTACTCTGACACTTGCAATTCCCTCTGCTCCATTAGTCCTGTGCTTTCATTCTCTTCATCTGTGGACTGCATTTCATAGAAGTACTCTTATTTATAGGATTTCCTGATAGGTTGAGTTGGAACTCTATTTTAATTCTTAGAGAGAAGTATTGGTAAACTTTCTTTGGTGGATAATGTTCATATTGTTTTCAATTACCCACTGTTGTAAAATTACTAGAGCTTTACTCATATTATTCTGAAGAGTTTCAGAATGTTTTTTTGATGAATTTTTAGCTAATGTCCATATGACAAAAATGTTTGCGTATAAAGCACATTTCACTTGTGGGATGTTCTGTAGAGTTTTTTTTAATAGATCTGTACTACACTCATAAAAAATTATGGGATATTGTGAATTAACCTAATGATGTTGGAAATATCCCCAAATTTTTTAACCAGTTTACTTCCTGCACCCTATGGTAATCCAGTTTTAATTTCTTTATATTTCTGTGTGAGGTTTTTATCGGGGTTTTTCCTCACCTGTAAGATAAATGTCAGAAAAACTTTAAGGCCCAAACGTTCCCCGAAATCATATGGCCATCATCATATCATTATCATCATCATCCTTAATCGGTGTGGGAAGCAACGGGAAGCTACCACACCTACAATTCCCTAGTAAAGCTGCAAGCATACCAAGAAAATTGTATGATTGCAGTGATGGAGCTGCCTTTGGGCAGAATTACTATGGATGGATGGATATTAAGGTACACTATTCCCATATTTAACTGATATGAATCTCTGGGAGAGAAAGAATTTAAACCATGCTAACATAATTCCTTCTAATCCCAGCATTTTTAATTTCTGTGATATTTTTTTATTGTATATGTCTAAGTAATGTGCCTTTCTAATTTACAGGACATAGGTCTCAAGCTTCACCGGAAGTTCGACATATCTCAGGACAACATGTAAAAGAGTTCCGTGATTTCCTCCTTAGGTATCCAGAATCATTTGTGGTAGGGGAAGAAACTGTTATACTCAAAGAATGGGAGGGCAGGGAGCCTCAACCTTTTCATGAATTGGAACAGGTAAGAACTACAGTAAATAGTGTTCATAATTTTTAGCAGAATGTTAAATGAAATCTAATGTAATACATTGTATTTTTTTTCTGAATCAAGAACCCACCATGCAACACTGAAAACAATGGAAATGTGAACAACTGAATTATGACTCTAGTGCAGATACATTATAAAACAGTTAAGAAATTAAACATTACACTAAACCACTAAACACTAATGTGTAAATTTATATAATAAATTTGGGAATTTTTAACATGATGAGGTTCAATTCATAAGAATTAAGTGAATTCTGATTTCATCTTACCTCATACTTCCATGTTTTTTCAAATGCAGCACTGCAGTATCAGCGACCATTGTCACCATCTTCAGCTGTTTTCACGACTGTCAATTTTTTTTTTTGCTGGTAATTATCCAAACTGCCATCTGGTGTTCTTTTGAAGGAATTATTTTCTAAACTGCCATCTGGTGTTCTTTTGAATGAATCATTTTCTAAACTTCCATCTGTTGTATTTTTGAAGAACTTTGTAATCAAGCTTGGTTCGTCTGGAATCTCGAAGTTCATGGTTCTAGTACGGTTTTTTTTAAACCATACTAGAACCATGAACTTCGAGAATCTGTTGTATTTTTGAAGAACTTTGTAATCAGGCTCGGTTCATCTGGAATCTCGAAGTTCATGGTTCTAGTATGGTTTTTTGAAAAAAAAACTTTGTAATCAAGCTCAGTTCGTCTGGAATCTCGAAGCTCATGGTTCTAGTATGGTTTTTTGAAGAAAAAACACCATACTAGAACCATGAACTTTGTGATTCCAGACAAACCGAGCTTGATAACAAAGTTCTTCAAAAATACAACAGATGGCAGTTTAGAAAATGATTCATTCAAAAGAACACCAGATGGCAGTTTAGAAAATAATTCCTTCAAAAGAACACCAGATGGCAGTTTGGTTAATTACTGGCAAAGGAAAAAATTGACAGTCGTGAAAACAGCTGAAGATGGTGACAATGGTTGCTGATAATGCAGTGCTGTGTTTGAAAAAATATGGAAGTATGAGGTAAGATGAAATCACGATTCATTTAATTCTTACTAATATGTAAACAATGCTTGGAGGTGGGTTTGGTGCTCTTAACCAATGAGATGACTGGCAGTCACATGACATCTGTTTACTTCTACTGTCAACACATCATAAATTTACTATTCTATTGTTATTAGTTTGCAGATTGTTACAACTGGTATTGTTTTTCTCTTCTCAATTTCCATTTCTTTCTGTCTAAGCAGTCCTTTTACAATCACCTTCCTTTTTTAGCTTCCTGGATATTATTCTTCCAATTGTGTTTAGGTTATTCCAATCTCTTTTTCTCCATGATGGTAACCATTCTAATATCTCCATTGTCATCTTGTGTTGTCCATCCTGGTAAACATGTATATCCTACTATATCATTGTCCATAGTGGTATAAATTCTAAGATCTTTGTCATCTTGTGTGTTCATACCGCAAATAATAATTTGTATTTCATCCATGATCTCTCTATCTCCTCCCATAATTTTTCTTATTTGAATATTTGATGTTTTATCTAATTTTTTTTTTCATCTTTAAAAAAAAATCCTTCTCGGCTGCCAGAAGTTTCTTCCATAATTTTTGTTTTACACTCCCCCATACTTCATCTCCACATACTTTATCACTTTGGACATTATTTCTGTATATATGGATCATTATACTTTTTTCTTGATTTTTTTTTGCATAAGAAAGTTTCTGCCTTTAGTTCTACGTGTTATTTCCTCATCATTACTGTCTTATACTAAATGCATATTTGAAGAAAAAATTTACACCTAGACTAGGGTTTGAACCCAAGGTCTCTAGTTCATTCTCCCACCCCTTTAATTTCTTCATTTTCTACTTTTAAATTCCTTAAAATTTTACTACTAAATGTTGAGATTTTTAATGATATTCCTGATTTACTGTAACGTAATCTCCAAGAAGTAGGTGACATACAAATAACACAACTGTGTGGCAAATGATACAATAGGAGCGATGAGCTTCTCTTACTTACAGCGTAGGTCAAGAGCAGGTGGAATCTTCAGGGGATTCGTAAATAATATTAATAAATTAATTAACCATGGTTCTTCAGTTTTATTAACTTATTAAGAATTTAATAGTTTAATAACACAATTATAAGATCTGGTCATTAATACATTTTTTATGTCTTTTTGCCTATTCTGGAACCTGATGCTACATTTACAATCTTACTTAACTCATACTTCTGAACACTATACACTTCGACATATACACGATACATTTAATCACTGTTAGCCTAAAGGACTTGGATAAATTTATCTTGTGACTGAGTTAATCCTTGAGGCACTGTGAACCTACAATTAACAAAAATATACTCAATATATTTCCCAATAGACATTAATTTTTTTAGATGATAGTATGAGGCTAAATATTATCTGAGGAGATCTCAATGTCATCTAAATGAAAATTCCCAAAAAATACACCTTCTTGAAAAATCATAAAATGTAACAAATGTTAGTATCGATACATTTGAACCATCGGTATGTTAAAGACTCTAGGATGGCTTTGCTGTAGCCTGTTATAAATTCAGTAATGTAAGCAGTTGTACTATACTAAATACTAGATGTCTACGGAGCAAAACAATAATGCTGCCCTTCCCTTCGCTCGACCTTCATTTAAAATGCTGGTGCATCATTGGTTGCAATGCACATGTCTGACAGGGAATCCCACATCAGAATTATTCTCGATATTACAAGACAAGTTCTTGTTTTTTTCCTCAGTATCAGTTCAGTGTTCAAGTATTGATGAAGTATTTAGTTCAATAGAATTAAATAAGTGCTACGTATTGAGCCTATGGTAGAGAATGTGCTATATTTAGCTGGAGTGTGTTTTTTAATAAGTGCAGTATCCTTTTCTGAAAAGATGTCCGATAATTCTATGCCAGGTCCTTCCAGAAGGTCTCCTGTGAAGAAACATAAACAGGGGAAAGGATTTTGGTCAGGAGAAAAAGAGACAATTATAAAACGTTATTGAAAGACAACCCTACACGGTGATTGGAGATATAGTATCTAAAGGTGCGTCAACGATGGGTGTTTCAAACAGCAGTGTTCATAAAATTGTAAAGGAATATCAAAGTATGGGTAAGGTAAAATCTCCAAAAAACAGAAACCTAAACAAAAGAATAATAAACACAACTGACGACTTTACAAAATCTGTAATTTTAAAAAGTTATCGACATTGGACACAATTATATCTGTAGTGAATGCAGACAGTGACCTGCCGAATTATAGTAGAACCACCTTATATAGACTTCTTAAAGAAATTGGTTTCAGATATGGAAAACGAAAGAGAATTAGTTATTTACTGGACCGAGATGATGTAGTCCTATGGCATTGCAGGTATCTTCATGATATTAGGCGATATTGTGCTCAGGGTAAATCCATATATTTCCTTGATGAAACTTGGATCAATGAAAGAATTACTAGATCGAAAGTATGGCAAGATCAAATCATAACTCCAAGGGATGCTTTTTTGAGAGGCTTCACTGTTGGATTGAAAAATCCATCCGGGAAGGGGAAACTGCTCATTGTGGTACACATCAGGAGTGAGAAAGAATTCATTGAGAATGGTTTGTGGATTTTTTAGTCGCGTTCTACAAGAGAGTACCATGAAGAGTCGTTTGCAAAAAATACTGCTACATCTTGAATAGGGCAGCATTATAGTGCTTGACAATGCCTCTTACCACTCCATGAAGGAAAAGAAATGGCCATGCACAAGCATGGAGAAAAAACACGTGGTTAGAAAATATAGACATTCAACTGGAAACTGCTAATTTATTGAAGAAAGAGCTGCTGTACTTTGTTGCACAGCATCGACATACTTGTGATAAGCTCGTCATGAATGAAATGGCTAAAAAGCATAATATGACCGTCCAACGTCTACTGCCTGATCACTGCGAACTAAACCCCATTGAGTATGTGTGGGCACAGGTGAAAGGTTATGTTGCTGCAAATAACAAGTCATTTAAATTGAGCAAAGTGAAAAGACTCTTCCACGAAGCGGTGGGGCACATTACAACAGAGAAATGGGCACAATGTGTTTGTCAAATGATCGAGGTAGAAGAACCTTGACTATGGGACCTGGATGACCGATTCGAAGAAGTAGAAGAGCTCATAATTACTGATGACAGCGACACCACTTCGGAATGTGAATAAATATAAAACGACAAAATAAAGGTAAGTTTCATAATATTATTATTATTTATTATTATTACTATTATTATTATTATTAATTTCATTATTATTGTCAGTTTTACATTTCGTTGTTGTTAAACAAATATGTTCAGAAACCGTAATTGCATGTCAATGTACTCATAAGGTTTATCCACTTATGAAGCGTGCTTTTTTGCTGTTATGGCCACTGTTTACATCTGCTCCGTAGATATCTAGAACCGACTATACAATGGATTACCTCATGCCATACTTCTCAGTAACGAGAAAGCTTTTCTTGTAAAAAACAGAAACAAAAATAACACAATAACCCAATCCATCATAATCTCTGCATTTAGTAATAAGTAGAGTAGAAATAAGAAATGTCATAATAAATAAGGTGAGTCTATTGCATCTTACCTCATAAAAGTTGAGTTCTTTTATGACATGTTTCAAAACAATTTTTTTATCATCAGCTTGTCCAGACTCACTCTATTTATTAAGAACATCCTCATAATGTTACTTCCTTTTGTAATTTTATAAGAAATTTCATATTTAAACTATGAAGAATAATGAGGTTGGAACCAGACATATTTATTTTATAGACGATGGCAAATCCAAAGTACTTGAGAAAAAAAAATCATATTTCATATTATTTGGAAAATATCTTCATATTTCAAGAACATTTTAATATTTCTGCATATTTAAACAGTTAGTAATAGTTCACAGATATTTCCAATTGATTGTATTTTTTTCTGGGATTTCAAACCATTAGAAACAAGTTTGTGAATAAAAAGATTTGAAAAAAGGAAGTAGTATTGGAAGTGTATAACCGAAGAAGTTAATTAAAGAATCTGAGGGATGGTACTTCCATCCTTCCAACCTGCACCTTGAACTAATTTTATATGATAGTGTTAGTGAGTTAGTTATTGTAACAGTGAGTTACAGGTTGAGTTTGTATTGTTGTATTGAATACATTTTTATGTGAATGTTTCTTTAAATAAGGGAACTGAAGTTTGAAAGAGGAGTCCCTCCTAAACTGCAGTTCCCATGTTTTAAGAAACATGAAGTGTGAGGTAAGATAAGAAGTGACTCATTCATTCATTGAAGTTTAATGATACATGTTCAGTGAGTAATGAGCAACATCCAAGGAAACATGATGTTGATAAACAGACCATACAACATGTGAACAAAGTGATAACCAGGAGCCCACAGGCAGCGACACGTCATCTGAGCAGGGAACTGGATATTCCTCTAGCACAGTTTGGAAAATTCTATGGTTTTTCTCTTAAAAAATGTGCTTACTACATCCAAGTGGTCCATCAACTTGATGATGATCATGCATGTCGCCAAGCAATGTTCATGGACCTTGTTGAAGCTGCCAACAATCACGTCATGGGAAACATTTTTTTTTTTAGCTACGAGGCTAAGTTTCATGTTTTTTGGGATGATGAACAAACACAATTGCCATGTTTGGGCAACATGAAAGAAATGCCACTGGTGTTAATGTTAACCCAGAACAAGTGTTATGGACCCTTCTTTTTTGCTGAGTTAATTGTTACGTGTGTGGTGTATATTGTGTGTCTTTGTAACCTAACCCATGTAAGCATGAGTAAACAATGGCTATTCTCTCTTCATCACTGAACCTCATGTCTACAGATTATGAATCTGAAAGCAAAAAATATGTTTATTAATTTTTTTTCCCAAAATGGATTGTTCAAATATGAGCACACTATACGAGGGTTGAGGCATAAGTCATGGCAACTATTTTTTTTTTGTGAGAATATGAGCGTGGGTGAAAAATCTAAAATATAAATATGAAAGAACAAGGGATAAACAAAGTTTTAAGGAATTTAACAACGCCAAAATTTTTGCTCCTCATGTTTATTAAAGTAACTGTCATATCAATACAGTTTTCATGTTCCAGAATCATTACATCACACCTTTCTATTTTTTCACTCTCTTCCTCACTCAGTAACTCACTCTCTCTCTCATTCTACAGGCCCTCAAAGTAGTCTCCTGTAACATTCACAACATGCTACCAATGACGTGGGAAGTGCCGAATACCATCTGCTTCACCATGTGTGAATCTAGTCATCTATTGTTGAACAGCATTTGAAATGTCCATTCATATCCCAAACACACAAGAAAGTGTGAAAAAATAAAAAGATGTTTTGTAATGATTCTGGAACATGAAAATTGTATTGATATGACAATTACCTTAATAAACATGAGGAGCAAAATGTTGGCGTGTTGTTAAATTCCTTACATTTTTTTTATCCCTTGTTCTTTCGTATATATATTTTAGATTTTTCACCCACGCTCAAATTCTCACAAAAAAAAATACTTGCCATGACTTATGCCCCAACCCTCGTATATAAAATGGTTTCTTTGATTTTTACTATTTAGGTGCGAAACATGAACTCTTACTTTATTAGAGGAGAAAAGTTTACAAGCATTTGAGAATAAAGTGCTTAGGAACATTTTTTGGTTCAAAGAGAGAAATACAAGTAACTGGAGAAAATTACATAATAATAAGCTACATGACCTTTATGGGAAACCAATTATAATGAGAACAATTAGATCTTGTAGACTGATAGGCAGGACATATGGCACAAATGGCAAATGAAGGAGGTGCTTGGAATCTTTTTGTAAGAATGCCAGAGGGAAAGCGCCCTGTAGTAGCAAAGAATAGGGGGCACGCCATAGCATAGTGGTTAAGGCACTGCGCTACAAGCCGGAAGGTCGAGGGTTCAAGTCCCGTTGGGGGTCAGATTTTTAAACTGACCCAAACATTCTGGCAGCACTATGACCCTGGGGTTGACTCAGCCTCTAACGAAAATGAGTACTAGACACTTGTTCTGGGGTAAAGGCGGCCGTCATGCAGGGCTGACAACCCGGCTGACATAAAGTGTTGATTGTCTAGAAAAGGTGGGAGCCTTAACCTCCTACTACCCCAAGGGCCTCCTGAGGCCTGTTGTGGGATCACTTTCACTTAGTAGCAAAGAATAATGTGGGAGAATAAATATTAACCATGATTTGATGGAAGTAAATTATACATCAGTGATGGTCACAGCAGTTATCCCAGCTGTACAATGAAAATGCATCTTAAACTTTATAACAACTCTCATTGCAATGTGTTATGCTATTGTTTTATTTAATGATGTTCTTCAACATCCAAAGTCATTACACTCATTAGCATCCCAATTCAAAGAGACATGGTGAGAGCAAGAATCTCTATGGCAATCCTGCATTATCAACCTAGGCAGTATATCAGTTGGACATCAATGAAGAGAAGGGTTAAAAAAATCTGTGGACCATTACAGTTCTCCCAGGACTACAACCTGTGTGGCTGATATCTTTATTTTAATAATAACTAGGACTCGGAAGTTGAGGACCTATTAAATGCCTATAAAAAACATTTAAAAAGACCTAAATACTTCCTACAAAAGACCTAAAAACTGGAAAAATGGTATAAAAGTGTTAGAGTTGCTAAGGAGTGGGTAAAGACAACCTTGCTGTCTTCACTCTCTACTCGAGCTGATTTCAGAAAGTGGCAACTTCTTAGAAAATTTGAAATTGAAATACAATAGTTCAGGCAGTGAGTAGGCTGGTAGTTAAAAGTAATGTGGTAATTTTGTAAGGGTTCAATAGTTTCTCATCAAACAAAAGTGTTTCCAATGTGAAAAGTCTTCGGAAAGTAAAACTAAATTGTGTTTTTAAAAGAAGTTGGATTGTGTCTAGACTCTGCGGATTTTTTAATTACACAAACGGTATAAATATAGTCAAAGGAAGGTAAAGTTTAAAAAAAACAATTACGACAAAAAATGTTTGAAGAAGTACCAATAAGCCAAAAACTTTGACAAAGGACAAATAAACACCACTTCCTGGCCTACAATGACCCAAAATGAATATATTTTATGTTGGGCCTCATCTTCAGACATAAATGAAAAAGATTTTTCCTCAACTATTGGTAATAACTAGAGATCTGTGAAATTCACACTAATGCAGAATGCTCTCATTTTGTCATTTTCTTGTACTATTTCTTAACCTCACTTCTCATAACCTCAAAAAAAGCATTTATGAATTACGAAATTACACTGAAATTTAAAATTTTTCATGAATTCTGGAGATTTTTTGTTCTATTCGCGAAATATTCATAATGCATTTTAAACTCTATTTTCGGATTCCATCTTCTTTTTAACTGCCATATCAGATGGTGCCATATCCGCTTCCTCCATGCAATCTTGCATAGTGAAATGGTTGCAACACAGTTCACAACATAGAGGTAATATTTTTTGTCATTCTCATGCTCAAATATGGTCTCTCCATAGATTTTAAGTTCTGTGGCCAATATGAATTCCAAGAAATACAAATTATATTAACGTGTAAGATAAGTTTTTTTTCCCTAAATTTTTGCTGACATAATTATCAATTTTATATCCATCATTATTAAGTAATGGTATGTTCAAATCTGAAGAAAACATTTTTCTAAGTACAGTAGTAACCTGACAATAATGCAAGCACTGCCAAATTTGAATAATGGACAATGAGTAATTGTATTGACTATTTAACTCATGCCCCAAATGGGAGTCAATGGCCAATCATGTTTCAATGATTTCTGTTTTACAACCAATCAGAGTCGTGTTTCACAAAATATTTATCAGTGTTATATTTACCATATTAAAAAAAGCTCCTCCTTTTTAATATTCTGAACAGGTCTGACCATTATTTTGCAGTGACTGAGCCAATAAAAAATACGGCTACCAGATTGTATATATAGTGCATAGATGTCAACACATCCTGCATGCAGGAGTTAATATAAAAACATTTGTAGCAATTTATTATACCACCAAAAAAAGAAACCACTGTTTGCACTTTCTTAAATGTATTTTTTCCCAGGTAATAATCCAGAAAAATATAATTGTCATATTTACATCATACGGCATCAAAAATGAATTAATATACAGTTTGATGTGTTTCATTTTTTCTTCACTAGAGAGCATTCTTACAATATTGTGTTCCTTTGGCAATAAATAGTATGATCTGGTAGCAGTGATAAACAAAAGAAGCAGATGAAGTGTACCTATTGTTTCTCATTTGTTTTCAAACATTGCTGTTTACGTTAAATATATAAATATTTTAAAATAACTATAGTTAAATAATGATTTGTGAGTAAACAGCTTAATTTTGTTTATTTTTTATCATTTCACTCACCTCATACTTCATAATTTATAGCAGACTTTTTAACTGCCATATCAGATGGTGCCATATCCGCTTCCTCCATGCAATCTTGCATAGTGAAATGGTTGCAACACAGTTCACAACATAGAGGTAATATTTTTTGTCATTCTCATGCTCAAATATGGTCTCTCCATAGATTTTAAGTTCTGTGGCCAATATGAATTCCAAGAAATACAAATTATATTAACGTGTAAGATAAGTTTTTTTTCCCTAAATTTCTTCACCTTTAGAGGAAAATACTTTAGACAAAAATCAGGACTCGCAATGGGAAATCCATTATCACCATTCTTAGCAGACATGTTTATGGGGAATTTTGAATGTCATGTAACTAAAGCACATCCTTTGATGTTTTAAATTTTGGAGAAGATACGTAGATGATATCATAGCAATAGTAAAAGAGAAACAATTAGAAGATGCCATTAAACTGTTAAATATTCAAAATAAAACAATCAAATTTACAATGGAAATAGAAAATAATCATGAAATACCATTTTTAGACCTTAAATTGATTAGGAAAGAAGAGAAAAAGAAAATAGAATTTGGAATCTACAGAAAAGAAACTCACATCGACAATTATATAAAAGCTACTGGATTTAACCATTTTTCACACAAACAGGCAGTATTTAATAGTTTAACACACAGACTTGTGAATGTCCCCATGAGCAAAGAAAATTACAATAAAGAGAAAGAACACATCATACAAATTGCTAAGGATATGGTTTTCAAAAGAAAATGATACACAAGAAAATAAATAAATTCAAAGAACAAAAAGTCATCAATGAAAGTACTCTTCAGACAGATAAAAATATAGGCAAAAAATTCAAGAAGTTCACATACCATTCCTTTCGTATTTGACAAGTTTCAAAAAATTTTCAAACAAATTCAACATTAAATTAGCACCGAAAAATGATTGCAGCTTAGGTAATTTAATAAAAACCAACAAAAATGAAAAAATTGAAGACTGTAAAAAATCGGGAATTTATCAAATTAATTGTAAAGATTGTGAAAAGATATACATAGGAAAAACAAAAAGGAATCTAAATACAAGATTAAAAGAACACCTCAGAAATGTTAAAAATGGAGAAACCGAAAAATCTGCAATAGCTGCACATGCCTGGTCAGAAAAACATAGAATAGAAACCAAAACAAAATTACTTAAACAATTGGAAAAACCGAAGGAACTCACAATTTGGGAAAAAAATTACATATGCAAGAATGAAAATACAACTATGAATTTTGAAATACCCGGTTATAAAGAAAGAGGCCTGATTTGGAAATTCTTCGGTCGGGCCACCAGATGGCGCGGAGGTCAGTTCTGCAGGATAGAAGGCCGTTGGACGTCAGTTGTGAACGTGACGCAGCATTGACAATGTCACAAATTACGTGAAGAAACCCAGGGTCTGCTATGATTTATGAAGTATGAGGTGAGTGAAATGATAAAAAAAGTAAACAATATTAAAGAACCTCATAGTGTTATTTCCTATCTACATAGCTTAATTTTATTCGTTAAATAGTCCTAACAAATGCCACTCTTGATTTCCAAATTCTCTAGATAAATTTGGAAATCACTCGTGGCATTACTTATGATAAACACATCTTTCCTATTGGATTACATATCTATAACATGGATTTTTAACAAAATGTAACAAAACAAATACTGACAGTTTGAACAACAATGGTCATGCACAGTTTTAATTCCCCCTCTTTTCCCTTTCAAGCTTTGTTTCAGTCAACAGATACATTCTTTGGATGTGAAATGTATACCTTGGTCAGTTTGTGTTTTACATAAGTCTCAAGAGATTGAAACCTGAGAATGCAGAGACACTCACCATGGTTGATTTTTCTTAAAAAGATAAACTTTGCTTACAAATTAGTGACTAGGATTAAAATTTTATGCATTTTAGTGTATTCAAATTGATATCAATTGTACATGCTTAAAGTTGACCTTAAACTACTGGATATATCATTCTTATTGGCTTTGATATATTGAAGTAGGATTAAAAAGAATTAAATTTACATTTTTTTAGAATAACACCGCCAAATTCCCAATAACATCAAAATCTTGAAATTTTAAAACAAATTTTTCCTAAAAATAAAACCACTTTCACGGATCTCTAGTAATAACTAATAACAAATTCAGTTTATGTATCAAATATAATAATTGTCAGTAATAAATTTTGCTTTTGGAGGCATTTAGGTAACTTTCCGAACATATAAATGAATTGTCTTTTTAGTAATCAACATTATGAGGTATTATTTATTTGAGAAAAATTGCATCACTTTACCTGTGACTTTCTTACAAAAGTTTCCATGCACCTCTTTCATTCCCCATTTGTGCCAAATGTTTCGGGACCTAATGAGGCTCCATCCTCAGTACTTTCACTGTTTTCCTCTTTAGACTTGGCACCTTACAATTGACTCTTTAGGAATTAACACTATTAGGCATTATTTATTTGAGAAAAATTGTATCATTCACTTCATATCCTTCTTTTGATTAAATTACTGAGGATGGAACCTGAAACTGGTCTAATAACATGGACATGAGGTGATAAACAATTTTTCTCAAGTATATAAAATAATTTTACTAAAAGTGAATTCCATTACAAGCAGACATTTAAAAAAATGTAGAAGAAAGCAGACAAAAGGCACTTAAAATATTTGTAGTATATGCAATAAAACAAAGACTTATCCTAAGTCAGAAAAAATAAATCAGTTGATTCTTTTGGACACAGTATACAAAAATAGAATGTTAATCCTTTTAGACTCAAAAACAAGCCGGAGGGTCGAGGGTTCAAGTCCCAGTGGGGTCAGGATTTTTAAACTGACCCAAACCCTCTGGCGGCACTATGGCCCTGGGGTCGACTCAGCCTCTAACTGAAATGAGTACCAGATGTTTGTTCTGGGGTGACAACTCGGCTGACACAAAGTGCCGATTGTCTAGAAAAAGTGGGAGCCTTAACCTCCCACTACCCCAAGGGCCTCCGGGTCTGTTGTGGGATCACTTAAGAATATAAAGAAATTAAGTTTGATCCCCTCTCCAAAACTATTAGGAATGTGGAAAACAGTTTAAAGTCAATTTAAAGAATTTAACAGAAAAATAAGAATTTAAAATTGGTTGTAGCAAACCCAAATAACCCCAACATCCATGGTTTGACAAGATTCATGAAGTAGGCAAGAAAATGAGGCCTATTGTCAACAACGTTAGGTCTTTTACTTAGTTAATATCCAATTGACAGAGCATTCTACAACATTCTTTATGGTTACCTAAATAATAACCTAAAAAAAAAATCTCTCTGGTACTCAATGGCAAGTGAGCCGAGCATCAGCACTTGTGGCAAGTGAGCCGAGCATCAGCACTTGTCATTCCTGGTGAATAGAATCCATTAGAGTTGGCTATTAAAGTTATTACCCGTTTAAGGAGTAAGCGCATTTGTTGACGGAGGGCACTGCAGTCGTGTCTATGTAGGAATAGAACACGTGACACTGCTATCTACGAGTGCAGAGGGGAATGGGACGTGGGATGCTGACAGTGTACACTGCCTTACATGATGTCACATGTAGCAACAAACAGAGCTTCTTAATTCTTCTGCCTGCAGAGATATTTTGATTGATTGAATGACTAATACAGTATTCATATTGTTTACTAACCTTGAAGACAGAGAAAGAGAGAAATGGCGGGACAGAGACAGAAAGACCTGACTATAGTGTGCAACTGGGATGGACTCCATTCACCAGGAACAAAAGCACTGATGTGGGGCTTACTTCCTGCCAAGTGGCATAAAATTGTCATAGACTGGTCTGTACTATCTACCTGTCTCCCTCTCCCCCTACCTTCTTCTTAAAAGGCACTATAACTTCAACTGGGGAATTCTGTGGCTTTCTCAATAAATCCTTTCCACAACTTTCTGTCCTGGACACATTTAAACTAATTTTTTTATCTTCATTGATTTGATTTCTTTTCATTTAAGTCATCTTCTCATTTGTTTTAGTCATCCTGCAGATTTGCAAATTAATTGCTTCCATTTATGAAGCTTTTAAATCATTCTACCATCATTCAGTCATTGTATATCCCTAAACCAATTTAATCTTTGTATTTTAATTTAATTAATTTTATTTTTATTTTTGGAAAATCTATTTATTAATTTATTATGATTCTCCATGAGTCATCTTTGGTTTTTATTGCATCAAAAATCCCTTAGTAACTTTCCTTTCAAATACTAGACTTTTTGTTTTTCTGTCTCTTTGAGCATCCAAGTTTTGCAAGAATAAGTTACAACTAGTCATATTACTGTAAAATGTAAATTGAGTTTGGAATTTCTGAAAATTAGTTTACTCTTAAGCATTGGTAAATTTGCATATTAAGCTTTATTATCAAGTACTATTTGGTTTTTAATTTTTTCTTCATCTGAATTTGACCTTCTGACCTACCTATCTGCCTACCTCCTCAGAATGTTTCCTCTCTGATTATTGGAGACATCATTGGTATAGTTTTCTCATAGATGAAAGTCACTCATTCATTACCATTCGTGGAAACCTGCTTTCTACATATTTAATAAATTTTACTTCATTTTCATACGGTAATATTTTTTAGAAATGTTGGAATTATATTTTTAAACTTAGCATTATAGCTGTATATCCATTGCAGGTACATGTGGATCCAGCAGTGACTTCACGATTGCTGGGGGTTCCTGTCACAGTGTGTTGAGATGAAAGGTCCGATGTTGGTTGACCAGTTGTTCCATGCTGTTGCATCATCACGCATTCCCCAAGACCAATGGGCGTGCATGTTCAAAACTCCCCAGGATCTTTCTACGTTCCTCAAAATGCACTCTGACGCCTTTCATGTGCAATCAAATCTTGTTACTCTAATATCTGTTCCTCCGCAGACTTCCCCAACGAGATCCAAACCAAATAATCAAATTTCTACAAACTCGTCACCTTGCTCCCCTTTGCATCAGAACAATAATAATAATATTAATAACAATAATAATAATAATAACTTAATTAATGTCAGGGCAGTCCGATTACACTTTCAAGTGCAAATAACAATAATGAAAGCCTTTCAAGTTTTTCCATGCCTCCAGTTGCTCCTCCCCCACCTCAACCTCCAACTGCACTTCAGAATCAGACTTTGAAGCAGCGAATTAATTCACTGGTTATGAAAACAATTGCAGATAATACAGAAAGGGATAGAAATTATGCTGCAACATCCTTAGCAAATAATATTTCTGGATCTGGTGGAACTCCTGGTGGTGACGCTTGGAAAGTCAAGTTGCTTCAGTCAACAAAAGTTATTGTCACAGTTAAAGAAAGCCTACAGGTGAGTTCATTTATTGTATAACATTTTGTCATCTAGTTTCTAATTAACATAGTCACAAGTTTAAACTCCAAGAAAAAACCAATTGTACACACAAAATTCTAGTATCAGGTTAAAAATGGTTGGTTGGTATCTAATGTTGAGCACTTGATAATGAAATCATTCGCTCTCTTGCACTCCAATATTTAGCAGAAAGGCTGGTCTCTTCTACAAAAGCTGGACAACGGAGGAGATGGTTTCTTTCCATGTCTTCATTTAAATTGCAAAAAGGGCATTTAGGCGAATCTGTTATGCCAAGTCTGTGTAGGTGTTTATTCAGGAGTCATGTCCCATTAGCAGTCTGAATGTTGCTACTGCAGATTTTCTTTGTGATGTAGTAATATCATAAGCTTGTAGATTTTCCCATTCCTTTCCAGATGTTTTGGTGGTGTATTCTTCTCTAAGTTTATTGATATATTTATTTGAGATAATTCTTTTGATAGAGTGAAAGGAAACTGGAGTAGAAGTGGGTTTTGAAACAATTTTGCTACCCTTCTTGGCCAGAAAATCGGCTATTTCATTGCCTGTCACTCCACAATCCATTGAAGTACAACTTCTTTATGTAGACGGGATAACTGTTTTATTATTTTGTGACATTCGATAATTTTGATGCTTTTGGGTGTTGTGTCTCATGTTATAGCGAGAATGGCTGCTTTGGAGTCTCATAGAATTACAACTTTTGTAAATTTTTGGATGTGATATAAAAGATTTTGTAAACTTAAGAAAATTGCTAGAATTTCGCCATCAAAGTTTGTTGAATTTGTGTTTAGTTTACGATAAAAGGAAAAAAGTGGACATACTGCACCAGCACCAGTGCCACCATCATTTGGTAGGCTGGAGCCATCTGTAAAAATATGTATCCATTCAGGAGCAGGGTATCTTAGATTTATTATTTCCAGTGACATTTGTTTTAAAATATATGGGGGGGAGTTTCAGATTTCTTGATGTCTTCTGTTAAATGAAGGTTATATTCAATTTCCAAAAATTCTAGAGGGTTGTTTCTCATCTGCATATTTTCTTTTGGATGTGGAAGTTGCAATTTGTGTTTGATTTCTTGTACTATGCTTAAGAAGCTTCACTGAGATTTTAACCATACTTGTGGTTTTCCTTGGGACCAGTTATTATGGGGTAGCCTTAAAAATTTTTCATACTGTGTGACTGCTGTTTTCTCAATTTCAGATGCTATATTTTTTAATTTTAGGAAGTTATATTTTGAGGTTATTTTAATTATATTATTTTTGGTCTGGACATCTTACCTCAATATTAATGTTGATTTGTTCTTGAACATGTTTCAAAACAATTCTGTTTTATCTTCAGCTTTCCCAGTCTGGGAAAGCTGAAGATAAAACAGAATTGTTTTGAAACATGTTCAAGAACAAATCAACATTAATATTGAGGTAAGATGTCCAGACCAAAAATAATATAATTCAGATGCTATGTTTGGGTTATTTGTTAAGATTTGCATGGCAGTGATTGGTGTTGTTATAACGGCTCCTGTTATCAGACAGAGGATTTGGTTCTGCAATTTATTAAGTGGAAAAAGTGGAAAAACTTAATAAACTTAATCAGGTTATAAATTGAATTGGATAAAATGTTTATTCATCTTGCCTCTTAAAGTTCTGTGTTTTCACAATACAAGTTCCAAAGGCCTTTGCCATCATCATCAGTCAAACACCAACTGCAGTATCATGAAAACACAGAACTTCATGAGGTGAGATGAATATTTACCAACTCAATTTATTAATTGTAAATTACCTCATAGTGTTATTTTCAGTAATAATTTTGATTAAATTCTAGTATCATATTAACAAGTTATGTAGGTAGGAATTAACACTATGAGGTTTATTTTAATTAATTTTGAGATAATTGCATCACAGCAACAGGATTCAACCATATTTTGCACAAACAAGCAGTATTTAATAGTTCGACACACAGACTTGTGAACGTCCCCATAAGCAAAGAAAATTTCAAGAAAGAGAAAAAAACACATTATAAAAATTGCAAAAGATAATGGATTTCAAGAAAAGGTGATTCACAAGAAAATAAAGAATCAAAAAATGATAAATGAAAGTACTCTTCAGACAGATAAAGAAATTGGTAAAAAAATTCAAGAAATTTACATATCACCACTTAGTATAGAACAAGTTTCAAAAAATTTTCAACAAATTCAACATTAAATTGGCACCGATAAATGATTACCGTTTGAATAATTTAATCAAAACCAACAAAAATGAAAAGATTGAAAACTGCAACAAATTGGGAATTTATCAAATTGTTGTAAGGATTGTGAAAAGATATACATAGGGAAAACAAAAAGGAATTAAATACGAGATTGGAAGGACACCTTAGAAATGTTAAAAATGGAGAAACAGAAAAATCTGCAATAGCTGTACATGTTTGGTCAAAAAAACACAGAATTGAAACCAAGGCAAAATTACTTAAACAGTTAGAGAAACCAAAGGAACTCACAATTTGGGAGAAAATTTACATATGCAATAATAAAAAAGAAAACTATGAATTTTGAAATACCCGGTGAAAATGAGAGGGGATTAATTTGGAAGTTCATTGGTCAGCCATCATAGAGCGCAGAAATCAATTTACAAGAGAGAAAACCACTGGACAGCAGTTGTGATCGTGGTGTTGCATTGATAATGTCACAAGTACATCAATGAAACCTGATCTGCATGGGAGTCAAGAAATATGAGGTGAGTAAAAAAATTCAAAATTAATCATTTTATCAGTTAACATTTTGAATCCTATGTCCGAGTTAGGATTGGGTACTCTGTCATCATTTTCCTTCAGAATATCCTTTAAATCAGTATAAACTTGTGTTAAAAGTGGCTATTAATCAGACGTGACTCTTCAAAATTTGTAGGAAGTAACGCTATAATAATTTAATATTAATAAAGATAACCTCACTTCATATTTTGTCTTCTTTTTAGACCGGTTACAGAATAATTAATTCTCCATCATCAGTATTTACTCAACCGTTGTTCAGTTGTCATGATTCAGTATTTCCTTCTCCATCTGTTGATAGACCGATGAACCTCCAAAACAAATTACATTCCTGAGAATTTCAATTCATTAATTGCACCTTCTCTTTTTAAAGAAGATTTTTTCCAAAACCATGAATTCTTTACATTTTTTCTATTTGTTTTATTACCTTGGCCTTTCTTTCGATTTGATGATTTTCTGACCAAGCGTGAGTAGCTACTGCAGATTTTTCTACCTCCCCACTTTAACATTCTTAAAGTATTCCTTCACTCTCATCATCATCATCATTGGGGGTGACAGTCCTTTTAGTTTGACCTTAACCTCCCTCATAACAACCATCAATTCTCGTTGATCAACGGGCCTTATTTCTCCATTTGTTATACCAATCTTCCATAGGTCCGCCTTTACGTCATCCATCCATCATAACCTAGGCCTTCCAACTTTTCCCTTCCATCCAGCTTAGCGTTTGGTATCATCCTGGGTAAACATGTCTCGTTCATTCTGCAAATGTGGCCCAACCATTCGATACATCTAAATTTAATATATATAGCTATATCGTTTTATTTATATAGGTCATGTATTTCATGGTTAGTTCTTATTTTCCATGTACCCTTATCCTTAATTGGACCATATATTTTCCTTAAGATCTTTCTCTCCCAAGTGGCAAGTCTTGTAGCAGTTCTTTCTGATATGGTCCAGGATTCACTGTCATACACTACACGTTTAACAATTGTTTTATGTATTATTCCTTCACTCTGGTTTTCAACTTCCTTTGTTTTCCCTGTGTAGATTTTATCACAATCCCCACATTTCATCTGATAAATACCTGATTTATTTTCTTCATCCATTTTCTTATTTTTGTTGGATTTAATTATTCTATTGAGGCTAAAACACTTTCTGATGCCAATCTTATGTTAAACATTAAAAATTTTTTTTTGATACCTGTTCATAGTTATGTAAACTTCTTGAATTTTATTTATTTATTTTATGACGGAATGAGGAAAAGCAACTGGAAGCTTTTGAGATGTGGATATGGAGAAGAATGGAACGTATAAAATGGACAGACAAAGTAAGAAATAAAGATGTGCTAGACAGAGTGAGTGAAAGAAGAACATTGCTGGAACTCATAAAGAAGAGGAAAAGAAATTGAATTGGCCACTGGCTAAGAAGAAACTGCCTGCCGAAGGATGCTCTAGAAGGAATGGCCAATGGAAAGAAAGTTAGAGGCAGAAAAAGAAGTCAGATGATAGACAATATTAAAATAAATGGTTTGTATGCAGATACAAAAAGGAAAGCTGAGTTTAGGAAAGAGTGGAGAATGCTGAGTTTGCAGTGAAAGACCTGCTCTTGAACAGAATGCTATGAATAAATGAATGAATTTATTTATTTTTGAAGTGTACTTTCATTGATTAATTTTTGTCTGAACTTAATTTTTTTATAAAATATTTTTCTTAAAATATTGAATTTGATGTGCCTGAACATGTTTAAGATTTTTTATTGGTATGAGAAATTCTGTGGGAAATTATTAATATTTTTTACAGTTATCTAATGGTTGCAGTGATTAATTTGTCCCCTTGTTCTCCTACACAGTCCTTCAAATGTGTCACTGCATGGCTATTGTATGCAATGCAATGTTAAAGAAAGAATTTTTTTTACAGATTGTGGAGGATATTATGTCTCGAGCAGCTATGGAAAAGGTTGCAGTCTCATTTGATTGTGAGGGCATCAATCTTGGTGTTAAGGGGCAGCTCACACTCTTTCAGCTCGGTACAACAGCTGGTTTGGCTTATATATTTGATCTTGTCACTTGTCCAAATCTGGTTACATCTGGTGGCTTACAACATCTCTTAGAATCTGAGTCAGTTGTCAAGGTAAGAATGGACTCTCATTTCATATTTGAAGGGTTCAGGGAAAGAACCAGGTAAGTCACATATTTGTCGAAACAAAGTTTGAGATACCATTAGATTCTCCATTTTAGTCATGAGTTTATTTAGCTATAAAATTTGGCATACAAGCAAAGAAGTAGGTATGTTGTATAGTGCAAACAGAATATCTAATATTAACTAATTAACTCACTGGCACTATCTAACCCACAGATTCATGGCCACATGGACATAAACTCTCCTGTGCTAATGTTTTCCAATCATCCCTTGTATAATTTACTTCCCTCAAATCATGGTTAATGTTATTCTTCCATCACATTTTTGGTCTACTAACTGCCAGTTTTCCCTCTGGTTTTCTTACAGGAAGCTTCCATACCCCTCTTTCATTTCCCATTCGTGTCATATGTCCTGCCCAATGAAGTCCATAAGACTTAACTTTTCTTATTATATTGGAGATTCTAATTTTCCTGTATGTGGGTGCTACGAGCTCTTCTGCAGTGAGCAGACATGCCAGTCTCCCAGCACTAAAACATTAAGTTACTCTTATATTTAACTTTTACAGGAATTAATCACTATGATGTTTAATTTATGGTAAAATCAAATGTTTCTTACCTCTCCTCATAGAAATCTTCGAAGTAGATCGCGATTTCGAGACCGTAACGGTCTCATCTTCAGTACTATTTTGGCGACTGATGTTATGTTGATTGGTAGAAGTATAACATCAGTCGCCAAAATAGTAGTGAAGATGAGACTGTTATGGTCTCAAAATTGCAATCTACTTAGATTTGTATGAGGAGAGGTAGGAAACATTTGATTTTACCATTAAGTTATTCGTCAAGCTACAAAATTATTTAAATTAAAGCCATTCAGAATTCTGGTTCAAAAATTAAAAGAACAGGGAGGTTGTGAGTTGGGTAAGTACAATTTTCTATACTAAATGTTTCAGGGAAGGAGACTGGAAGATCTACTTGCACAGATAAGCTCCTAGTGCCCACATAAAGAAAATTAGAATATCTGATATTTGACAGTCTATTCACATTCTATATCTAAAAGTGTTTTTTCTAGGCTTCATGTAAAGACTTACCTGCTTTTTTTCCCTTATACCTTTCACTTATCAGATATTTATGGAAAATGACACTATAATGTTATATCAGTAGAGTAAAAATATGATTCATAAACTTTAAACTTCACCTCATAAAACATGATCTTTTAACTGGACATGCTTTGGAGATAATCGTCCTCTTTTTCAACTAAATCCTGATGAATTTGGAATTGAGCTTAGAATGAGGATGATCACCTTAAAAACACGTCCAGATGAGAGGATCATATTTTATGAGTTGAAATATAAAGTTTCTGATTCATCAAGTTTTTTTTAGTCTGGAGAATACATCTTACCTCAATTTAATGTTGATTTGTTCTCGAACATGTTTTGATATAATCCTCTATATCATTTTCAGCTTACCTAAACTGACAAGTTTTATGTTGTGGACTCTGGATGTCGATATCATCTCCCTCTTCCGGCTAGCCGAAGAACCTCCAAACTAGGTCACGTTCAACAGGAATTTCGAAATTTATAACTCTATTTTTGTTCTTCTGAATGTAAATTTTTTCCCCAAATGGTGAGTTCTTTTGTATTTTCTAACTGTTTTAATAATTTAGCGATCAAATTTACATTGTGTTTTTCGGCCCAAACCTGAGCAGCAACTGCGGATTTTTCTATTCCCCATTTTTAATATTTCTTATGTATTATCTGCAGTTGCTGCTCATGTTTGGGCTGAAAAACACAATGTAAATTCGAACACTAAATTATTAAAACTGTTAGAAAATATAAAGGAACTCACCATTTGGGAAAAAAAATAAAGTGATTAATTTCAAAATTCCTGCTCAACATGACATAATTTGGAGGTTCTTCGGCCAGCCGGAAGTGGGAGATGATATTGACATCCAGGGTTCACAACATAAAACTTATCAGTCTGGGCGAGCTGAAGGTGATATACAAGATTATATTGAAACATGTTCGAGAACAAATCAACATTAAATTGAGGTAAGATGTTTCCAGACTCAAAAAACTTGATTAAAAGAACCTCAAAATGTTGCTTCCTAAAATAACCCATTTCTGATTAATATTTAAAGTGTATTAAGTTATGTAGATAGGAAATAACACTATGAGGTTCTTTAATATTGATGTTTTTATTATTAATTTAACATTTCTCAATGAAAGATAAATTAAATTTTTCTCTTCAAATTTAATTTATCTTTCATTGAGAAATGTTAAATTAATAATAAAAACATCATTAGAGGCCTTACTGGCTTTTAAAGTAATGTTAAATTTCCAATAAATGTCTTCTTAACTAAGAAGCCGCCATTTGCAAAGATTGAAACAATGGTTTCAAAAGCATTTGGCGATAGGGGAATTACAACGTATATAAGAGAAAAATTTGCGTCTAGATCGTAACTCGCCTCGGTAGCTCAGTTGGTAGAGCACTTGGCCCGGAAAGCCAAGGGTCCCGGGTTCGAGTCCCGGTCTAGGCGAAAATTTTTCTCTTCAAATTTAAATTTTCTTTAATATTGTTTATTTTTAATTATTTCACTCACCTCATACTTCATAATGCATAGCAGACCCTGGGTTTCTTCACGTAATTTGTGACATTGTCAATGCTGCGTCACGTTCACAACTGACGTCCAACGGCCTTCTATCCTGCAGACTGACCTCCGCGCCATCTGGTGGCTGACCGAAGAATTTCCAAATCAGCCCTCTTTCTTTGTAACCGGGTATTTCAAAATTCATAGTTGTATTTTCATTCTTGCATATGTAAATTTTTTCCAAATTGTGAGCTCCTTCGGTTTTTCCAATTGTTTAAGTAATTTTGTTTTGGTTTCTATTCTATGTTTTTCTGACCAGGCATGTGCAGCTATTGCAGATTTTTCGGTTTCTCCATTTTTAACATTTCTGAGGTGTTCTTTTAATCTTGTATTTAGATTCCTTTTTGTTTTTCCTATGTATATCTTTTCACAATCTTTACAATTAATTTGATAAATTCCCGATTTTTTGCAGTCTTCAATTTTTTCATTTTTGTTGGTTTTTATTAAATTACCTAAGCTGTAATCATTTTTTGGTGCTAATTTAATGTTGAATTTGTTGAAAATTTTTTGAAACTTGTCAAATACGAAAGGATGGTATGTGAACTTCTTGAATTTTTTTTGCCTATATTTTTATCTGTCTGAAGAGTACTTTCATTGATGACTTTTTGTTCTTTGAATTTATTTATTTTCTTGTGTATCATTTTCTTGTGAAAACCATTATCCTTAGCAATTTGTATGATGTGTTCTTTCTCTTTATTGTAATTTTCTTTGCTCATGGGGACATTCACAAGTCTGTGTGTTAAACTATTAAATACTGCCTGTTTGTGTGAAAAATGGTTTAAATCCAGTAGCTTTTATATAAATGTCGATGTGAGTTTCTTTTCTGTAGATTCCAAATTCTATTTTCTTTTTTTCTTCATTCCTAATCAATTTAAGGTCTAAAAATGGTATTTCATGATTATTTTCTATTTCCATTGTAAATTTGATTGTTTTATTTTGAATATTTAACAGTTTAATGGCATCTTCTAATTGTTTCTCTTTTACTATTGCTATGATATCATCTACGTATCTTCTCCAAAATTTAAACATCAAAGGATGTGCTTTAGTTACATGACATTCAAAATTCCCCATAAACATGTCTGCTAAGAATGGTGATAATGGATTTCCCATTGCGAGTCCTGATTTTTGTCTAAAGTATTTTCCTCTAAAGGTGAAGAACATTTGATTTAAGCATAATTTTGTTAGTTTTATGTATTCTTTAACGCTATCATCATCTAATTTGTTTTCTTTCAACCATTTTTCTAAAATTTTCAAAGTTGTGTCAGTCGGTATGTTTGTGAATAATGAAGTAACATCAAATGAGACCAATCTTTCTGAAGGTTCTATTTCTACATTTTCTAATTTCTCAACTAATTGGTAAGAATTTTCTACTGCTAAATTTTCAAATTTTTCCATACCTTTAAATTTATTGTTAAGCCATTTGGATATGTTATATGTCGGTGAATTGATATTGTTGATGATTACAGCTTAGGTAATTTAATAAAAACCAACAAAAATGAAAAAATTGAAGACTGCAAAAAATCGGGAATTTATCAAATTAATTGTAAAGATTGTGAAAAGATATACATAGGAAAAAAAAAAAGGAATCTAAATACAAGATTAAAAGAACACCTCAGAAATGTTAAAAATGGAGAAACCGAAAAATCTGCAATAGCTGCACATGCCTGGTCAGAAAAACATAGAATAGAAACCAAAACAAAATTACTTAAACAATTGGAAAAACCGAAGGAGCTCACAATTTGGGAAAAAATTTACATATGCAAGAATGAAAATACAACTATGAATTTTGAAATACCCGGTTATAAAGAAGAGGGCTGATTTGGAATTCTTCGGTCGGCCACCAGATGGCGCGGAGGTCAGTCTGCAGGATAGAAGGCCGTTGGACGTCAGTTGTGAACGTGACGCAGCATTGACAATGTCACAAATTACGTGAAGAAACCCAGGGTCTGCTATGCATTATGAAGTATGAGGTGAGTGAAATAATTAAAAATAAACAATTTAAAGTGTACTTGGAAAACCAGGTAAGTCACATTTTTCCTTGAAACATAGAAAATGAACATTTAGTTGTACAACATACATACTTCCTTACTTGAATGTTAAACTTTGGTGGTGAATAAATCTATGACTAAACTGTATCTTTTACTGTGTCAATCTTCTAAATGATTCGTAAATTTATGAGTCATATTTTTACATCTTACCTCATATTTTATGTTTCTTTACATACGGGAACTAGTTTTCAAAAGAAGGATCTCTCTCATTTTCAACCGACATTATGACTACCAGATTTTCCTTGGAATCTCCATCAATAACGTTGCCATCAGGAGTTGATTTGATGAACTTTGAGATGAGGTCACATTCATCAGATTTCGAGATTCGTGATGAACCTGACCTCATCTCAAAGTTCATCAAATCAACACCAGATGGCAACGTTATTGATGGAGATTCCAACGAAAATCCAGTAGTCATAATGTCGGTTGAAAATGAGCAAGATCCTTAACTAGTTTCCGTGTTTAAAGAAACATAAAATATGAGGTAAGATGTTAAAAATATGACTCATTAATTTACGAATTAAGAACCTCATGATGTTATTTCCCATATTTAACTATGAACTTCTAAATGATACTGCTTTCCATGGAGAATCTAATGACACTTCAAACTCCATTTTGACAAAAAAGTGACTTACCCTGATTCTTTCCATGTATTCTTCATTTTTAATCTCACATCTCTTATCTTGAAAAGTTTTTAAAAAGAAATATTTGAGATTTATTTAGAAATAATGTTGGACTCAAGAAAAATGATGATACCAGATGAATATAATCATATTGCACATGTTGCTAAATAAATGGTTTTGATCAAGACATAATAAAGAATAAATTAAAGAAATTTAAACAACAGGAAAGGTTACAGGAATACACCACCTTACAACATGATTCCAAGAAAGATGTAAAATTCAAGAAATTTACTTACCATCCTGAAGTTCATAATAAGTTTCAAAAAATTTTTCAGAAAATTTAATACAACATTGGCTCCAATTAACAAATTCAGCCTGGGTAATTTTCTGTTAACTAATAATAAACTTAACACCCCAGACAACAAAAAAATCTGGAATGAATCAAATTGGTTGCAGAGATTGCAACAGGATATATATAGGAAAAAAAAGAAAAGGAACTTGGAACCTCATAAAAAAGAACACATCAGAAACATAAAGAATGGATAAATTGAAAAATCAGCTATAGCAGCACATAGTTTATTAGAGCATCATAGAATTGAAAAAAAAAAAGCAAAACTTTTGAAACATCTATCCAAACCTTTGGATTTAACAGTTTGGGGAAAAAAAATATATAAAAAAAAACATACTAGAACCATGAACTTCGAGATTCCAGACGAACCGAGCTTGATTACAAAGTTCTTCAAAAATACAACAGATGGCAGTTTAGAAAATCATTCATTCGAAAGAACACCAGATGGCAGTTTAGAAAATTACTGGCAAAAGAAAAAATTGACAGTTGTGAAAACAACTGAGGATGGTGACAATGGTTGCTGATACTGCAGTGCTGTGTTTAAAAAACATAGAAGTATGAGGTAAGAAGAAATCACGATTCATTTAATACTTATACCAGATGCAGTCTGTGCTGAAACTTAGGAAACACAATATTTTGTGACCACTGCCAACAAGCCTGTAAGATTCTTTCTCAGTACAGTGATCAGGTGTGAAAGTCTGAATAATTACAAAATCAACTTAACAGCTAGAAAATATGTAGAAAATCAATTAGTGATTGGTAGGGAGGACACAATACAACTCTATCAATCTAGATATACGGTGACAGATAACTCTACTCTCTCCTTAGTGACATGGAATACTTAGGCTACAATCAAATATACAACCTTAACGTAATCAGGACTCTGTTTGTCAATCCTTTCGAGTCCTGATTTGAATTGTGGCACTAATGACCTTAGCTGTTAAAGAGTGTCATAAAAATAATAGCAATAAATTTATTCTCTTAAGAATCAAATGAATCGTGAATTCTTCTTACCTCATACTTCTATGTTTTTTTATACACAGCACTGCAGTATCAGCGACCATCGTCACCATCATTAGCTGTTTTCACGACTCTCAATTTTTTCTCTTTTACTTACTTACCTACTCACTGGCACTATCGAACCCATAGGTTCATGGCCGCGCGGACATAAGCTCTCCATACATCCCTATTCTGAGCTAATGCTTTCCAATCATTCCCTGTATAATCTACTTCCCTCAAATCATAGTTAATGTTGTTCTCCCACCTCATTCTTGGTCTACCAACTGGGTGTTTTCCTTCTGGCTTTCCTACAAGAAGTTTCCATGCACGTCTTTCATTCCCCATATGCGCAACATGTCCTGCCCATTGCAGTCTACGAGACTTAACTGTTCTTATTATATCTGGCTTCCTATAAAGACCATGTAGTTCACTGTTATGTAGTCTTCTCCATTCACCTGTCTGTTCATCTCTCTTTGGTCCAAAAAATTTCCTAAGAACTTTATTCTCAAATACTCGTAATCTCCTTTCCTCCCTTAAAGTAAGAGTCCATGTTTCGCACCCATACAATATAACTGGTAGAATAATAGTTATATATATTTTCAGCTTAACGTTTTTTGAAAGGAGTTGGGACATCAAAAGTCTCTGCAATGCATAATAGCATGCATTTCCAGAATTGAGCCTATGTTTAATTTCTTTATGCATCTCATTCCTATTTGTGATTATTGTTCCTAGGTATTTGAATTCAGCCACTTCCTCAAAATTTCCCTCATTTGTCATTAGCTGTCCATTTCCATTATATACTGAATTTCTACGTGTGACCATATATTTAGTTTTACTGATATGTTATATTAAATTTATTCTGACTATTTAACTCACTCCCCAAATGGGAGTCAATGACCAAATCACATTTCAATGATTTTTGATTTACAACCAATCACAGTCATTTTTCACCTCGATTTTATCAGTTTAATTTTATCACTTTAAAATCAAGCTCCTCCCTTCTTTAACATTCTGAATAGGTCATAGCATTATTTTGAGTGACTGCATGTGACTACCAGATTGTATATATAGTACACGAATGTAACCTTATCGTGGTTGCAGGAGATAATATAAAAACATTTGTAGCAATTGATTATACCACAAAAAAAAAGAAAAAACTGTTTGCACTTCCTTAAACATATTTACATCACAGGACATCAGAAATTAATTAATATACAGTTTGATGTGTTTCATTTTTTCTCCACTAGGCTGCATTCTTACAATAATGCGATCCTTTTGCAATAAATAATATGATCTGGTTGCAGTGATAAAAAATTGAAACATAACGTATCTCATTTGTTTTCAAACATCGCCATTTACATTAAATATATAAATATTTTAAAATAATTACATTTAAATAATGATTTGTGAGTAAACAGCTTGATTTTATTCGTTAAATAGTCCTAACAAATGCCACTCTTAATTTCCAAATTTGCTAGATAAATTGGAAATCACTCGTGGCATTACTTTTGATAAAACATTTACTTTTTCATCACCTAATTACTTACAACGCTGCTTCTTTAGACTCGCCAATATGTATAATTTAGGCACTAAATCCCATCAACACATTGACCTTTATATTCTTCCTCAACATATTTCATGCTACTTGCTATCTTTTACAGTTTCGTGTACAGAACATGGAATTCTCTTTTGCCTTATGTCAGAGATTGTCAAAATGTTGGTTGGTTGGTATCTAATGTCGAGCACTTGATAAAATATTGTTGAAAAACAAAATAAACAATTATTTAATTACGAACAATAGAAACACCTCACTAATAGTATTCTTTTAGCAATTAATAAGTTATTTTATTTTATAAAAACAGTATTAAGATCAATATTTCAAGCTGATCTATTATATTTGTATTGTATTGTAAGCCTATGTTTTCCCTTTACAGAGATTTAGGCGCTCTCCCCTACAGGGTAGAATTTGAACCATAATAATTTGGTTACACTTGTTTTCGTATAGATGTCATTTTGAGTGGTACGTGGTCAGTGTTCTGCCTCATACTGACATCCAGGAAACCAAGGTAGTACTAGGACGGGAAAATTTGGTAAATTTTGCTTAGAGGCCTTTTCATTCAGGCTTAAGGATTTTTTACGAGCCTGAAAACCTTCAGACTAGGGACCCACGGCTTAAAGTCCCTCCCGGATGACTTGCTCCTTGGATTTTTCCATCCTAAAAAATCCATCTACCCCGGCCGGGTTTGAACCCGCGACCCTTGGGACCAGAGGCAAGGAGCATAGCCACTAGTCCACCGTGATAAAAGATAAATTAACACATTACATCTCTCTTTTTTTTTTCCCTAGTAAATTTTTCATGTATATTAGATATGGGCTCTCTTCTATATCATTTATCTTACTTTGTGTACATTATTAGTTTAAGTTTTAATCAACATTAACACTTATATTATATCTTATTGTTGAAGTTTGGTCAAATGTTCATTTATTACTAAATATTACAATTATTGAGAGGATAAGTAAGAGCAAATATGCAATATCAAAATTAAATATTGTTTTATGGGATAAGAATGTAAGTTCTGAAACAAAAACAATCATTGAAGTTTTATAGGATAAAATCACTGTGAGGTTTAATTTAAGTAGCTGCTCATGCTTGGTTGAAAAAATATCTAATTGAATCCAAAGCCAGACTAATTAAACAAATAGAAAAACAAAAAGAACTTACAGTTTGGGAAAAAATCCACATTAAAAAATCAAGTATGAAAAATTTATCAATTAATGTTGAGTTGTTTTTGACTCACCTCATACTTCTTAACTCCCTTGCATACCCGGGTTTCATCACTGCATTTGTGACATTCTCAATGCTGTTTCACGTTCACAACTGACATCTAACAGATTCCTCTCCTGCATATTAACCTTTGTGCCATCTGATGGCTGACCGACAAACTTTCAAATCAATCCCCTCTCTTTATCACCAGGTATTTCAAAATTCATAGTTATGTTTTTATATTTAATTAATGTTGGGAAGTAAACATTATGAGGTATAATCATTAAAATTCATCGGAGAACCATTGTTTAAACAACTCACCTCATAGGATTCATGCTTCCATGATATTGCGATTTCAAACATAGTCATGTTCATCGTCAGCCATAACTCTGATGAATTTTAATAATTTTATGTTTTTATTCTTGCATATGTAAATTTTTTCCCAAATTGTGAGTTCCTTCGGTTTTTCCAATTGTTTAAGTAATTTTATTTTGGTTTCTATTCTATGTTTTTCTGACCAGGCATGTGCAGCTATTGCAGATTTTTCTGTTTCTTCATTTTTAACATTTCTGAGGTGTTCCTTTAATTTTGTATTTAAATTAATCTTTGTTTTTCCTATGTACATCCTTTCACAATCTTTACAATTAATTTGATAAATTCCCAATTTTTGGTAGTCTTCAATCTTTTAATTTTTGTTGGTTTTTATTAAATTACCTAAACTGTTAACATGTCTGAAGAAGGTACAGTGTACCGAAACAGCTGTCACTGAATTAAATAATAAATATGAAAATCAAATAAAACTATGTTTTATTTAATTAATAAACTGTAATCGTTTTTCGGTGCTAATTTAATGTTGAATTTGTTGAAGATTTTTTGAAACTTGTTAAATACTAAGGGGAGGTATGTGAATTTCCTGAATTTCTTACCAATTTCTTTATCTGTCTGAAGAGTACTTTCATTAATCATTTTTTGTTCCTTGAATTTATTTATTTTCTTGTGTATCATCTTTTCTTGAAATCAAATATCCTTTGCAATTTTTATAATGTGATTTTTCTCTTTATTGAAATTTCTTTGTTCGTGGGAAAGTTCACGAAATTTATTAATTTCAAAAGTCCCGCGGATTCTGACTGGATCCGGAGGTTTATCGGTCCACCAACAGGGGGAAGAAGTAGTAGTTCTTCTGGTTGACAAAACATCAGTCAATGAGAAAGTACTGCAGATGAAGCATTCCAAGGCTTTGAAACTGCAGTCTACATAGAAGACTGGATATGAGGTGAGGTATGAAGCATTTTAATTTAATCTTAAAAACAATAATTTTTAATACAATAATGAGTACTAGATTGGGTGCCAATTGGTAGAAGAAGAAGAAGACGATGGCCAAAAAAAATGTGGATTGGTGTTTTGAGCAGCATGAGGGAAAAAGGATTGGACAATGGAGATTGGAACAACAGAAAGATATGGCGGGGAATGACATTAGATTGTGTGCAGAAAGATATTGTGAAACCTGCTAAATAAATATTACAATTACTGTGATTGTTGTATTCTAATGTAAATTATGTTTGGCCTGGTGAGTGGAAGAGAAAGCCTCATGACATTATTTCCACCAAGCCTAAATACAAGAATTGGGGCATAAATCATGGCAACTTCTCTTTTTGTGCAGAAATTTTATTGGATTACAAAATGTTATTTGTCTCGTGGAAAATGTGCAGTCCTAGTGTCTCTTCACAACAACAGATGACTGATTGCTGGTAAGAGCACAGAGAGTGATGTGAAAATAGTTGTCTGGTGGCTGTCCTGCAAGATGGAGGAAACCTATGTTTGAGCAACATTCATACATCAAAATAGCCATTATCTGTGGGAGAAATGGCAGAGAATGTCACAAGGAATTGGTGGAAGCTGTTGGAAAAAAATGCCTCCCAATACTGTACAGTCATGAGATGTGTAGGAGATTTTCATTGAGGATATGCGGCAACCAAAGATCAGCGATGTGTGGGACGACCTGTGAGTGCATGGACCAATGTGGCCCCTGGAGTAATCAAGCTCATGCTAGGGTACAAAAGGCACAATAATGAACTATGATTGCAAATTCAAGTCTTAACTGTCCAGAACTAAAGAAAGAATTTCCATATGGAAAGTTAACATCAGGTAATGGTGGGAAAATTTCAGTGTTACTCTTTAGGAATCAAGTAATGTCAATTAGATTGTAGATAATTATATGTAGTATGAATTTGTTTTCTTTTTTTTTTAGGTTCTCCATGACTGCCGAAACGATAGTGTAAATCTGTACAACCAATTTGGTATCACTCTGCGTAACGTATTTGATACTCAGGTAAATATGATCATATGAAATATAACATAAGTTACATACTTCATAATCAGTTTGTTTTAATTTAAACTGAAAAAGTCAGTCTTGGTGTACTAATGATTATCATTAGAGTCTGGATTTCTATGTTATTACTAGAGGGCGGATTTCTGCATATTTGCATGTTTTATTCCTTCAAAGATAAACATATGCATGGAAGAGCAAAATGTTTTTCATGTCATTCGGAATCAATTGGCAAAATTTTATAGTGCATATAAATGCATGTTCACGGGATTAGCGCATATTTCACTAATATGTGCATATGGGTGCATATATTATACTTTTTTCTCTATTTAATATTAAACTTTACCATTGATTTACAATAATTTGTGTTCATTAATTTACTTATTTCTATCATAGTAATAGCTTTAGCTTCTCAATATTAATTTAATAAATAATGCTATAGCTGTGTGGAGTCCCTTCATGTCTTCTTCAGGTAGAAGCCATTCATTGTATATTTGTGAATGATGATTCATTGCAATTGAATGTGTGACCAGTAGAGTAAGGTAAAGGAAGGATTTCTGCTCGGATGGGAATGAAGCCTGGATTAGCATTAGCACGGAAAGCTAGAGGTTCGGGGTTCGATTCCCGGTTCAGGCAAAAATTTTTCTCTTTACCATTGATTTGAATTAAAATATTTGTTTATAACCCCATAAAATTACAAGTTTCTGCTTTATTGTCATGTTTTTGCAAATGAAGACAATCTTGTTTTCATAGAAAGCCTGCATCCCTATTTTGCATTTTCACACAATAGTGACAATGTCGAGCAGGGGAAGTTCTATGAAGATTGTTGACTTATATTTCATATTACAGACAAGATTAATGAGAATGACACTATAAAATACAACTATTAACATCAATTAGGAGTGAAAAAGTAAAAATATTACAATTGTTGCTTTATAAAAAAATAAAATGATGTGAGGAAAGTGTATTTTACTATGAGAAGAAAATTAATTTTTGCACATTTTTTTTTTCATTTTAAGACCATATTTTCAACTTTTTTGCTGCATAGTTGCATGTGTATATTTATGGTTTTTAGTGCATATAAATCCGCCTTCTAGTTATTACATATTTTTTGCTTGGCATGTATCAGTCTGAGTGCTTAAAATGTTAACAATTGGACTACTAGATCCATTATATTTCATGTTCATGTTACATATTTTTACATATTCCAATCAAAACTTCATGTTTTAAATGTAATTACATATTTTTACATACTATGTCAAATGCTTAATTGAACACACATCTGCTTAAGTACTGAAAAATGACATTCTGTGATATTGTGCGAACGTTCTCATAACATTTAAAAAAACATAATTTCTGCTCATTGATAATTACTAATTCCTGAAATATAAAAAAAAAATTGTATCGTACTGAATTTTGTACCATGATAGACTTTAGGATTGTACCTAATCTGATGTGACATGTATTTATGTATGCAATTTGTGTAAAATCATTTTCCTCTTTTGCAGTTACATAAAAGCAGTTTAAGAACTTGTAATCGCTCAGGAAAATTATCAAATTCATATTCCTGCCATTAGAATGAGTGAATTGATTAATTACAAATTTTTAGCACCTCATATTATGCTATATTCCTTTAAATATTAAATATTTATTACATATTTTGTGGTTTTTTATTACATGTTTATGTACATATTTCATAGGATAATATTACATAAAAATCCTGCATCTAGTTACCATATTTGGCTCTGGTTCCAAGGCTTGCAGATTCAAACATGCCTGGGATCAATGAATATTATTCAGCTTTGAATTGTGATGCTGATGACCTTTGTTTGTTAAAGAACATTGTTAAATAAAATTGTTAACTACTATATTTCGAAGAATCAAATGTATCGTGAATTCTTCTTACTTCATACTTCTATGTTTATTAATGTGTGAACCAGAAATCGCGCCTGTTCGTGTTTGTGCCAGGTGTGGAATGGTGTAGTGGGCTGCACACTAGTCTGGAGAACTAGAGGCCCACGGTTCGATTCCTGGTTCACACATTAATTTTTCTTTTCACGATATCATTATAATATTATAATATGATCCATTATTGCAGAGCCGTCCAAACTATGGCCCGCAGTCTACATCCAGCCCGCCATGGCCTTTCGTATGGCCTGCCTAAGCACTGAAATGAACAAATTAATTTTATATTTTAAATTTAGATTTTAAGATGTAACATCTAGTTTGGACAACCCTGTGTGAAATTCAACTCTCAGGAATGAGGGGTTGAGGTGTCACCGCTTCTCTTGACAATGTAGTAGAGTTGATTCATCCCTTATTTACCGTTTTCTCCCCCACTCTAAACTTTGAACATTACTTATTTCGCTTGTTGTATTGCCAATCAAACAGTAGCCTGTGCACGGAATAGTTACAAAAATAGTGTTGATTTAAATTGAGAAAATGCTTTCAAAAAAATGCCGAATTGATTCCGAGTATAGTAAGTTTAATGAATTCTGGACCAGCAAGTACTTTGTGAAGGAGCATGGAAACAAAGTAGAGTTATTTGTAAATATATTAGGTAAATATATTAAGTTTTGTACCTTTTTTTTTTACAATTTTAATTGCAACATTGTATTATAAACGTTTTAATATTCTTCTGTATGTTCATGTAATTTTATTGTAGTAGTAGTCTAATGCCCATTAGCTAGGATGTGTTCCATTTGATTTCTTGCTTCCCAATAGAGTCCTGCCAGAGTTCTTGTAGGTGACATCTTCAGAGTCTCACAGCTAGCGAGATGATATTTGTTCATGGTAGTGTTATTGTCTTGGCACAGGATACAATTTGGAGAGTTGAAGATTCCAATTTTATGGAGGTGTGCTGCCAGGTAGTCATGGCCTGTTAACAGTCTGAATGTTGCTACTGGTTCGTGTCTTGGTTGTTCGGATATTAAGTTTTTATTCTGCGAGATAGCTGCCCACGGTTTCTCATTACTTTGTGATTTGAAGTGCTCCATCAGTTCTTTCTGGAAGTTTCTTTTAATTATAATTTTTGCAGAATGGTAGGGCAGGGATTGATTTGTTTTCTGTAAAATTTTGGTGCCCTTTTTTGCTAAAAGATCTGCCATTTCATTTCCATGTACCCCGCAATGAGAGGGGATCTATTTATTGGAGCTGGATAATTTTATTTTGTTTGGTCAATAATCTTATGATCTTTTTTATTTCCAACACTTAGTACAACTGCTCTCTGAAATGTATTTATTCTGTAGAGGAGTTGTGTTAGTGCTAACTCTATTGCCTGAATTTCTCCATCGAAGTGTGTGTAATTTTATTGTAGTAATAATAATAATAATAATAATAACAGTAATAGTAGTAGTAATAAAAGTAGCAGTAGCAACAATAATAGTAACAATATTCATGTTCCGGCCTGCGATCAATTGCACAATCGGTTATTGGCCCGGCCCATTAAAAAGTTTGGGCGGCCCTGCATTATTGGAACTGTGTTAAAATAACAGTATTTAAAAAATGTTAAATAATAAATGAAGTAATTATAATTGTGAATTATTTTATTTTTCAGGCAGCACATGCAGTCTTACAACTTCAGGAGTTAGGAAAACCTGTATATAAAGTAAAGAATGTATCTCTAAATGCTCTTTGTGGTATGTATAATGCACCCATGAATCCAATGAAGGATCAGTTGAAGAATGTTTATCGCAGGGACCAGCGATATTGGGCCAGACGACCTCTTACACGTGATATGATGTTGTATGCTGCTGCTGATGTTTTGGCTTTAGTTCCACAAGTGTACAATGCCATGACTAAGCTGATCAAACCAGAATATGAGTCTCTATTAAAGGAACTGTGCGAAGAACAGGTATACATGCACATCAAGCCTGGTGATGTGAAACAACGTAAGAAGCAACGCAAAGTTGAAACGGAATTAGCAGATTTGAGGGGCAAACTTCAAGCAAGCACCAATAAAACTAACATTGTGCTCAGCAATAGAGAAATCCGTTTACTTAGGTAAATATTCTTGCATGATTATTTGTAAAGTGATCCATTATAGGTTTTAGGAGGGCCGATAGTAGAATATTAAAGCTTTCACCTTTCTAGTCAATTGCTGCAAGATTTCAAATTGGTTGTCTTCTTTGTCTCCTGAAAATGCATCTGTTAAATAATTTTTTTAAGAGTAAAATTTCTGCATGAATTGGGATATAATAATAATATGAAGATGCGCGCACAAATGTGCATTAGATTTGGTCTCTGCTGTATGCCAGCAACGATTTTGTTCTCTTTAAACAGACATTGAAATGGTATCTTGCACACGGTCTATCACAAAGCTTACACACGCAGTCCATTGACGGATCATGATAGTTTGAAATTCTGCAGAGTTTGCGGTGATATCCATGCACTGCCAGTCTTATTATTTCGCTGCGTATCTTGTTGTTTGGTCCAGTCCAGTCTTCATTAATCATTGCATCTGTTGTGTAAAAATCTTCCGGTATTTCTTTTCTTTTCTTTTGTCTTATCTCCTTCAATGTAGTTGCCTGTTTAGTAGCTGGTAGCAGGAACTTTGTGTGTAGATCGTCCATGAGGAATGTTTCCCAAGCTAACTCATATGCAAGTCTAGATGGAGCAAATTTGGAGATCCCCATTGCTGCTTTAAGGAATCTTGCTTTCACTTTTTCTAAGGTGTTTAAGTCTCCGCAGCTGAGGTCAGTCCATGTGATTTCTATTCCATATATTAAGATGGGAAGTATTTTGGCCTCAAAAAGTTTCATGGCTGTTGCAAGTGACAGCTGTGTGATGTTTTCTATGTCGTATATGGCAACTATAGCAGCTGCCGCTCTCTCTTTCGTATGAATTCTGAATGACTTGGCTGAAATCCAAGACATCTGGTTTTATCTACCAGTGCACTAACAATTGTGTTTGAGCAGGGATGCCTGGATAGCACAATTGCTAGTGTGTTGATGCATAAAACCAGAGATCTCAGGTTTTAAATCATGGTTCAAACAGAAATTTCCCTTTTAAAAAAAATAATTTATCTCTGTAGGTAGGGAGGTAGGTTGATGTTGTTTAAATTTAACTTTGTTTAATAAATTAATGAGTCATTTTAACATCTTACCTCATATTTCATGTTTTTCAAACACATTTTTGGACCTCTACATAAGAAGGAATGAACAACAACAAAGAACTGAATTCAATATATACAGAAAAGATACTCATATTGACAATTACGTAAAGTCTTCAGGTTTCAATCATATTGCGCATAAGCATGCAATTTTCAACAGTTTGATATATAGATTATTGAATGTTCCACTAAATGAAGAGGATTTTAAGAAAGAATACAATCACATTTTGGACATAGCTAATTTAAATGGTTTTGGAAAGGAAATAATTATAACTAAATTGAAGAAATTCAGACAACAAAAAAGATTAAAAGAATACACTACCCTGCAATCTGATTCAAAGAAAGGAAAACAATTTAAGAAAATCACTTATCATCCTGGAATACATAACAAATTTCAAAAGATTTTCAAGAAATTCAATATTACATTGGCACCGATAAATAAATTTAGCCTTGGTAACTTATTAATAACCAATAAGAAAATGAACACCCCAGATAGTAGAAAATCTGGAATTTATCAAATTGATTGTCGAGATTGCAATAAAGTATACATAGGAAAAACAAAAAGAAATTTGGACGCTTGCACAAAGGAACACTTTAGAAATATTAAAAATGGTGAAATTGAAAAATCAGCTATTGCAGCACATAGTTTGTTGGAAGGTCATAGAATTGAAAAAGAAGCTAAACTTCTAAAACATTTGGAAAAACCTTTGGATTTGACAATTTGGGAGAAAATATTTATACAGAAGAACAAATTTAAATCTATGAATTTCGACATTCCGGATGAACGTGACCTCATCTCGAAGTTCATCGAATCAACACCAGATGGCAACGATATCTCGAAGTTCGTCAAATCAACACCAGATGGCAACGTTATAGAGGGAGATTCCAACGAATATCCGGTAGTCATAATGGCAGTTGAAAATGAATGACAAGATCATTTGAAAACTATAGTTACCGTGTTTGAAAAACATGAAATATGAGGTAAGATGTTAAAATGACTCATTAATTTATTAATTAAGAACCTCATAATGTGTTTCCCAATTTTAACTTTGATTAACTTTGTTTATATATTAATAACTTTTGTATCGAGAGTAACCTTGGAACATATTAACCCAGGGGAAAAATAAAACTATTTTGATGCTAAATTGAAGAAAAGCCATGCCCTCATTAGGAACAAATGTGTGATTTTACATGGGAAAAACATTTTACACGATATATATATATAATTGATTGAAAATGCTGTGAGACAAGATAGCAAAAAAAAAATTAGGTAACAAGATTAATAATAACAGTTCTGACTGTCGATAGTTTAAATAAACTTTTTAAAATATATAAATCCTAAACACGCCATTCCATTCATACTACTTCATTGTAACAAACTACATCTTTTTCACAGCCCCATAAATGTAACAGAAAGACTTGACCCTAGGAGCTGACTTGCTTCCCAGCATTGCAAACATTAGGAAATCTCATACCAGACTGTATCAACTGTATACTTATCCAAGTCACGAGCATGACAACATGCACATATGATGCACTAGGTAAGGAAAGGAATCAAAGGATGAGGGAAGATGGGAAACAGAGCAGAATGTGAACACAAAACAGGGGTATACAATCATTAATTACAATGTACATGGTTCATATCGATCAATCTGAGTGTATAAATTTACATTTAACAACATCAATCTGTTGTTTAAATAAACTTTTTAAAATATATAAATCCTAAACACGCCATTCCATTCATACTACTTCATTGTAACAAACTACATCTTTTTCACAGCCCCATAAATGTAACAGAAAGACTTGACCCTAGGAGCTGACTTGCTTCCCAGCATTGCAAACATTAGGAAATCTCATACCAGACTGTATCAACTGTATACTTATCCAAGTCACGAGCATGACAACATGCACATATGATGCACTAGGTAAGGAAAGGAATCAAAGGATGAGGGAAGATGGGAAACAGAGCAGAATGTGAACACAAAACAGGGGTATACAATCATTAATTACAATGTACATGGTTCATATCGATCAATCTGAGTGTATAAATTTACATTTAACAACATCAATCTGTTACTCATTTCCATAAGAGGTTGAGTTAAACCCGGGACCATCATATTCTCAGAAAGTTTAGACATGAATAAAAATTCCAACTCCAACTGGAATTGAACTTGCAGTCTTCAAACTTGAAGCATCAGAAGTTTGGGACTCAATAGAATAAATATGAATTAGAGATTTAAGAAAAATTTTATCGCTTCACCACATATCCTTCTCCTTATTATACTACAGCCACTGTTTCTCCGACAGTGTTGCCGATATGAATATTCAGTGGGAGTGGCTTCTTTATGTATCTGTTAGCAGACATACAGCTGACAACATCTCAACAATTTCAAACCTTACTAGCTGCATCAAGCGCAGTGATTGGCTGTGGTAGACATCTACTCTCACTACAACCATATCCTTATTGGCAGTAGAGGGCGAATTCTCCCTTTACCCCTCGTATAACCTAAACTTCAGAGCTGAAGGTATGGCAGCTTGGGTATAGACCAGTTTCAGGACCTTTATTTAGTTCCATGTGGATGGAACCGAATAAAAGTCCTGAAACCAATTTAATAAGAAGGATATGGGGTGAGGTGATAAAATATACAATGTTTTTTGCAGTTTTGTGAAGAAGTTGCAATTCCTAAGGATGAAAAACAACCTTTTTAGACATAAAAAGTGTACTGTGCTGGAAGCGTCTTTTACTCATTTCTGCTGTCTACTACATCTCGGTATATTACCACTTCTACAATACATATTTTTATGTGCTGATGTTCCCTTGCACTGTCTTCATTCCGTGTATGAGCAGCAACATTGTGCTCCTCCTCTAGACTCCAGTTGTAGATGTTAGAATACAAAAAGTAAATAATTCCACTGCTGCTATTACATGTAATCAACAGTCAACTGATGTGAATGCAGTTTTTAAAATTTTCAGTTTTCAAAACTTTCAGTTATCTTTCTTTTACCACAAACCACATAGTTATAATGGTGATAATTTATAGGTTAATGAGCATTTGAAATATTGGACTTGATGGCAACTTTTTAATATTAATAAAACATTTACTATATTGTTACAGGTACTTGGATTTAACTGAAGAGGAGAAAGAGAAGCTCAAAAGATCATACAAGGTTGCACGTAAATTGGAAAAATTGGAGAATATTCAAGACAGGTGTGTTCTTATATAAATAAATGTATATTATATAAAAAGTCTATAATTGTACTAATAAGCATGTTTGTTTATGAAATGAGCATAAGATTTTTTTCATAATTTATGCTTGTTCATCTTAATTACCATTATAGGTAAGATGCATACAACTTTTTGCTCGACCATAATTAAATGTCCAAGTTTTGAATTTTTACAAATGTCTTACCTTAATTAAGTTATGTAGATAGGAAATAACACTATGAGGTTTTTTAATATTGTTTATTTTTTATTTCACTCACCTCATACTTCATAACTCCTCGCAAACCCAGGGTTTCGTCACATCATTTGTGACATTCTCAATGTTGTGTCATGTTCACAGTCGGACGTCAGTTGTGAACGTCACACAGCATTGAGAATGTCACAAATGATGTGACGAAACCCTGGATTTGCGAGGAGTTATGAAGTATGAGGTGAGTGAAAAAAAATAAATAAAAAAATAAACAGTCTTACCTTAAGTTGGATAGCTTACTTGTTTATTAGTGAATTCAGAATAATTGTAACTATGGAGTTTGTTTTCGTAAAAATATTTTTAAATTTTTACAAATCTTTATCGATTATACTTACAAGGGAAGTGTCAATCATTGTTTGCCAAAACCTACATTGAAATTTCTCCCAGAGAAGTGTTGTGATCATTTGTTTATTTGTATTATGTGGAGATGGGAGTGAAGGATGAGTGTGTGTGCATGTGTGGGTGTGTGCTTGCCGGTATAAGGGGGTGATGATGAATAGAAGGGAGGATTTGAATCCTGCTGCTGGCACATAACCTACTATAAAAAAAACTATGGAGACCACCAGGCTTAATGTCCCATCCAATGCATGAATCACTATTAACAGTATCACATGCCTTCTCAACGTATTATAGGCGAGTGGTTTGGAATTTTTTCCAGGCATCTAGTGCACAATTTGGTTATCAAAAATTGTAAGCTACCATCCCTGAGATTGAAAATTTTTCAATGAAAATTTCCAGTCATATTGTTATGGAATCTGGACCTGTTGTCAGGAAGCAGGCATGCTGCCATCTGAGCCTGCACAGAAGACTCTATCAATAATATTTTAAGTTCATAGTTAAATATGGGAAATAACATTATGAGGTTAAAATTCATCGGAGAACGTGAAGATTGCAATAAAGTTTATATAGGAAAAACAAAAAGGAATTTAGAAATTCGGACAAAAGAACATTTCAGAAATATTAAAAATTGTGAAATTGAAAAATCTGCAATTGCTGCACATAGTTTAATAGAACATCATAAAATTGGAAGAGAAGCTAAACTTTTAAAACAAGTAGAGAAGTCTTTGGAATTGACAGTTTGGGAGAAAATATACATTCAGAAAAATAAAGATGGATCAATGAATTTTGATAACCCTAATGAAATTAGTTTGATTTCGAAGTTCATAAATTCAACCATAGATGGCAGCACTGAAGATGGCGACAATAGAACAGTTGACGGCCGAAGAATTTTGTCAGTCAGAGTTATGGCTGAAGATGAACACCACTGTGTTTGAAACTGCGGTATCATGGAAGCATGAATCCTATGAGGTGAGTTGTTTAAACAAAATGTTCTCCGATGAATTTTAATGATTATACCTCATAATGTTTACTTCCCTGTATCCTGCTGGAGTTCGGAATTCCTAAAAAGTTAGTTAGACTTATACGAATGTGTCTAAATGGCTCAAAGAGTAGGGTGCGTGTAGGCAAATAGTTTTTGGACACTTTTGAAATCCAGAATGGGTTGAAGCAAGGAGATGCACTATCTCCTCTACTGTTTAATTTTGTACTAGAGCATGCCATTAAATCTTTAGAGAATGAGGAAGGCTTACAACTGAATGGTATTAATAAGCTGTTAGTTTATGCTGATGATGTAGTACTACTTGCCGATAGCGAGAAGATACTAAAGGCCAACATGCACACACTATTGAGTAACACTAAGAAATTAGGACTGGAATTAAATATCAGTAAAACTAAATATATGGTCACACGTAGAAATTCAGTATATAATGGAAATGGACAGCTAATGACAAATGAGGGAAATTTTGAGGAAGTGGCTGAATTCAAATACCTAGGAACAATAATCACAAATAGGAATGAGATGCACAAAGAAATTAAACATAGGCTCAATTCTGGAAATGCATGGTATTATGCATTGCAGAGACTTTTGATGTCCCAACTCCTTTCAAAAAACGTTAAGCTGAAAATGTATAAAACTATTATTCTACCAGTTATATTATATGGGTGCGAAACATGGACTCTTACTTTAAGGGAGGAAATGAGATTAAGAGTATTTGAGAATAAAGTTCTTAGGAAATTTTTTGGACCAAAGAGAGATGAACAGACAGGTGAATGGAGAAGACTACTTAACAATGAACTACATGGTCTTTATAGGAAGCCAGATATAATAAGAACAGTTAAGTCTCGCAGACTGCGATGGGCAGGACATGTTGCGCATATGGGGAATGAAAGACGTGCATGGAAGCTTCTTGTAGGAAAGCCAGAAGGAAAACGCCCAGTTGGTAGACCAAGAATGAGGTGGGAGAACAACATTAACTATGATTTGAGGGAAGTAGATTATACAGGGAATGATTGGAAAACATTAGCTCAGGATAGGGATGTATGGAGAGCTTATGTCCGTGCGGCCATGAACCTGCGGGTTCAATAGTGCCAGTGAGTAAGTAAGTAATGTTTACTTCCCAACATTAATTTAATATAATTATGAGGTTCTTAATTTGTAAATGAATGATTAATTTTTTTTTTAAATTACTCATTAATTTACGAATGTTTTAAGTCTTAAATATTATTTCAGAAGTTGAATTATTAGTGTTAGATCTTCTGAACGACATTCTTGGATGTAATTTGTATAGTGTTTCTACTTGAATAAATAAACCCTCTTCTTGTGTCCTGCATAATGCCAGGTCAAGGGATGAAATGAAGCCCTCATTATTGAAGATCTGTGATACATGAGGATCATGGCTGGCCAGGCCTTTTGTACACCATATGCTTATTTGAAATTAGATGAAACAAATGGATGAGATGAGTATAGAATAATGGTGGAATGAAGTTTTGGTCAGAGGAAACAGCTAGAATCCTGAGAAAGAACTGCCCTGACTCTGATTCGTTCACGACAAACTCCACATGGAATGACTGAGATTCAAACTCAGGACCCAGAGGTGGAAAGTGAGTGACTAACCACATGTGACCTTTATACTTGAGTAAAATGCTTATTTTAATTAATACAGAGTTAAGAAAATTATTATATTTTCATTAAATTAAAAGAGCATGCTTATTTATAAATTTTTATTAAATGCTTTATTGTAATTACAGGGATGGCAAAAGTGATGATGAAGATGATGATGATGATTTTGAAGATTATAATGGGGACAGTGGGGACTTCCAAAGTTTGGAACACAGTGGAAAAACATCACCTTCATCTGGTAGGTAGATATCGTCAACATGTTCATAGTTAAATATGGGAAATAACATTGAGGTTCTTTTTCCAAGTCTTCATGTTTGTATTGGAGTACAATAAACTAGTTGTAACCGTTTAGTAGTAGGCACCATATGTGGTGGTTACGTCACCCATAGACAGAAAGTAGGTATAGGAAGGAAGGAGAAATGAACCCCTAGGCCTCGAATACTCTAATACCATCAGGGTCGAAAGAAACAAGAGGTCAGTCAAGGGAGACTGGATAGAAAAGTTGAAAGAGGGAATTGGTATGGGAAGAAGAAGTAATACCAATTCGGTCAAAAAAGAAAAACTCACCAAGCTGACCAGTGCTTATTGGTGAGTAGCCCTTCCCTTTCGTTCGTCATGCATAAGCATGATTACTAACAGCTGCACCACGAGAAGGTGAGGGATTGGACACTAGGTTACTGTCCAGGTCGGTTCTTTAAGCCTTCGATGGAAGGAATTAAAGGGTCTCCTCTCTGTTAAAGACACCTACACATATTCACCTAAATGCCCTTTTTGCAATTTAAATGAAGATATGGAAAGAAACCATCTCCTCCGTTGTCCAGCTTTTGTAGAAGAGACCAGCCTTTCTGCTAAATATTGGAGTGCAAGAGAGCGAATGATTTCATTATCAAGTGCTCGACATTAGATACCAACCAACCAACCAACATTGAGTCGGAGTTATGGCTGACGATGAACATGACTATGTTTGAAATCGCGATATCATGGAAGCATGAATCCTATGAGGTGAGTTGTTTAAACAATATGTTCTCCGATGAATTTTAATTGAGGTTCTTATTCGTAAATTAATGAATCATTTTTTACATCTTGCCTCATATTTCATGTTTTCTGCAAACACGGGAACTAGTTTTCAAGAAAAAAACTCTCATTTTCAACTGACATTGTGACTACCGGCCCTTTTTTTTTTGGAATCTCCATCAATATTCCAACGAAAAGCCGGTAGTCATAATGTCGTTTGAAAATGAGAGAGATTTTTCTCTTGAAAACTAGTTCCTATGTTTAAAGAAAACATGAAATGTGAGGTAAGATGTAAAAAATGATAAGAATTAAATGAATCGTGATTTCTTCTTACCTCATACTTCTATGTTTTTTTTAAACACAGCACTGCAGTATCGGCGACCCATTGTCACCATCCTCAGCTGTTTTCACAACTGTCAATTTTTTCTTTTGCCAGTAATTATCCAAACTGCCATCTGCTGTTCTTATGAAGGAATTATTTTCTAAACTGCCATCTAGTGTTCTTTTGAATGAATAATTTTCTAAACTGCCAACTGTTGTATTTTTTAATAACTTTGTAATCAAGCTCGGTGGAGAAATTGAAAAATCAGCTTTAGCCACACATAGTTTATTAGAGCATCATAGGATTGAAAAAGAAGCAAAACTTTTGAAACATCTATCTAAACCTTTGGATTTAACAGTTTGGGAAAAAATATATATTAAAAAAAAAACCATACTAGAACCATGAACTTCGAGATTCCAGACGAAGCGAGCTTGATTATAAGTTCTTCAAAAATACAACAGATGGCAGTTTAGAAAATGATTCATTCAAAAGAACACCAGATGGCAGTTTAGAAAATAATTCCTTCAAAAGAACACCTGATGGCCATTTGGATAATTACCGGCAAAAGACAAAATTGACAGTCGTGAAAACAACTGACGTGGTGATAATGGGTTGCCGATACTGCAGTGCTGTGTTTAAAAAAACATAGAAGTATGAGGTAAGAAGAAATCACGATTCATTCATTTCTTATGAATTGAACCTCATAATGTTAAAAATTCCCAAATTTAATATATAAATGTAAAAAATGACTGATTAATTTACGAATCCTCAACATAACCTGACCTAATTCTTTGATTTTAAAAATGATAAAACATTAGACTTTTTAATAATTAATACTATGAGGTTTTATATTATTTTTAGTCTGATCATCTTACCTCAATATTAACCCATTTAAATCGGATGACGAGCTGAGGTCGCATGATATTCTTAAGCACTAAAATCGTATGACGACCTGTGGTCGCGCAGTGTAGAGATCGAAAAAACTAATTTTTAGTTTATTTTGCTGCTCATAGACATCTGTTACATACACTTTTTCTTCTTCTACACATCCACAAGAATGCTATTTCATCCCCTCCTTGTCATTTAGAAATTTCCAGAATGAGTTTTACCCTAAGAAAGAATATGTGTCAGTAGTAAGAGAAATGGTGCCAAGGAAAGTTAAGGGTAGTGACAGTGATTGAATTAGGAAATTATTAGAGCGTGAATTAGGCAGTGATTCAGAAGTGATATATTTAGTGATGAGAGAAGTATTGACGAATCTATAAGTGATTCAGAAGCAACTTCTGCTGAAGAAGAGAGCGGTGAGAGTGATAATGAACTTATTGTCCCGCCACCTGCAAAAAAACAAAGCTGTATCACGCCAAGTGATTGGAAGTGGGTGAAATCTGAGAATAACCCTGTTGTATATCAGTTTAGTGGTGATTGTGGTGTATGTAATGAGATTAAAAATCAATATGAATATCAATCTCCTTCTGAACTCCAAATATTTTTAGATTATATGGGCCCTTTGTTTTCCGTAATAACTAAGGAAACTAACGACTATGCAAGGGAGCAGTTAGCGAATCCTGAAAGAAAGAGAAAGAAAGATGACGATAAATGGTTTGATGTGACAGAAGATGAGATGAAAGGCTATTTTTCGCTAGTGATACTAATGTCACAAGTACGAAAATCACGCTTACAACTGTACTGGTCTAAAAATAGATGCATCGAAACACCAATCTATGGGGAAACAATGAGTAGAGAGAGATTTCAACTTATCTCTCGTTTTCTTCATTTCTCAAATGACAGAAATGCTATTGATCTGGACAAACTGAAAAAGATTAGGCCAATCATAACACACCTGTCAGAGAAATTAAGTAATCTCTACTCACCTGCACAAGACATAGTACTAGATGAGAGCCTAATGAAAATTTAGAGGTCGATTATTGTATGTACAGTGTAACCGATCTAAGCGTTCGCTTTTTGGAATAAAGGTATACAAAATATGCGAGTCATCTACTGGATATTGTCATTCTTTTAAAATTTACATTGGAGATGACATTACTGATCCTATACTTCCTGCCAGTACAAATGTTGTAATGGACATGTGTCAACCATTGTTTGACCAAGGACACACTCTCTTCTTAGATAACTGGTACACTTCACCAGATCTTTGTACGAGATTGATATCCCGTAAACAAATGTAATAGGCACTGTTAGGCCTACTAGAAGAGAGATGCCCAGCGATATTTCTAGCAAGAAATTGAAGCCTGGCGAATATGAAATCTGGTCAGCTAACCATATTCTTTGTGTAAAGTGGAAGGACAATAAAGATGTTCACTTTCTTTCCTCTAAGCATCGATCAGCTGACATTAGGGGCACTGGAAAATTAAAAAGAAAGAGAGGTCAACAACCAAGAGAAGAAAGAAAGAAACCAGCTTGTGCTATCGAATACCAGAAGGGAATGGGAGGGGTAGACCTCCAGGATCAAGTAACTGCCCTTTTTCCTATTATGAGAAGGACAGTCAAGGGGTATTGCAAGATATTTTTTTATTTACTTGATATATGTGTTTACAACTCCTTCATAGTCCACAACAAGCTAACTGGCAGCAAGAAAAAAACTTTCTGTGACTTCAGGATCGCCCTTGCAACCCAGCTACTTGAATGTATTCACATGCCTGACTACAATGTACGAGGCCGACCTTCATCTAGTGCTACACCCCTAAGACTACAAGCAAAAAATTGGGGTCACTTCCCGATGCACATCCCACCCACAGAGAAAAAGAAAAAAAATGTTACTAAACGGTGTGTGGTATGCTACAGCAAAGGAAAAAGAAGTGAAACTGCATGGCAGTGTGAAAAGTGTAAAACTCCTCTTCACTTACCAGGCTGTTTCAAAGTCTACCATACCCAGACATCATACTAAATATATCCATTGGTGAGTACATAATTTCACTAACGTATTTACAGAATTTTAAGCCGGAATATTCAATAGTTCATTTTAAATTGATTTTTAGTTACTGGAGGTAATATTAAGCTGCTGCATTACATTTAAATGCCAGGCAGTAGGACTTGGGATTTAAATCAGGTTTCTTGGATAGCAGAGCTGGACTTTAAATGAGAGGTGGATGGGTTAATGTTGATTTGTTGTGGTTTAGGCAGCATAAGCCATTTAAGTGTCCAAAAAGCTACTTTTTTCATATTTTCCACTACAAAGGGCAAATTTTAAGGGTGTAGGAGTTGAGTATGACAACTCTCTTATAGCCTATGTTCATCCCAGGAATCTCCTGAATATTTTGTAAAAAGCCCCATCACAATCGGATCAACGGTATGCCTGTGCATGAAGTACGAACAAACAAACATTCGCCAACAAAGTTCTGATGATGAGACAGTTATAGTCTCGAAATCGCGATCAACTTAGAAAATATTTATGAGGAGAGGTAGGAAATATTTAATTTCACCATAAAAAAACATTCATTTTTATATATTAGATAATAGAATTCAACTTTTCGAGGTAAGATGCAATAGACTCGCCTTATTTATTAAGAAGAACCTCATAATGCTACTTCCTAATGTAATTTTATAATAAACACTTGCTCATTGTGTTCCTTTCTATTACACTTCTTTAGTTATTTGTTGAGTTTACTATTTTTCAGGTGGTTTGACATCACCTCGAACACCAGCTTCAGAGCCTTTGTCGCTAACTGAATCAATGCAGTTACTGGATGAGATTCTTTCAGATGGTAGGATGGAAAGGTTGGATAAGATTGAACGGCTTGAAGCAATTCTGTCTGTGATCACATCTCCGCCTGGTGGCAGCAGTGGTGCAGAGAACACACTTCCGTGTTGCACTTGCCAATGCCACAACGTTAGTCATTCCCAGAGCCCAGCTGCTGGAAACTCAAAGGAACAAGGTTTGTGTGACTTTTTATACAGTGCGATCAGTATAGCACTGGACAGCAGATGCGGGGATTTCACTGTACACTGCTGATGCACTCGCGGCTGGGAACGGACAGCATAGGATCGCGGTGATACAACAACACACATTTTCGTAACTATTTTACAAATTGTTGTACTTACCAACTTTATTGAAAGTGTCAAAAATGTATGGACAACGAAGGTGAACAGTTCCAGCACCTGTTTATTAAAACAGGTGCTGGAACTGTTCACCTTCGTTGTCCATACATTTTTGACACCTCTTTATAAAATTTGTTGTACGTCTGGGTGAAAATTTTTCTCTTCAAATGTAATTTATCCTTCAGTTTGAGGTGTCGAATTAACAATAAAAACATCAATAGAATCCCTATTGGCTTTATAAAGTAGTGTTTAAATTCCCAATAAATGTCTTCTTAACTAAGAAGCCGCCATTTGCAAAGATAGAAGCAAAGGCCTTCACAGCATTTGGTGCTGGGAATTACAGTGTATATAAGAGAAAAATTTGTGTTTAGGTCGGAACTTGCCCTGGTAGCTCAGATGGTAGAGCATTGGCCTAGAAAGCCAAAGTTCCCGGGTTCGAGTCTCGGTCTGGGTGAAAATTTTTCTTTTCAAATATAGATTATGGATTGTTGAACATGACGGAATTTTTACACCTGGGAATCGTGTTTCAAAAAGTCTTTGTACTTGGTTGGCAGACTGAGTTAACAAATATTGATCATAAATAAATACACGTTCAGTAGAAAAATTATTAGCCATTATACAGTTTACACTTTACATTTATACACACATCATTGAGTTTACAATTATACATGCCTGTTTTAAAAGATACAAATTTTAAAATTGAAATAACTTATACAGATGCCATTCAGTACACAAGGAAAAGTGAGCGAGCACCTTATCCACTCGAAACACAAAATCTGTCTGCGACAGTGAATGCATGGGAATGTGCTTGTATACAGCTGAGTCTGCACACATTTCAAGTTCCGTGTCTGCACGTGTAAGCCTTCGTCACCGCACAGCACAAACCCTGCGTCTGCTGTTGCACTGTATAAATCATTATCATCATTTACTGTTCATTACATGTATCTAGCTGTAGCTGATGACTTGAGTCCATTGCATAGTTATAATTCTTGAAGATCTAACTGATGATTGTTTCACGTGAATTATGTCTTCTTCTTCTTCTTCTTCCTTCCAAGTATTAGGCCAAGGCCTGTTACGATCCTATAGAAAATTTTCCCTCCAGCGTTTGAGGGAAATTCTCGTATAAGACTTGAAAGCATAATAATAGTCCCTTCGATTGGTTGCTGGCCAAAGGAAGGTGAATTATATGTAAACTCAGCAATAGTCCATAATTTATGTGTAGATAATAGTTTCTACTGAAGTCTAAGGTTAACACTGAATAAATTATTTCTGTGACACTTTGTGGATGTACTGCTCAACAGAATATGTTCTAAATCTTCTTCAGTTTGCCAGAGTGGATACATAGGTAAGTTAGGTTGAACCTGTGTATGTGTTAGTTACCATATGACCAATTGTTGATTTTGATGCAATTGTCTCACTCCGTAAATAATAAATTTAAGATTAAAGTTCAGATGAATTTTCTCACCTGAGCATTATTTGGAGATCAACTTCCCCATTCTTAACTAGATTCAGTCAATGGAATACCATTTTTCATCATTGACTTGCTGCTCCTTTTAGTTTGACCTTAGCCTCTTTATGTCAATCATCTATTCACTTTGACTAGTGGCTCTTGCTTTCCAATTCCTTACACCTACTTTTCTAAGATCTCTAAATAATCCATTGTAACCTATTATCTATGTCAACAGAGTTGATAGAAGAGACGCCATTTTACTATCCCCACTACTGTAGGGGTGCATACAATAACTAGGCCAAAGCTAGGAATGTGGCTATTACCAGTTATAAACCAACTCCCCCAAAGCTGTGAAAACCAGAAAATAAAATATTATAATTTATCCTTTTTTCAGAGGATTTTTGTAAAAAATATGATATATAGTTTTTATTTCCTGGCTTATTTTGTTATACTTTGAATTTATATTAAGATTTCTATAACTAATATAATACAAAACACACAGTTTTAGTATGATAATTTGCAGAGTGGCAGATGGGCGGAGGGCCATCTATTGTTAATAGTGTAGTTCAGTACTGACATTGTATTGACTGCACAAAAAAATTTGTCTTTCTCAGTAGAATGATCTTAGTTCTAGCAGTGTGGTGGATTTTGGAATTGTCTTGAAAATTCAGTTAATACACAATTTATTTAGTAGAATTAAGTGTTTAGTTAGCGTTTAATAGATTGTTTTTATACATTTTTTAAAAATATTTAGATAATAATTTTTTTAGTAATACTTAGTTATTGTGTAATAGATACAAGGAAAACACAGTTAAACGTTTGAGTGTGTGTGTGTGTATATATATATATATATATATATATTAGTTTCGGTATACATTTGAACATAATTTAGACACAGTAGAAGTTGGTATTTAAATATGCATATAAAGGAGATGTTAAACAAGTAGAAACAAAAAAAAAGTATATATAGGTATAAGTTTTAAAAATAACTATTATATATTATATTACTATTACAAATTTTTGAATTGTTCAGTGTATAATCCAATATAATTTTATTTTCATAACATAATTTAGAAGTAATATAATATTTAATTTTAGGAAGTTATATTTTGAGGTTATTTTAATTATATTATTTTTGGTCTGGACATCTTACCTCAATATTAATATTGAGGTAAGATGTCCAGACCAAAAATAATATAATTAATAATTTAGAAGACTGATGTATGTGTAACAGAGAGTAGTACCTTTCCCTTTACTAGCTGCCTGTACCTGCTAGTGGAATGAGTGAAGGGAGGATCTCTATCAGCTGGTTTGAAATAGAGAATAGGTCCGTCAACTTTCATCCTGCAATCTAGTTTGGTATATAGTATCTTTTTGGGTAAGCTTCAAATCATTCATTTTGCATACATTCTCATTATAGATATCCTCAACTCGTGTCCAACTCAGGATCGGGTCAAGGGATGAGATGAGATCAGCCCCTATATATAGTGGTCTGTGAATGGCAAGGGTGCCAGCTGACCATGCCTGACACACCTATTCAGGGACAGATGAATGAAATGAAACAAAACGGATGAGATGAGTATGGAGAAATGATGGAATGAAATTGTGGCAGAGGAAAACAGGAGGAACCCCGAGAAAAACCTGCCCAAACTCCGTTTTGTCCACCACCAAACCCACATGGAGTGACCGAGACTCAATCTTAGGATCCCAGCGGTGAGAGGCGAGTGTCTAACCACTTGTGCCACAGAGCCACCTCATCTCATTATATCTAGATTTAATGTCTATAACTATATCCATATCTTCATATAATTTGTATTTTTCCTGGTTTGTACTTCTTCTTTTTCTTCTTCCTTTGGCTTTACTGTCCTCTAAGAACCTTGGCCTCCTTCATAACATCTGCCCATTCTTCTCTATTCCTAGCTTTCTGCCTCCATCTTTTAACCTTATGATGTTCTTTTTCTGACTTATCAGTCTGGCAGTTGCTTTGAAATTTCTGAACAATTATATTTTGTACTTATTCTTCATGTACCTATCCTTAATTGTCATAAATTTATCTTAAGATATTTTTCTTTCCAAGTTGCCAACCATTGAGGTAGCAAGTGAAATATAAAGGTATACATTTCTAATTATAAGCTCTAGACGATCAAGGATGGATAGAAAAGAGACCCAAATAAAACTAAAAACACAAAATTATCCCATCAATATAAAACTTTGCAGGATTTGGAACTTCCAACACAAGTTAAAAAAAAGATCTAAATAGAAAATTGCCTAAATTACAGGAAATGGTATTATATATATATATATATATATATATATACGATATGAAAAGAAAAAAGAATGCTTGAGTCGGGATTTGAACTCGAGTCTCTAAAGTCTGTACCTTTAGCGCTCTAACCAACTGAGCTACCCAAGAATTCCAAGACAAGCATACAATTTTCTTATACATGTAGTATTCTCAATTCACACAAGAGGTAGCGGAAAGATCTTCCGTCTGCCATCTAGCGGCTAACATAACAGTTAAGCAAATTATTAAAGAGAATATTTACTTTTATAGCAGTAATGCTTGTATATATAGATATTATAAATATAATATTTATAATATCTATATATATATATATATTGAATTCAATTATTTGTCGTTGTTCATTCCTTATTATGTAGAGGTCCAAAAATGGGATTTGGTTATTCTTTTCTAATTCCATAGTAAATTTTACAGATTCATCTTGAAGATTGAATAATTTCAATTCATCTTCAATATATTTAGAATTTATCACATAGAAAATATCATCCACATATCTATATGTACATTTAAACATCCAGGGATAAGCATTGGTGATATGACACTTTAATAACCCATAAATAAATTTGCCAAAAATGGTGTAAGTGGGTTTCCCATAGCCAGACCTAAGATTTGTATATAAAATTTTCCATTGAAGGTGAAAAAATTATTGTTGATACAAAGTTTTGTAAGATTTAAATATTCTTCTATTATTTATCTTTCTAGTTTCGAGGAATTTAGCCATTTTTCTAAAATATTTAACATCTTTCCAATTGGGATGCTCGGAAATGAAGAAACAACATGAAAAGAAACCTATCTGTCATTACAATCCAATGAAACATTATTCAGTTCTTTTACTAATTCAACTGAATTTACAACCCTTTTGTTGTCGAAACTTGGTAATTCATTAAATTTCTTGGTAAGCCACTTTGCCATAATGTAACAAGGTTAGACAAGATTAATAATAATGGGTCTCATCTTATTCCCCTCATTGTGTATTTTTGGTAGTCCATACAATTTTTGGTTCTGTGGGTTTGATACGTTTAACTTATATTTCTTTTGATCATTAATGGTATATTTGTTGTTTTTAATGTATTATTAAATTATTTTATTGCTTTTGGGAGAGGATTGTATGTAGTTTCTTCATATTCATTAGAATTTAAGAGAAGGTTAATTTTATATTTGAAGAGAAAAATTTTCGCCTAGACCGGGACCCTTGGCTTTCCGGGCCAAGTGCTCTACCAACTGAGCTACCGAGGCAAGTTACGATCTAGACGCAAATTTTTCTCTTATATACGTTGTAATTCCCTATCGCCAAATGCTTTTGAAACCATTGCTTCTATCTTTGCAAATGGCGGCTTCTTAGTTAAGAAGACATTTATTGGGAATTTAACATTACTTTATAAAGCTAGTAAGGCTTCTAATGATGTTTTTATTATTCATTTAACATTTCTCAATGAAAGATAAATTATATTTGAAGAGAAAAATTTTCGCCTAGACCGGGACTCGAACCCGGGACCCTTGGCTTTCCGGGCCAAGTGCTCTACCAACTGAGCTACCGAGGCGAGTTACGATCTAGACGCAAATTTTTCTCTTATATACGTTGTAATTCCTTTTCGCCAAATGCTTTTGATACCATTGCTTCTATCTTTGCAAAATGTCTTCTTAACTAAGCCGCCATTTGCAAAGATAGAAGCAATGGTTTCAAAAGCATTTGGCGATAGGGAATTACAACGTATATAAGAGAAAAATTTGCGTCTAGATTGTAACTCGCCTCGGTAGCTCAGTTGGTAGAGCACTTGGCCCGGAAAGCCAAGGGTCCCGGGTTCAAGTCCCGGTCTAGGCAAAAATTTTTCTCTTCAAATATAATTTATCTTTCATTGAGAAATGTTAAATGAATAACAAAAACATCAAGGTTAATTTTGTTTAAATAATCGTCTAAAATAACTATTTTATTTCCCTTATCTGCATTTGAAATTGCTGCTTTTTTGTCGCTGATGTTTTTCAAAGTTTTCATATTCTTATATTATTTGTTTTTTTTCTTTAGATTTTCAAAAGCTATTTCATAATTTTTTCTTACGATAATTTTATCTTCAACTTTAAGCTCTGATATTGCAATCTCGATGTCAGCAACATAATCTTCTATTTTATTTGAGAAATTAGTGCAAGTTTTAAATCCATGATTCAATAATTCTTTCTTCTTCAGTCAATTCTATTTTTGAAAGATTAACTACATTGTTGTTTGTTATTTGAATTTTTGTTGATTGATTCATTTCTATTGCTAACTTTTTCAGTTTTTGATTTAGTTAAATTGTAACATTTCTGGATTAGAGTATTAAATTTCTTGTTTTGTTTAGCAGTTTTCTTCCGAATTGTGAAATTCAAACTTCCAAAAAGTTTTTTGTTAAATTGTATACATAGGAAAAACAAAAAGGAATTTGGACACTCGCACAAAATAACACTTTAGATATATTAAAATGGTGAAATTGAAAAAGAGGCCAAACTTCTAAAACTTTGGAAAGCCATTTAGAATTGACAGTTTGGGAGAAAATATATATTCAGATATTCAGAAGAACAAATTTAGATCCATGAATTTCAAAATTCCCAATGAATAGGACCTGATCTCAAAGTTCATCAAATCAACACTAGATGGCAATGTTATAGACGGAGATTCCAATGAAAATCTGGTAGTCATAATGTCGGTTGAAAATGGGAGAGATGTTCTTCTTGAAAACTGCAGGTCCCGTATTTAAGAAAACAAACTATGAGGTAAGATAAAAAAAATGACTCATTCATTCATTGAATAAGAACGTCATAATGTTATTTCTCATATTTAAGTATGATGTTACATCGTTCAGGAGAACTACTTCTTACTCTCTCTGGTCCACCAACAGAAGTGTTGAGTACAATACTAGCATCAGAACAAACTCCTGAAAGAAAGGAATGGTTTTCTGATAGCACCCACAGTTTAACCAAGCTTATGAAAATAAACATGCCAGAAAATGTGGTGTTTCCATTATTTTATCTACCACCTGTACAATATTTTATGTTAATTTTCCTTTTCAGAAAATAAATTTGTCCAGGACTGGAACATGTTAAACTAAATATAACATCAAATTTTTCCAGAAACGTTACAATTTAACTAACCAAAAACTAAAAAAAGTTAGCAATAGAAATGAATCATTCAACAAAATTCAAATAATTATAACAATGTAATGTTCATATTATTCGTTTTTAAACATCTTAATGATGGACAAATATAATAACAATGTAGTTAACCTTTCAAAAATAGAATTGACTGAAGAAGAAACCAATGGATTTAGAGTATTAAATTTCTTGTTTTGTTTAGCAATTTTCTTCCGAATTGTGAAATTCAAACTTCCAAAAAGTTTTTTGTTAAATTGTATACATATGAAAAACAAAAAGGAATTTGGACACTCGCACAAAAGAACACTTCAGAGATATTAAAAAAATGGTGAAATTGAAAAATCAGCCATTGCAGCACATAGTTTGTTGGAGAGTCATAAAACAAGGCAAGATGGCGATCGCAGTGAATACACATGTAGAAAGCGCTCTGCAGAAATTGAAAAGTATAGCGGAAATAAATGGATATCTGAAGAAAGATGTGAAGGAAGATTTATTAAATGCGGTGAGTACCTTGGATGAATATTTCAGTAAAATAAGTGAAAAGCAGAATAGAGTAAATCCCGAGAACAATAACCTATCAAATGAATCAGAAAATGTATACATGAGCGAAGCAAATGTGTCGGCAGAGGGAGAGGACAGCTTTGGCAGCGGGACATGTGGCGCTATCTAGTGACAGTAAGGAAGAAACACCACGCGACCACCAACCAGTACCGACAACTTGCGGAGAGACTGGAAACCACAACAGCAGCCAGATCTCAACTAGCATTCCGCTAGAGAAGAAAATCATGAACAGTGTTGCAATGAAGATGAATGAAATGATCGATATGTTTACTAACAATATAAGGAACATGATAAAGGCAGAAGTTGAAGGCAACTACCAACAACAAACGCCGACAGTAGACCAAGATCACAAACAAACAGTAATAACAAAGACCCACAACAGGAAAACAAATAAAGAACAACCACCTCCATCTCGTAAGGAATCGCGTGAACACGACTACAACCCAGAATCGGATATTAACGAGGGGGAATGGACACAAGTAACTGGCAGGAGAACAAGAAGGCTAGCAAAACAACAAAATTCAGTGAGCGGCTCTGGACCAAGAGATGAAGACCTACAAGCTGCAGACAGGAAAGCCTGGCTCTTCGTGGGACGCCTGAAGCCACAGACAACACCGGAAGCCATGAAGAAATTCCTAACTAAAAGAGGAATCAAAGAAAATGTGTCCTGCGAAGAAATCACAAATAACTATAACACTAAAGCATTCAAAGTGGGTATCCCCTACGACTACATAACCAGGGTTAATGAAGAGGATTTCTGGCCAACAGGAATAGTCGTCAGGCGATTCAAATTTCGCGCCTTTCGCCCCCAAAGGGTATATGAAGGTTACGGCCTCGAATAACGAGCAAAATAAACTCATAAAAAGAAGCAGCCAAAACAGAAAAGACGCACTAGGAAATTTAAAAATCTTATTATGGAACATAGAAGGTATAAAAAGTGCAATGACCATGAGCCCGGAAAATTTCCTAAAAGAGTACGACATAGCAATCCTGACCGAAACCTTTCTAACAGAGAACTGGCAACATCCAAATTTCTATGCAACACACCTTATGGCTAGACAAGGCGAAAAAGGCAGACCTTCTGGAGGGATAACTATCTTACTAAAACCACATCTGAGACCCATTATAGCAACAAAACAACAGGAAAACACTCTACTACTCGAAACGGACTACCTAGTGATAATAGCTGCATATTTCAAACCGAACATGACAGCAATTGACATAATGGATGAACTAGGCCAAACCATCACCCAGTACAAGCAGGACAAACCAATAATCATCGCAGGAGATCTAAACTGCAGACTAGACTCCCAAAACTATAAAACAAAGTTGGTATTGGAAAAACTACAAGAGGAAGGATTCACATTATTAAACAACCCTAAGATACCTACATACATCTCTCACAATGGCAAGAGTGCAATAGATATCGCACTCACAAAAGGTACTATAATAGGAAATATAACTACATTATGGAATGCAAACCACTTGGCATTAAGGAAACATATACCACTAGAAATAAATATTCAAGGTAAATGGGAAAAGACACAGGAAGAGACAACACAACACCTATCAAGGAAGATAGACATAGGAAAAGTAGAAGCTAAGATAGAGACAAAAACGCAGATAGAAACGTTAATAGAAAATGGGAGACTGGAGGAAGCTACTCAAATGTTAGGCGAAATACTAAGACAAGCCACGAATCACCGAATCAAAAGAAGAGCAAAACCCTGGTTCGATAATGAATGCTACAGACTAAGAAGAGATACCTTAGATACTTTACAACAACTGAAACAAAATACCGAGAACCACGCTCTTCTACTCACATACGCCGAGAAGAGGAAACACTACAAGAGAATAATAAAAGAAAAGAAAAGCGCCTTCTTGGAGGAAGAGGGCAGGATGCTAGCGGAGAGGCCAAGAAAGACCCACATTAGCACTCCGCCCAAAGAACAAGCGCAAACACACTACATTGACATGGAAATATGGGAGTCGCATTTCAACAACATACTCAATAGAGAGGGACCAACCTGCGGCAAAAGGAACCCTCAAGAAATTTTACAACACCAATGCCACAAACTGGATACCCCTGACCACAGAAGAAGTTGGATATGCAATATGCAACTCCAAAAACAAGAAAGCAGCGGGCCCGGACGGAATATACAATGAATACATAAAAGACACGGCACATCTGTTAGACCAGGTTTGGACAAAATTATACAACAAATGCATACAAACAGCCTCTATACCTGAACAATGGAGAAAATCAACTGTCAAGGTATTATATAAAGGGAAAGGAAACCCGGAAGACCCCAACAAATATAGAGGTATCGCTCTGGAAAATTGTCCCTTCAAAATTTTCACCAAATTAATAACAGGACGAATAAGGGAGGAAATAGATGAGCATCTACCAGAAAATCAATTCGGGTTTAGAAAAGGAAAGTCAACTCTAAACGCAATCGAACTCTTGTTGAAACATATTTGGGAAGCATTAGAAGACAGAGAGAAATGTTATACTGTCTTCATAGACTTCACGAAGGCCTTCGATCTACTAGACAGGCAACTAGTGATAGAAAAACTAAAGGAGACACTAGGAAACAACAACATATGGACGAACCTCATTAATACACTGCTGAGCTGGAATGAAATATATGTCTCAGATAACATCATGATGTCAAAACCGATCATTCAAACAAATGGAGTACTGCAGGGCGATCCACTAAGCTCCTTACTGTTTATACTAGCAACCGAAGAAATCCTTAGAATTACCCAAAAAGATGGTATCTTCTCGTGTGCATATGCGGACGACATCGTAATCGGTTCCAGAGACATAACAACACTTCAGGAAACAATAAACGAAGTGGAAAATTGGTGCTCCAAGAACAAGCTGGACATTAATATATCAAAAACGGACACAATGATCTTCAGAAACGGAGGAAGAGCCGCCATAAATGAAGAGATATACATAAGGGAAACTAAACTGAAAATAGTACCAGACTTCAAATACCTAGGCATCACGCTACAAACAAGCGCAAAATGCTTCACAAAACATATCACAGAAAAGACACCCAGGCAATAATGGCAATGCATGAAATAAGAAACATCAGATCCCTCACCTTAGAGACGGCAATGCTGTTATTTAGAGCAAAAATTCTACCAATACTGACATACGGCATAGAAATCATATGGACACATTTAACAATGAAGAAGCTTTCCTCTCTAGAAAGGGTGAAAGCGAGATATATAAAGGCAGTATTAGGAGTGTCAAAAGTAACACATTCAAGACTCGTATACCTACTGGCGAAGGAAACTTTCCTCATCGACGACCTCAGAACAAGCATACTCTTACCCAGCACCAGCGCATCTGAGCAGCTGCTAGCAACATTGAACAGAAAAAGAGAAGAAATACATCCAGAATTCTACAGCACCGGGGAAATGGTGGACCGTGCGTGGACAAAAGAAAATTTCGAAATGAGACACGTCATCACTAGGTTGGCAGTCCATGGATTCCACCACCTGATATGCAACAACACAAAATTTCATGAAGCAAATATAGACTGTCAATGTACGCTATGCGAAAAATCGTGTGACCGATATCACATTGAGCTATGCACAAAAAGAACAAAAACAGTGTGTGAATATGCAAATATGTAAATTTAAAATGTATTCTATTTTAATCCTGGCTATTTGGCTGCAATAAAATTATTATATAAAATTGAATAGTAATGATTAATGAATATTCTTGTTAAAAATACATCGAACAGAGATTGTCAGATGGTGTTGTTAATAGCCCTAGTTATCTGGCTTTGGAGTTAAGAGAATTGTACAAGTGGAAAAAAAAAAAAAATGGTATTTGTACCATGTCTTGAATGGTGTAATGGACTGCACACCAACTTACAGAAACAGAGGTCCGGGGTTCGATTCCCAATTCAGACATTAATTTTTCTTTTCAAAAAGTGAATTTGTCCATGACTGGAACATGTTAAATTAAATATAACTTCAAAATTATTATGAGTTAGTTATTTTGACTCGCCTCATATTTTTTTTTATATTCTGCAGACTATAGTTTTGTCGCATCTATGCAACATTGTCAATGCATTCTAACTGTTGTGTATGTGGTTGTCATCCTGTAGGTTGATTTCTACATTCTCTGTTGGCTGACCGATGAACTTCCAAATAATTTTTTTTTTCTTCCTTTTCCCAGGAATTTCAAAATTCATAGTTTTCTCCTTATTCTTGTGGATGTAAATTTTCTCCCAAATTGTGAGATCCTTAGATTTCTCTAACTGTTTCAGTAATTTGGCCTTTGTTTCAATTCTCTGTTTTTCTGACCATGTATGTGCAGCTATTGCAGACTTTTCTGTTTCTCCATTCTAAGATGTTCTTTCAATCATTTATTCAAGTTCCTTTTTGTTTTTCCTATGTATGCTTTTTCAAAATCTTTACAATCAATTGATAAATCCCTGATTTGTTGCCATCATCAATCTTTTTATTTTTTGTTGGTTTTAATTAATTTATTCAAACTGTAGTCACTTTTCGGTGCTAATTTAGTGTTAAATTTCCTGAATTTTTTACCAATTTCTTTATCTGTCTGAAGAGTACTTTCATTTATCACTTTTTGTTTTTTTTGAATTTATTTATTTTCTTATGAATCATCTTTCATTCAAAACCAATCTCTTTTGCTATTTTTAATATTTTTTTATCTCTATATTAAAATTTTCTTTAACATTCACAAGTCTGTATGTTAAACTATGTATATTAAGCCAAAGGTCGTGGGTTCAAGCCCCAGTCTGAGCGTATAATTTTTCTCTTCAAATACTATTAAAGACTGCCAGTTTATGTGCAATGTGTTTGAAACCTGTTGCTTTAATATAATTACACTGGTCGACAAAAATAAACTGTTTTTCTTTCACAAAAATAAAAATATGAGATTTTAGAAGTATTTTTCATCCTGAATTTAAATATCATTTCAGTTTTTTTTTTCCTGTCAGGCAAGAGTTTTCTGTGATATTCATTTACATTTTTTATAATTTTTAATAAAATCCATCAACTCTAACTCATTCTGACTTACCTAGAAGGTGGTAGATTTTGGGCATATTTTGCATCTGGAACATCTCTCTTCATGGTTCAACAGTAGTCAGCCAGCATATTAGAACTCCACTTGCCTTGGTACCTCTTTTCCATTGTGGAAACTTGCTGATGAAAACGCTCACCGTGCTCATCAGAGACAGCCCTTAAATACAGCTTCAATAAAATCACTGTATATAAGGTAAAGGTTCCTATGACAGGTCAAAGAGAATGCTAAAATAAATTTTAAAAAAGTAGCTGTCACAAAAAAAAACTGTGCCTGACGGAAAAATTCTGACTACATATCTGAATTAGTATGAAAAAATGCACTAGATTTGCTAATCAGATTTCTTGTGAAGAAAACCTTGTCGACCATTGTTATCAATGTGTGTTTCTTTCCTGTAAATTCCAAATTCTATTTTCCTTTTTTCTTCATTTCTCTTCAATTTATGGTCTAAAAATGGTATTTCTTGGTTATTTTCAACTTCCATAGTAAATTTAATTCTTAATAAATGAATATCCTACAAATATTAAATAACATCGAAAGTATAAGAATGAGTTTACCATGGAGAGTAATTTAATTTTTTTTTTAAGTACAATAAAAATTGGATGATTTATTTCAGGTGTTGGTAGCCCTAGAATGTCTGCACTTGCCAGCTCTAGTGGTCAGGCTGAAGTGGCAAGCCAGACATTGTCAACGGGTGATATTGTGATAACAAGAATATTCTTCACTGAAGAGGAGAAGGAACGGGAGAAGACTCTTACATCAAGCCCTAAAAGAGGTCCTATTTCTCATCAATCATCTGCTTCCTCCTCCTAGGGTACTACTTAGGAGTCAAAATTTTTAACCTCATCTTCCAGGAACAGTAGTTGAATGTTTCAGGAAAATCTCATATTATCACTTGGCATATTTTACAATATGATTTTATAGAGTTGATTCTTGGTAGATATAATATTTTATCGTTATAATATTATATTTAAAATAATTATACTATTAAATAAACATAGGAACATATATTTTATGTTCAACATTGAAAACAGAAATTGATTTTTACTAATTTACAAATTTGTAAATATGATGTGGAACATCATATACTTAATGTTTTTAAGAGGGGTGTCAATAATTTCTTTGTAGTTATTTCAAGTTTTACTTACACTTTCATGCCCGAACTTCATATCACAATCAGGAGCAATCTTCAATTTTCATAAGACTTAAAATCCCCTATATTTTACCAGAGACTGCATCTGGCAATCTCAAATATTGGCTTGAAACTGACTCTGTATTCGAATTACCTTGATTCATTGGTAGACCACACTGCTGTCCAATCAGGAGTCAGATACAATTTTTTTCAAAATTGACTGTGCAGAGAATGCATTGCAGAAAAAAGTATAAATTAGCCAGATAGTTAGTGGGGGAGCCAGTCTGAAGCCAGCCCTTGAGGATACCAGATACAGTCTCTGGCAAACTGTCACAGCTTTTTAAGTCTCATTACCATGGCCAACAAGCCTGAAGATATCTCCAGATTGAATATTCAAGTTTTGTTGGTAATTCACTAATTATTATTCATGCTTTTAAACATGTAGAAATTAAATAAAGTTAATTTTATGTTTAACTTGCATCTCAGTGAGTATAGATTTTAATGGTTTTTTTTAAATCAAGAATTTCTTTCACTAATTTTAGAGCTGATGAAAATTTAATTCAATATATTGTTCAATTTATTCCCTGATCAGATTTAAAAATTACATTAAATATGAAGAATTATGCAATAGAAGTGACTTGTTACATTTTTATTTTAAAAAAATATATATTTTGTATTGAGTTTTTATTTTACATAAAGTTGACTGGAATGAATGTTTTCTATAAAATAATATACCATATTTACCCAATTATAGACTGACCACAAATGATAAGCCAAAAGTAAAAAAAAAATATATAAAGTAAAACATTGTAAAGAGAAATAATTGGTTGTAATTTAAGACCAAAATTTTACATTTTTGTAATTTTAACCACTTTCAGTTATCCCTCAGTTAATGGATATAACTGATCCAAATTTTTCACTTGACATATCTCTGTTGCTATCCTAGTGTTGTCAAAGAGGATTCAAAATTGAACATTTTAAGTGCTCTGGTGATGTAGTTGGTACTGTCAGAAAGAGGTCTTCCTACTTTACCAACATGAATTGTGATCCCAATTTTAAATAAAGAAGTCAATCATGTAGGAACACGCCATAGCCGAGTGGTTAAGACAGGATGTCTTGGCACCAAGCTCTGAGACTTGAGCTGATTCGAGTCTCCATGGGGGAAGAAATTTTTTCATGGAATTTTAGCCGGTATGGGACCGGTGCCCACCCAGTATCATGAGGAATTTGGGTAGCTACAATAAGTGGCAGCTCCAGGTTGAGAAAACCAGCTATAACTGCTGGAGGATCCAACATGCTGACCACATGTCATCTGTATGCTGGCTGTTGAACTTCTACCACTGTGATTAGTACATGTGGATGTGAGGCCAGCAGGTAGACCAAGGGCCTTCTAGCCTTGTCGTGCCATGTAGTAATATCAGGAAGGAACTCTACTGTTATATTATTTTTAGTCTAATCATCTTACCTCAATATTAATGTTGATTTGTTCTTGAACATGTTTCAAAACAATTCTCTTTTAACGTCAGCTTTTTCCAGAGTCTGGAAAAGCTGACGATAAAACAGAATTGTTTTGAAACATGTTCAAGAAAAAATCAACATTAATATTGAGGTAAGATGATCAGACTAAAAAATAATATAATTAAAATAACCTCAAAATATAACTGAACTGTACTGTACTTAGTCTGTTTTTTAGAACTCTTGTTATGAGGTGAATGTCCCATGTTCATGGGGGATTGTGAGAATAAAACAGGAATTCAACATTTTGATTACCACAACCTGACAACTTCAAGTAAAACTCCAGAAAATATGTGAACCACTGATCTCTCTCTTTCACTTCATCCCTTTGATGGAGTGTGTAACTTTCCCAGCCAATAGTACAAACCCCTACACAGTATTGCCACAATAACAGTTTCTTCACTTCTTTTGAATCCATTTGAAAGTGGGTCCATAACAATAGTATTGGAGTGGAGTTGACAACTGCCATTTTTTAAATTTATTAGGTTTGATAGTCCTACACCATAGCCAAGTGATTAAGGCAAGATGCCTTGTTGCAGAGCTATGGGACTTGTGCTGGCTTGGGTTTTCCATGGAGGAAGAAATTTTCTCATGGATTTTTGGCCAGTATGGGATTGGTACCCACCCAGCATCATGAGGAATTTGGGTAGCTATAATAAGTAGTGGTTCCAGGTTGAGAAAACCTGCTACAACGGCTGGGGACCTGACATGCTGACCACATGTCACCTGTACACTGACTGTATTATTGTCTATCTCTGTGATCAACACATGTGGATGTGAGGTCAGCAGCCAGATGGTAGGTCAAGGATCTTCTAGGCCTGTCACACGATCAAGTTTATTAGGTTTGATAAACCCCATGTAAATATGTAACTTACAGTTTTACAATTTTAAGGTACAGTGTACCAAAACAGCTGTAACTGAATTATATCTTAATAAATATAAAAATCAAATAAAACTATAAGTTTTATTTTTATTTTATTAATAATGTAAATCTATGTTGCCAAAATCATTGTACCTCACTCAGTAGAAGTCTGTGAGTAATAGAGTAATACAAGTGTCAGTAACAGCAATAATGGCAATACTACATTAGTATAATGAATGAATGAGTCACTTCTTATCTTACCTCATAGTTTGTTTTTTTAAACATGGGAACTGCAGTTTTCAAGAGAACACCCCTCTCATTTTCAACCGATATCATGACTCGTATTAAATATAATAATTATAATTAATTAATAAATTTAATAGAGTTTTTGTGAGAATCGGAATATCTTACCTCAAATTATTGTTGAGTTCAGTTTGAACATGTTTTGATATAATCCTCCATATCATTGTCAACTTGCCCAGACTGAAATAAATTTAATATTCCCATATTTAACTACATTAGTATGTTTGTCTCTTTTCCTACCCTCTCTCTCTCTCTAGCATTCTTGACACACAGAACTGGTAGGTTCAAGCCAGGGTTTTACATGAAGTTGTCAGGCTATGACATTGAAATATCAAATTTCTGCTTTATCCTCACAATGCCACTAGGCATGGGACAGTCATCTCTCATAACAAGAATTCTAAAAAAATGTACTTAGAACAGTAAATTTCTGGACCATATATATATATATATATATATATAAACTTTTGTCGTGGTCAATTTCTGAATCTTAGTAGGTAGATAAGTATTTGTAAAGATATATTTGAAGAGAAAAATTATATGCTCAGACCGGGACTTGAACCCGACACCCTTGGTTCTCTAGACCAATTGCTCTACCACCTGAGCTACTTGAGCAAGTACCAATCTAAATGCAAATTTCTCTCTATATACGTTGTAATTCCCACCCACCAAATGCTATGAAGCCTTTACTTCTATCTTTGCAAATGGCAGCTCCTTTATTAAGAAGACATTTGGGGATTATACATTACATTATAAATGCCAGTATGGCTTTTTTCAATGTTTTTATTATTAATTTCATACATCTCAATGATGGATAAATCATATTTGAAGAGAAAAATTATATGCTCAGAGCGGGACTAGGGCCCTTGGTTCTCTAGACCAAGTGCTCTACACCTGAGCTACCTGAGCAGGTACCAATCTAAACACAAATTTCTCTCTATATACGTTGTAATTCCCGCCCACCAAATGCTATGAAGCCTTTGCTTCTATCTTTGCAAATGGCAGCTCCTTTATTAAGAAGACATATTTGGGAATTATACATTACATTATAAATGCCAGTACGGCTTTTTTCAATGTTTTTATTATTAATTTCATACACCTCAATGATGGATAAATCATATTTGAAGAGAAAAATTATGCTCTGAAAAATTGTTCTTGATAGCTTCTATCTTCAGCTTGTTAAGTTTGACTTACAATTGTATAAATATGGTATATTAGAATTTATAAATGCTCTCTTGGTAATATGTATTAAATATTAATGAGCCACTTCTACTTTGTATATCTTTCATACTTAATTTATTGTTGTGTACTGTAAATTTCCAAGAATCAACTGAGACGTTTTCAAAAAGCTCAATAAGTTATATATAATAGCTGTGTGATAATTACTGAGATTTGGGGTAAACTAGTTGAATAATAGCAATACTTCAACGCGTCTAGGAGACAGCATCTAGATGAGAAAGTTTTCAACTAGACGTCACAAGTGCCAATGCTCAGGAGTATGTGGTAGGATGTCTTCCTACATTTGAATAACTCAAATGACATGACGAATCAATCAACTGACTGACTGTATGTTTATTACTGCTTGACTGACAGAATCGATGACAGTAACACTCTACTCAGTTTTGTTTCAGTAGCGAGATTGAATGAAATCTGTTTTTCTAAGTTGTTGCCTACGATAATTCACTAGATTTCATTCCAAAATGATTCATGAAAGTGATAAAATATCCCCCATTTTTTAAAACTTTGATAATTTTAACTTATTTGCCTTTGTTTAAAAAAGTGATAATTTTTATATGAAATTAATAGTAGCAAGTTTCTACCAATGTGAAGTTGCAATCATAAAATATTTGTAGAAGTGAATAAATGTATACCTTATATAAACACTTTAATTCTCGTAGATACTAAAATATCTTAAAATTGTTTTTAGGTAATGAAAAATTATCATTTAATATTTGAGGGTCTTGGGGAGTAAAACATGGTAATTGACATATTTAAATTAATATTGGGAAGTAAACATTATGAGGTTATATCATTAATAGTCAGTGGAGAACATATATTTAACGACTCACCTCATATAATTTCTTTGATACTGGCGGTTTCAGACAATATCTTGTCCCTCTTCAGTGGAAGCCATGACTGAAGAGGGACTAGATAATGTCTGAAACTGCCGGTATCAAAGAAATTTGAAATTATATGAGGTGAGTCGTTAAAAATATGTTCTCCACTCACTATTAATGGTAATTGAAATTTTGGTTTGAACATATTGGTCTCAAATATCAAGTTAGACATACAGGAGTTTGTAGTTACCAGAAAGAAAAATCTAGACACTTCTGCAATCTGTTGACATATACAAATTAATTGTTTCAGTACATTCAAAATAAAAGATAATATAACTATATATATCATTTTTCCCCAAAATATCAATTACTGAGCCCCTCAATTTCTAGAAGTTAAGTAGGTATATTATTTATTCTCACAGGCTTTGCTTAACAAAGTTTGTTGTAGAATATATTTAATATGACTTGACAAACTGATAGCTGCTGTGAATTATGGGAAATGAAATATTTTGTACAAAATATTTGATTTGAATATAAATTATTTTACATGTTGAATGGTTTACATTAGGTACATTTGAAATCTTGTCACTATATGTCATGGTTTTGTCAATGGCATTCTGGTATAGAATAGTGGCTAATGTTTACAAAGTATATTTAAGTTAATAATACTTGTGAAGTGTGTTTTGTCACCAGATTCCACTTACAATTTCTTTAATTTGGCTCATTATTTGTCCATTAGTTCACTGCCAGCAAACATACATCATATTGTAATGTACATAGTGAGAAATTTGCTTAGAAGATAGACTTCATCTTACTTTAAAAAATCAATGACGGAACTGATTAACATGAGACAGCTTCAGATATACATTTTAACGAGTTTCATGTAGGTTAATAATAATTGTTACTGCAAATATACGTATTTTTATAGATGCTTTTTCTTGTTTTCTTGTGTTGTCAGCTATAATAAATATTTATTTTTTATGTTAGAGAATTGTTTTTCTTAACTTTACTTTTCAACTTGTAATTTTACAAATTGAAATGAATATTTATTTAAAGTGCATTTTGTCCCTTTTTTAGTATTTATAAAAATGTTTTACCTTCAAATATCTAAAAAAGTGATGTAGAGAAGACGGGTAGCGATAGTTAAATGGACAATACTTGTTTTTAGCAATAATTTGCCTTTAAACTATGCAATAATAATTATGGTTACAATTATGAAAAATAAAGTGACCCAATACAGGCCTTAAGAAGGCCCTTGGGGTAATATAAGGTAAAGGCTTCCATCTTTCTAGACAATCAGTATGAGATGTCAATCAAGTTGTCACCCCTGTGTGAAGGCTGCCTTACCCCCAGAACATGTATTCAGTTAAAGACTTGAGTTGACCCCTATACCATGGTGCCATCAGAAGATTGAAGCAAGTTTAAAATTGAACTATTATAAGAAATATCACTATAATGTATAATTTAAAATAAATTCTGTTTGGCTCACTTCGACTGGATATGAGGTGAGGTGAGCAGAATTTATTTTAAATTTCAAGTTTAAAATTCCTGGCCCCATTGGGACCTTCCAGTTTGTAACATATTGCCCTAATCAACTACATTATGGAATGTCCCCATAATTATGCATTAAAGTATTCATCATCAACTTAAGCTCAAATAGAAATTAAAACCATACTGCATATGTCATTAAAGGATATAATTTTGTATATAAAATTGCAGGCAGTTTAAATAAGTATATTTATCAATTAATGGACAACTAACTGAGATCTTAATATTTTGGGATCATGAGAAACAAGTGTTCAAAGATATAAATAATATATAATTTTACACTGTAGATCACCTTCCTCAGTTTTTAATAATTTTGTCTGTAATTCATTACTATGTAAATTATTTTAAATTTAATTTAATATTTGTACTTATTCTTCAAGTGATGAATTGTTACTGGTTTGAAATTTCTATAAAACAGTGTTGTGTATCTTTGAAATTATTATTAATTTCAGTTTAAAAATGATATTGAAAATTGGATTTGTTTCATTCAATTCAAAACTGAAATGACTATATTTTTTCAAAAATCTAGTAATTCTATACGTTAAAATGTCTATTTTAGTATGTAGTTATGTTGAATATTATGATATGTCATTCAGAAATACTTGTATGGTGTTTTAATACATTTTTAAAAAGTCATCTCTTTTATCTGAAGAACCCATTTTGATACTAACAGACTCTAGATCGGGAATAGAAGCTATTACATAAAACTCACCTGAAATTCTATCAAATATCAATTATTAACAACTCTGTCAACCTTATCAATTATGAGAAAGCAGATTTTATTGCAAAAAAAAAATCAATTTTGATCAACAGAGTACTGATACTAACAGACTCTAGATCAGGAATAGAAGCCATTACATAAATTACACCTGAAATTCCATCAAATATGAATTACACTGGACAACAGACAAAAAGTTACGGAAGTAAAACTGACAATTTTGTATTAAGATGAAATTCCTAATTACGAATATGACAAAATTATGGCAGTGGTCTGGTCTTTAAATTATCAGCATGCTTAGTGTTACTGCGTATTATGTGAATATTGTAATCAGTGTGAAAGGTCAAGGTAACACCCTTAGAGGAGAGAATAAATTTAATGAATTCAGAACACTTTGCATACTACTCAAAAGAGATGCCATCATGAATACAGATTATCTGATTCAGTGCAGTGCTCTCAACAAAGACAGACAACAAGCAAAGATATTAATTTTATAATGGGCAGCTAAAAGAAAAAAACATGAAAATAATATTTAATTATGAAGGAATCAGTTACTCCATGATGTGACAGGCCTAGAAATCCCATGGCCTACTAGTCAGCTGCTGGCCTCACATCCACATGTATTAATCACGTGGAAGATCAGTCAGATTAGGGTGACATGTGGTCAGCATGATGGGTTTCCCAGCCACTATAGCTAGTTTTCTTAACCTCAAGCTGCTATTTATTGTAACTATACAGATTCCTCCTGATGCTGGGTGGACAGCAGTAACATACTGGATAAAATTTCATAAGAAAATTTCTTCCCTCATGAATCAGTCCAAGTCCCGTAGCTCTTGATCCCTTAAACCACTGGGTACATTGCACAACATAAATCAGAAAAGGGTGCATTATAGAAGAATGTGTGCTAATGGACAATATCCCTTTTTTTTTTTGGACTTCACCACACAATTTCATTTATAGTCCCAAGTTTTTTTTTAGTCTAGAGATATATTTCCTCAATTTATTGTTGATTAAATTGAGGTAAGATATCTCTAGACTCAAAAAAATTTGATAAAAAGAACCTCAAAATATTACTTCCTAAAATAAATAATAATTTATAGTTGTGTACAGAAATGCATACATAATGTATGTTTAGGTTGCAGAAGAAGATCAATCAGGTGATTTTATAATGAAAACAGTAGTAGTAGTAATAGTAGTACTACTACTACTACTACTACTATAATAATGAAAACAGTGTTTTGCAAATCTAGTAATAAGATTATACAGTTTTTTATTGGCTCTCTCTACTCCTTTCCTGTTATACCTGTGGAGTAGACATTGCTAGTGAGCTTGCGTGTTAATTCTGAAATCACCATTTTAAAAGTTATATATTTTATGTAGTTAGAATCTACATTAATTAATTATTTATAGCATATAATTGGTTTTCAGTTCTGGAAATTAATGCTTATGCCAAATAATAATAACAATAACATTGAATTAGGGCTATTACTTTGCTTGAAGGCAGTGCAAACTGCCAGTTGAATCTTCCGACTTGAAAGGTTAAAAAAATTTCAACTTGGATTAACTCACACCTGTATATTAAATAATAAAGATTTGTCTTAAATATTAAGAGGAACTATAATTAGTCATGCACATTATTTTCAGCAAATTTGATTTAATCGTCAACTTCAAAAACTGGTTCTGTTCTGATTCCAAAATTGTTTTAATGGTCTCTCCATCTTTTTGTTGGTGTTTATAAGTTACTCTCCTTTTGATATGTACTATAAATTTGTCCTTAGGAATCTTTTTTTCATACTAAAATGAGTTCATTGTGTTCTGTATTGCCCAAATTGTATACTCAGTTAATCTTTTACCAATTGTACTCTCAAATTTTTGTTCCTTTTTTATCCTCTTCTTTATTTACTTTGTTTTATTTATTTATTTATATATCATTCATATCTTTGATACAACAGATAAGATTTGAAACTTCATTAGATATCTTTCCTAGGTATTTGAATTCTGACACATTACAAAATTTTGCTGTTCTTTTTAATACCCATTCCACATAATATTGTATTTCTACTTGTGACCATATATTTATTTTATAGAGGACATATTCTTATGTGGGTGCATTTTAACTGCTGACAATACTGTAAAGGAGCTGTTGCATTTAATTTTATAATATGAATGAACTTCCTTTACCATTCTCTCAAATGTAATTACCTGAAAGTGCAAACCCCCTTAAGCCATTTGCCCAAATCAAAATTCACGAAGATTTTTCCCCAATTGTAAAATTCTGAAGATTACAAAACCTGGGAGATTTTTCACCAAATGTTCACTGCAACAACAATTTGATTTGGTTCTCAGTATCTTATATACATTTGGTGCATGGACACTAAAGTTGTAAGTGCTGATGGCAAAGGAGAAAAACTTATCCTTGGAGACTATATCTATGTTAGAAATAGGTTTTGACTAGTGCTAAATCATACTGGGATTACCAAAAGTTGCTTAATAAAGAATGCCATGGTAGAGGAATTACAAGTGACAGGTATATAGTCCTTCAGATTTTGAAAGAGATTGAAGAGTCGCCACATTCCTATGCCCCAAGTTGAGAGACAGCAGAAACTCTATTGCTTTAAAATAGGTTAATATGTATGGCAAGTGAACCCATTTGAACTTCAGTAAATTTTATTTAGAGTATTTTGGAATTATAAGTTTGTACATTTGTTGTTGAGGGGGAAGAATTTTAGGGAATTGTAATTTGGAGCATGGATTTGGGTGTTTGGCCAGAAATCCCTTCTTCATATGGTTAACATGAGCTGGAAAAATACAAACCTTTGAAAATTTGTAAAGTAAATAGCCCTAATTCTAGGTTTTGCAACAATTTATTTTACAATTGCTTTCAACCATATTCATCCGATATGGGAACTTGACAAGTAGTTGCCTTATACAGGGCAAGTCAAAATGTTGTGCAGGTTTTCAGAAATTTATTATGTGAAATGTAATGAACATATAATATTGTGAGACATATTGTATGAAAGGTAAACTCTCAAAGTTTTTTTTTAAATATTCACAGATGTTCTATGTGAGCGCCTTTTGTTACACGACAGATGTCAAGCCGATATTCAATCTCCTGCCAAACTTTCTGTAGCAGTCCGCGGTCGATATCAGCAATGGCTGCTGTGATGCGGGCACGCAGTTCATGCAGTGTTGTTGGAAGTGGTGGTACGTAAACATGATCCTTTACAAGACCCCACATGAAGAAATCACACGGGGTTAGATCTGGTGAACGAGGTGGCCAATGAATGAGTTGTTGATCACCCTGAGATGCACGGCCTATCCAGCATTGTGGTAAAGCCGTATTCAAATGGTCTCGAACACTGCCATGGTAATGTGGAGGGGCACCATCCAACTGCAGAATGAAATCTGGACTATCCGCTTCAAACTGCGGAAGGAGCCATTGTTGTAGCATATCAAGGAAAACATGTCCGTTCACAGTACGTTCATGAAAGAAAAAGGGCCCATAAACCTTTGCATGGGAAATGGCACAAAAGACATTCACTTTCGGAGAATCGCGTTGATGTTCCAGAGTTGCATGGGGGTTACCAGTTCCCCAAATCCTTACATTGTGTCTATTCACTTTCCTGAAAGGTGGAAAGTCGCTTCATCACTGTAAACTACCCTCTCTGGAACTCATTCTCTTCCATTAATGCGAGAAAATCAACAACAGAAGGACGCTCGCAAAGCATAATCGGCGGGTTTTAAGGCTTGAACCAGTTGCAAGTGGTAGGGTTTCATCTGTAAACGTTTCTGGAGAATCCGCCATACAGTTTTTTGTGGTAGTTGAGTATGTTGAAAGTTCTGTCGTCTACAGTAGGTGGATTTTTGTGGATTCCCGCACGAAGCATGTGCGAACGCGTTCGACTGTCTCTCAACTCGTCGACGGACGGTCCAGTCGATTTGCGTTTACAGATACAGCCTGCATCCCTAAATTGTGGTATTTTACCACTTACGAATGGATCTCCCATCCGGCGGGTGGGGTCTTTATCGTATCTGGTACGGAAATGTCGTTGAACACTAGTCACAGAGTTGTTTTACATGGTAATCAAGCACACAGAAAGACTTCTGATCCCCAGTCAACGCCATTTTCCTTTACTGCTCTGCTGTTGACATCTTACGGGTGAACGCGGAACTTTAGAAGTGGACAACTAAACTTTGAGAGTTTACCTTTCATACAATATGTCTCACGATATTATATGTTCATTACATTTCACATAATAAATTTCTGAAAACCTGCACAACATTTTGACTTGCCCTGTATATTAGCTAAGTAAAACTGATGTCCTTGCTGTAATTTTATCTCTTTTTACCATAATCAAACTATGATTGATTATGCTTTCCTATAAATAATATGCAATATACATGAAGAATCTAGCTGATTTAATTCACTAATAATTACTGGATACGAATTCAGGCCCTAATTATTATATTGCTAGGGTTTTAAGATTTAATTTTATGTAGCTCTATATCCAACAGTTGCATTTTGTTTTTTTCTAAAAGTTGATTGGAGATGACATTAAAAAGGATAACTTATGGGAAAGTACCAAATATTCAAGATCTAAATTGATGGAAATTTTCATGAGGATAATTTAATGGACATGACTTCCTTTAGAAGAGAATTTAAAGGCCACTGTGTCACAGAATTGTGACATGTTAACAATCACATGTTTTCATATGACTCATGCCTCTGGTACTTTGATTTTAGCCTTTCATAGAAGTAGGTAATTTAATTTAACTTTTATAGGAACTAATCACTATGAGGTTTAATTTATGGTGAAATTAAATGTTTCTTATCTCTTCTCATATCAATTTACTAAGTTGATCGCGATTTCGAGACTATAACTGTCTCATCATCAGAACTTTGTTGGCGACTGGTGTTATGTTGATTGGAAGAAACTCTGAGAAGAAACATTTAATTTCACCATAGGTAATTTAAACCTACCAAGCAAACTAATATAATTTTGTTAGCACATGGTAAAGTCCAAAAATAAAAAAAAAGTTTAATATGTTTGGAAATCAATTTTATAAGATGTTCACTGAATTATTAAAATAGAAAAATGCTATTCTGTAGAGTGACACTATATTGAGGGTAACATATTATTGATAGAGCCCGGATTTGTATGCGAAATGCACGTTTTTTTTTACGCATTAAAAAGTATGCAGAAATGATTTACATGTTAAGTGGCCCCTTCACAGACAATTTGAGCAGTATTTGATCCATCCATAGTAATTCTGCCCAAAGGCAGGTCCTTCACTGCAATCACAGCATTTTCATGCTATGCTTGCAGCTTTACTAGGGAATTGTAGGTGTGGTAGCTTCCCATTGCTTTCCACACCGGTGAAGGATGATGATGATGATGATGGCCATATGATTTCGGGGACCGTTTGGGCCTTAAAGTTTTACTGACATTTGTCTTACAGGTGAGGAAAAACCCTGATAAAAACCTCACCCAGAAAAACTGCCCCAACCGGGGATCGAACCCGGGCCCGCTGCGTGACAAAGCAGCATGCTACCCCGAGACCACAGCGGTGGACCAGTATTTGATAATACATAGAAATGCATATTCTGGGAAAATGCTTATTTTAGATTTTTAATGCATAAATGCAGATTTACTCCTAAATGTGATATTAAAGTAAAATTTTCACTTCAGCTAATTACTAGTAATTATTTATTTTTTAATACTTTTTATTCAATAAAGTCTCTCTAATAAATTGGATATAAGCATAATTCACTGAAGAAGTCCTGTGATGTTTTTCACATGCATCTGTGACATGTGATGTAGGAAGGACATTTTCATTGTATAGAATCTTCTTCACTGACTGACGAAGGAGCTTCACACAAGAAAACATCATAAAAACCTTTCTTATCTACTGTAAAAGCTAGGAATACGTTAAGATTACCCAAAAAACAAATTATTTAATTGATTTCATTACAATCTGTTTTTGCATATTTTCTATATTTTTCATGAATATTTGCATGCATATTTAGTACTTTATTTTGCACACAAATTCGGGCTCTATTGATTGATCAATTGAGTTGGTGTTTACTTGATGAAAATCCATATTTATTAATTAAATAAAAATAAAATGTAGTTTTACTTCTATTAATTGAATATATTTTTACTGTATTACATTCTCCTCTGAGAACTTCATTATTCTTTAATTTTTTTTTTTCAATGTTATTAAACTTATTGAGGTCTGATTCTAATATGTTAAAATTATTAATAAACTATTTTGTTAAGATTTCAAAGATACACAATTTATATTGATGAAAAATAGTTTCAAAATCTTGCATAAAATACAAAAGAAAGTTTTTTTTGTATAAAATAATAGTAAGAACTTTTGGGGTGACAAACTATAATGGTAACATTGATTTTATGGAAAAAGCAAGTGTACATGTTTAAATAATTATAAAGAGCAAAAACCCAAGTCTCACCAAGAATAACTGTAATATTAAATTTGAAGAGAGAAATATAATAATTTAAATATAGCGAAATATATGCCTAAATCAGGATTTGAACCCAATATCTCTAGTTCTGATTGGGTTCGAATCCTGATTTAGGCATATATTTTTCTCTTCAAATTTAATTTATTATTGAATAAGAAGTGATAAATTTAATATTAAATATCAAATAACTGTAGTATGTTTGATTCTTTGCCCCCGTCAGAGGATCAAAGTGCAGATAATAGTTCATTACCCATTTAATTAATTTATTTATTTATTTATATTTTTCAAATAGGAATATAAATTTGTAACTATTAGGAAAAGACCAATTTTTAGAACAGTTGGAAGATATGGATTGGAGAAAAAATGTGGGAGAAAAATCCTTGGTGAATTTCTGTAAAGGAATTCAGTGTCCATGGGAAATATGTTATTCATAAACATAAAGGGAGATGTATGTGGATAAGCCTTTTGATAACCAGTGATACCAAAGTGACTACATTCTGATAGAGGAAGGATATCGAAATTGCTTAAAAATTTCAATAAACTTAAAGAAAGAACCAGACTATCAGTACTTTAGATGAAGTAGATAAGGAAGAGGGAAGGAAATCTTCAAGAGAAGGCAACTAATCCAGAATGTAGTCCTAGGAATTATAATGAACATTGAAGTCATCTTAAAGTGTAAACTTACAACAGGAGAAGAAACAGTAAGTTTCAGAGAGTAAAAATATTGAGAAAACCTGGATTATAAAAATGATTTGCAGAATGTGGAGGAAAGAAGAAAATGGAAAAGCATAAACACAGATGAGAACACAAGAAGCTAAAGAAACAAATGTGGCAAGAGAACTCCAGGGCATATTGGGCTTATAAGGCTTTGGCTTACGAGCAAGCTGCTAACCTCACATCCACAATTTCAGAAGTGGATGTTTGTGCAGCCAGTTCAGGGATGACATGGTCAACTTGTTAAGTCTCAGCAAAGTATAATTGAAGATTTTGAGGATTAAACCTTATTTGTACATAATGCATTTATACGTAATTTGCGGTTATACATATCAAACCTTGTAAAATATACGTAAGTTGTGCTTAACTAAGGAATACATACATAGTATTTATAAAATGGACAGTAATACCAACACATGGTGAGATTGATAAACATGAGACAACATAATAGTTGAATGCAGGCTTTGACGGCCGGTAATCATAATGTTGAGTGATTCCGGGCTTTGTGGCCGTGGTCCATTACTGGTGTTCCTACCAGACGTTTCTCCCTCAGCTGCAGAGGGCATCTTCAGTGGCGAGTACTTCTAGGTGTTGTTTCCTGGTCAGAGGCTCGACTGTGAATGAAGATGCCCTCTGCAGCTGAGGGAGAAACGTCTGGTAGGAACACTAGTAATGGACCATGGCCACAAAGCCCAGAATCACTCAACATTATAAGACAACATAGGCGGGCAACATGGCAATAAATGCTGGTGGCTGAACTCCAGTTACAAGGAAGAAGCAGCAATATGTTGTCATGAATGAATCATGGGAGTGTGAGGTTTAATTCAAATGATAAAGATTTAAAGACAGATGCATTTATTTCTAATATGATACCCATTTACATGGAAACAATCATGTAAAATAAAAATGCGATAAAAATTTCCTGATAAGTGCAACTGATTTGAACATGAGATGCACTTATGTGGAAATGGAAATTGAAATTATGTAATAAAATATGTCAACTTTTTATTCTATAATTAGAATAAAACAGTAGTTCTTCAGTTGGATTTTCCATGGAGAATGAAAGAGGAAAAGTTACTCACTAGACCGCAGAGTAAAATTTATGAGAGAGATCGTAATGATCCAGACGATGAATTGACATTTGAAACAACTAAGCAGAGTGAAGTGTTAAGTGCAATGAATGTGTGTAGGCATTACAAAAAGTTGTAGTTAAAAATCTGTGAACATGTTAATAAACTTGCAAAATAATGTTAATATTATTCGTTTTTAAACATCTTAATGATGGACAAATTATATTTGAAAAAAAATATATACGCTTAGACCGGGGTTTGAACCCAGGACCTTTGACTCTCTATGTCAATGCTCTTCCATCTGAGCTACCTAGGCCTCCAATCTAAACGCATATTTTTCTCTTACACATAGTTAATTCCCTAACCCCAAATGCTACGAGCTGTTGCTATGATTTTTGCAAATGGCGGCTTCTTTATTAAGAAGACTTTTGCATTTAGGGTTAGGGAATTAACTATGTGTAAGAGAAAAATACGCATTTAGAATGGAGGCATAGGTAGCTCAAATGGAAGAGCATTGACATAGAGAGTCAAAGGTCCTGGGTTCAAACCCCGATCTAGGCGTATATTTTTCTTTTCAGATATAATTTGCAAAATAAGTTTAAGCAAGAAAAGTACAAGAAGCTAAAATGTCTGATTTCTTGAAACCAGGACCAAGTTCAAACTATAGTATATTTTTTGTTTTTTTTTTTCTGAGTGGAATTCTAAAAATGTATGATCTACTGTATTAATATGATTTTTTCAGTTAAATGTTATTACAAGGCAATTCAAGATCCATTCTTACAATTTAAGTAATTTTATGCAAAACTGTAGGTATAGGTACAGTGACTACTGTTCCCAAAACCCTAGCATTACCAACGGGAAGGCTTCGTAGGCCCACTGACTCAATATTTATATGTTGTATCCACGTCCTTTGATATATGAACTTGAAATCAAAGATAACTGTTCATTACTGCATTTACATTTAAGTGATTATAGAATTTGTTAACCTTTTGACCGCCGAGTTTCCCTTTTGCCAGCTGGACTGTGGGTGCCAGGTTTTTTAAATTTAAAGTACTACGCCATACTATATAATATTAACGTATATAAAGTATATAACTATCTACATGCCATGCTAAATTGAATTTAAACTCACTATTATACATTTATTTGATGGTTAGACGGTGTTGCTTCCACTCGTAAAGATCCCAGGTTCGAATTCAGCACGGCTTCTTTATTGGAATTTGTTATCACTATCACTAAAACATTTTTCCTATTGAATAATTTTGATGGCATTATCACTAAACACTTATAATATTAAAATTGTTGAACATTTTTTATGGTCCTGGGTTCGAATCAATTCCAGTCAAACAGCTGTTTTATGCCACGTGTTTCGTCTGGCGCGACACGCCCACCACTGTCACTCACACCCAGTTCATTTAGGTCTACATCACTTGCTTTACTATTTATTGGCTTAGATTGTAATAATATTCTCTTAGAAACAGGACTACTATCACATTCGTCAAACGAGTAACCATTTGATGAGCTGTTACTGTCACTCTCGTCTTCTGAAAAACTGACACAATAAACTCGCGTATTGTATTTTCGTCAACTTTGAGACACGAATCACTGTGTTTCACAGCAAGACCTACCCCTTGGCCAGGTATCTTTTCAACTAAAAATAAAATAAATAAAGAGAAAATCCTGAAATTGCAACATTTCATAGCAAAAAAAAAAAAGGCCTTGTAACATGAATATACACCCTCCTTTAGAAAATCCATTTACAACTAGCCTGTACCGTTATTCTGTAAGGGATGTGCAAAGTATTGCTAAGAAAGGATGTACAAACACAGAAAGAAAAATAATTTTAGTTTATTAAAGTAAAAACTTAAGGAAAAAATATTTAAAATAATAAGATTGAAAACCGGAGCCTGCCAGGCATGGCGTACCGCTGTACACACACTTTCACCGGTGCATGCCGGGCATGGCGTTCAAAAGGTTAATTAAAATTTATTTATATTTATATAATAAATTTGGACATTTTTAACATTGACATTTAATTCTTATAAAATTTCATTTATTTGATTTTAAGTTCGGAAATCAACTGTTACCTGCTCTCAGTGCAGCAAACATGTCTGTGGAAAACACAGCAAGAAGGCAGTGTTGTATGAAAAATGTTTTAAAATAAAATTAAATAGTTTTTTATAAGAGAATGCAATTATGAACGTAACTGGAAAAAAATTTATACAAAGTGAATTTTATGATTTGTTGATTTTGTTCCTATTATAATTTAATTTTTTATTATCCAGTATACAAAAATAATGTCTAAACAGTTCTCAGTGGTATCAGAAGTAAATAAAATTTCATTATGACAAATTAAATTGACACTTTCTTTATGGGCCTCTGAGCCCCCCCCCCCCCCTGTTGGTATTGCATGTAACAAAAATTACCTTGGTAATGCTAGGGTTAAAAGTATTTTCATCCTTAGAAAAATTTTGTTTGATTCTAATAAACTCATATATCAATAGTTACCGTATATTATTACTTTCACCTGTATTCTATCAGAAGAACTAAAAATGTACTTATTATCAAAATATGATTTGTGAGTAATTCTGAATAGTAGCCATTATTTCATTCACACCCTTGACATACGTATATCTCAGGTTCAACTGTAATTATTAAATACTAAATGAAAATTTGACCAAACTGACGACAATAATAATACTAATATCTATAACATAATAGTGTTAATGTTAATTAAAACTAATAAAATGGGCAAAAAGCAAGATAAATTATTCAGTAGACAGCCCATAATATACCTGAAAAACTTTACAATGAAAAATAATGAGATGTAATGTACAAATCTATCAATTATAAAAACATTAGATTAAAATATTGATCATTCTTAATACTATTTTTATAATATAATAACAATAATAATGATGATAATAAAATTTTTAATTGCTAGAAGAATACCATTAGTGAGATGTTTCTGTTAATTATTAAATAATTCTTCAATTTGTTTTTTAACAATGATATCATTTGGTTAACTCCAACTTAGGACAGAAGAGAATTCAGTTTTATAAAATATAGTGAATAATGCACGGTGTGATGAGGAGAGATATAAAGAAAAATGTGCTTATGGGATTGGGTACCTAAATTATTTCTATCGGAGAGTCTAACAAAGCAGTGTGATAAATAATTAGGTGATGATGTGTGTAGTCTTTTATAGAGAAGTGATAAGAATGGATAGTTCTGCAATCTCATTGATGAAGCCATGATAATTATTCCAGAGATGGTGTAACATGATCAAATCTCTGAATACCAGAAATAAGATGTATGCAAGAATTATTGAACAGGTTGAAGTCTTTGGGTAGAAATAGTATTTAGATCTGTAAAAAAGTTTCAAATTAATAAATATGGGGAATTGCAAGTGTTGCTACTGACATTTTCCTCAGAGAAAATAGTAAAAATGTCTTTTGCATTTAACAAATTAAGGAGAACAGTTAAGTCTCATAGACTGTGATGGGCAGGACATGTGGCACGAATGGGGAATGAAAGATGTGCATGGAAGCTTTTTGTAGGAAAATCAGAAGGAAAACACTCAGTTGGTAGACCAAGAATGAGGTGGCAGAATAACATTAACTATGATTTGAGGGAAGTAGATTATACAGGGGATGATTGGAAAACATTGGCTCAGAATAGGGATATATGGAGAGCTTATGTCCGCGTGCCATGAACCTACGGTGAACTGGTGTTCATTGTGTTTAATAGAAGACAGAAATAGTAATGAAATAAATCAGAAAGGAGTACTGAGTAGTTGGAAGAATTAGAGGAACTACATGAGACAACGAGTCTCCCTGATATCCTAAATATAGAAAATGGTGCAGATGTTATGGAAGATGAAAAACTATTATCAATCTTGAAGAAAGAAGTGGAGCTAGTGATTAGTGAAATGAAGAGAATGCATGGGCCTAGGAATGAAAGGTATCTCAACTACCTGATGATGCACCACAGTCCATACTCTCTCCAGTTAAAATAAGTGAAGGATGATGGTACTTTAACATGTATTAATTTTTACAATTTTATATTCAAAAATTTTATATTTAATATTTGGTTGTCACTTCAATTATGTACATAAGAAATGCAACTTATTTCAAATTGAAAGAATCTGAAGTTTTGTGAGTGGATATCAAAATTCATAAATTAATTATGGGAAATAACATTACAAGGTTTTCAATTGATAAATTATTAAACGAGTCGTATCTCACCTCATATTTAGTGTTCTTCAAGCACGATGACTGAGGAGGGATTCCTCTTGAAAACTGCAGTTTCCGTGCTTGAAGAACACAAAATATGAGGTGAGATACAACTTTAATAGTGAGTGGAGAACATATTTTTAACAACTCAACTCATATAATTTCAAATTTCTTAGATACCGGCGGTTTCAGACAATATCTTGTCCCTCTTCAGTCATGGCTTCCACTGATGAAATTCTCTGGTTGTTGATTTCTCAAAGGACATCACCTCTTGTGCTGCCATCTTTGGTTGGGATTATAAACTTTGTAATTGAATTTTTATCCACCGGAATATCGAAGTTCAATTCCAATGGTTGGAATTGACAATTTGGGAAAAGATATTCATTCAGAAGAATAAATATTGATCTATGAACTTCGATATTCTGGTGGATAAAAATTTAATTACAAAGTTTATAATCCCAACCAAAGATGGCACCACAAGAGGTGATGTCCTTAGTAGAGAAGTCAACAACCAGGGAGGGAATGTCATCAGTGGAAAAGGGACAAAAAGACTGTTTAGAGGGAACAAGATATTGTCTGAAACCACTGGTATCAAAAAAATTTGAAATTATATGAGGGAAGTCGTTTAATAAAAATTAAAAAATATTGTTCTGCACTCACTATTAATGATACAACCTTGTAATGTGTACCTTCCAATATTACAATTTAATTAGAGGTACGACTTATTTAATTAATTTTTGTGGATATCATATTTGTTCAGTTTTTTCACCATATAAATGTGTTTTAATATTTTTTACAATGCCCTGTTATGGAGTAAGTGTTTCCTGATTATTGTCTGTGGAGAGGTGATATAAATGTCAAATGGGGAAAATAATCATGTATAATGCCAAAGTAGATTAAGTACACAAGAACTTGCATAAATTGTAGGTGTGTGACGAGCAAGTATTGATGTCCTGTGAAATGCCATATTGGTATGATTTTGTTATTGTAGTTTACATACATTTTGTTGCACAGTTGCTTTTTAAACTTAATCCAGATACGTAGAACTTGATGCAGGTATGATTTACATTTTTTTTTACTTGTGTTTTTTTATCTAATTAAGGGAGAGGTTTTATGTTTTATCAAATAATACTAGAAATCTAACATTGTGATTTGTTGTTAATAAGATTATTTTACCAAAAGATATATCTATATTAATAAGTATATTTGTTAATGTTGGTGTCTGGCAGGACATGTTAGAAAATACTAGAGATGGGACAATGATACATTTTTTCCTACTCGTTACTCTTATTACAATTTGAACAATAATATTTGATACAATGTTGGTAAGGAGCTAATGTTTTTATTGATGAATTTACTATAATGGCTATTACTTATGAAAACTGACTCTGAGCATGGCCATGAACCTCTGGGTTTGATAGTGCCAGTGAGTGAGTGATTGAGTTAGGATCTTCTTGGGGCCCCAAGACTTGTCACCCCAAGTGAGAAATTGAAGCATTTAAAATTAATAATCGCAGACACTAAATATATTTTTTAAACTTAATTCAGCGGCTAAACAGTAATGACAAATAAATTGTATGAAAAAAATTGGATTTTGAATCATAATATCTAATGCACTTTGGTCGTGAAAGGGTTAAAATGCAGAGACAGTCTTCATAAATAATTACCCTATAATGATAAATATGTGGCATGAAGTAATACATTTTTTAAAATAACATCTTGAAAGAAAAAGTTAATCTGAACCATGATTTGGCGAATAAAACCCCAGCTTTATAAGCTAGTTCATTGACAAAGAAAACTTTGGAGGAACTTGCGTATCTTAGATCAGGTTTAAGTTTTTCATTAGAATGACAGTACATAAAACTTAAAATTGTACTTTGGAATCACAGTTTGGTTACCACTTTTCTCTTGATATACCATACATTCATCATAGTGAACAGAACCTGAACTGGAAACAGTATTTTACAGGGTTATTCATACGTTATTTGCAAGATATTGAATAGAAAAGATAAGCAACATTTTTTAAAAAGACATTTCAGAAATAGGCGTACAATATTTTGTTTGTAATATGAAACATGTTTTAATTACAATTTCTGTTACTTAATTAGAAATGTAATAACATAAGAACAAAATTAGGATTTCATTAAGAGTTTTTTTTTTGTCATTTAAAAAAATAATCTTTCCATCATAAGTATGTTATCAACTGTTATCGTACATTGGAGCCTTACCTTTGTTTACATATTTTATTAGGTTTATTATGACACATGTTGTGTTGAAAACTTTCCAGCAGCTAGAGTCCATGTTCAATAATAAAATAGATACATATTCTATTCCAAAGAGTTAGGTCCATTCTTAAGTTTAGTGACTTAATTTGTTTCCATGTAGATTTGACCATCATCCTGCACATAGTCAAGTGGTTAAGGCAACATGCCTTAGCACAGAGCTACAGGACTTGCGCTGGTTTGGGTCTCCATGTGGGAAAAAATTTGCTCATGGAATTTCAACCAATATGGGATTGGTGCCCACCCAGCACCGTGAGAAATTTGTGTAGGTACAATAAATAGTGGCTCCAGGTTGAGAAAACCAGTTATAATGGCTGGGGGACCTGACGTGCAGGCCACATGTTATACCTGTATTGGCAGGATGATCACCTACCTCTGTGGATAAACACATGTAAATGTAAGCGCCAGCAGACTGGCTGCGTAAACACTGTCGTGTCATGGAGTTTATAGTTATAGTTTAGATTTGACCATCAAAGGGAGGCATTTTTTAACCAACATACTCCTTCCTAAGTCATGACATGGTGGCTAGTTAAAGAAAAGAAATGTATTTGGAATCTATTCCAAATAATGAAATTGTATATTTATCAGAGATATTGGGTTCAAATCCCGATTCTGGTGTATATTTTTCTCTTCAAAATAAAATTTTGCTAGTATTTACAATTTTTTATTTCCAGGTGAAGGTTATCTTTTGTTCATCTAGCATTTGACAACGATCTTCTTTGAATCACCTGTTGCTAGTCATTATTTGGATGAATTGTTTCCACAGTTTATACATAACATTTTAAATCATTAAATATACTCTCATCCTACACTAGTCTTTCAACTTATACAACACTTACTTAATGTGGTCTTTCAAAGTGCTGCATAAATTGAAAATAGACTATGTTAATGCACAATATCTGGCTTGTCTTGAATCTGAATTAGAAAAAGTGCAGTGGATGGCATTGGAATGCATATGCAGTAAGCAAAGGAATTCAGTTTCTCCTCTGTGTGAGTTTAAAGTTTTTACCACATCCCAGCTGCCGATAGCTGGATTGCTTTAAAAGTGACTATTTGAGATATCAGCCTCCAAGTATGTGCTAAGGAATGAATCAGTTAAGTTGCATATAGAACATTGTGCTAAACTATGAATATGATAAATCGAGGCTGAACTGAGCACTATGGAACCCGAAAGAGTTTATATGGCCACATAGGACATAAGCTCTTCTTACAGCCCTGTCCTAAGCTGATATTTTCTAATCATCCTCGTGTATAATTTACCTTCATCAAATCATGGTTAATCTTATTCTACCCATGACCTCGTTCTTGCCTACTTACTGAGTGCTTCCTGATCTGATTTTACTACACAAAATGTTTCTGTGATCTTCTTTCATTCCCCTTGATCCTATTTGCCCTAACAATATCAATATCTTGACAACTTAACTGTTCTTAATTCCTGTGGGTTTTCTATAAAGATCATGGCCCTCACTTATGATTTTCCTCCATTCATCTATCCATTCAACTTTTGACCAAAAAAAAGAATATAAGCACTATATTGTAAAAAAGATGCTAAAAAATATTAGGAACCAGATTTACGGTCAAAACCAAAAAAGCCATGTTTGTTTGTGGATTCTTATGACAAACACTTTCACTAAAATTGATAAGAAAAGAATTTTATACATATTTAAACATGTTGACAGTCTCAATAATTCAAAAATGACACAACTACTGTATTTTCTTAGTGTATTAGATAAGTATTCAGCACAGATATCAATAGTTATCATAGTCTCGATCTTCTGTTTGAAAAGTCTTCCATTTACTTTTATTGTATGAACTATAGATGTCACTTTGAATAACCAAACTTTAATATTTTTATTTATATAGAAAATGTTAATGTTTGTTATATATTGTATTGCCTGAAAAGAATTTTACAGATGTAACGAATTCATTTTTATAATCACTGATGTTGGTATAATTGTGATCTGTAAGAGTCGAGCAATCAAAAGAATGATAAGGAAAAAAATGATTTTAAGTAAGTGTTAAATTAACCAGTCATGCTGTGCAACCATAAAGATATTTGACATATTGTATTTGTATTAAAACTGTATTGTGGCCTTATTTTTGATTCTGATGTATTTAAATTGATGTTACAACACAATTGTAATACAAATGTTTATCTTATGTTAAAATACTCGCACAAGTTTCTTATGTGCCAGACACACATAAGAGTAGTGTGAACTCATGTGCACATCACCCTGGGATCTGAAGAATTAATATTATCACTTTTGTTAAACAACTATGTTTATGCACGAAGTTTAAAACAATGTTCTAATCTATATGTGTGGGTGTCATTAATCTTTGGCTCTATTATGTTAAAACACTTCCACTAAAAATGATTAAAAAATGTAATTCATTTGTGGGAAATGAAGAGTATATGAAAGAGAAGAAACCTGAGGCTAGGTTCAAGATGATGTGCATAAGTACGCCTAAGTGGTAGTTTGTAGTAAAGAGTAGACTTTGAGATTCTCTATGGCACTCAATGGCAAGCAGGCCCATTGTCAGTACTTGTGTCATTCCCTGTAAATGGGGCCTGCTGCAGTCACACACTAACTCCAGGCAGATCAGACCTAGAAGGCCACTTGCCTACCAGTTGGCTGCTAGCCTTACATCTGCTTGTGTTAATCATAAAAGTCGATGATCATACATCCAGTATAGAGGATGTTGCATCCAGCCATTATAGCTGGGTTTGTAAACCTGGAGCCGCTACTAATTGTAGTCAATTTCTCATAATGCTGGATGAAACTGGTTGGAATTCCATGAGAAAATTTCTTCTCCCATGGGGACCTTTTACAAGGTTTAGTATTGTTGTCTATGTGGAATGGAAATACTGAAAAACTTTATTTCAAAATGGTATTAAAAGATTCCGGGCTATGTGGCCATGGTCTATAACTGGCGTTTCTTCCAGACGTTTCTCCCTCAACTGCGGAGGGTATCTTCAGTGGTGAGCGCTTCCAGCTGTTGTTTCCCTGTCGTAGACTCGACTGCGAATGAACGGCAGAAAGCTGGACGCTCTTATTTATACTAGTGCTGACGTCACGTGAGATGCAGCTGATTGGCTCGACGTCATCATACTGGCTTCTGATTGGTTCAGAACTCTCTCCTTGTTATTGGTAGGTTTTGACTGTCTATTGTCTAATGTGTGATACCAGGCTTTGGTTAGTTTTATTCCTTCATTTTTTCTATTGAAATTATCCTTAAACTGCAGACTAGGACAAATAGAAAAATCGGCCATAGCAGAACACGTTATTACTAAAAACGGACATCAGATTCTCTACGATGAAACACAGGTTTTAGCTACAACACCATATTATTTCCCAAGATTATACAGGGAGGCTATAGAAATTTATAAACACAAATGCCACATAGCCCAGAATCTTTTAATACCATGATTACCGACCGTGAAAGCCTGCATTCCACAATTAAATGCCTCTACGGGGAGGAGAGTTATTTACAAATTGCCACATAGCCCGGAATCTTTTAATACCATGGTTACCGGCCGTGAAAGCCTGCATTCCACAATTTATTTCAAAATGTCATTGCACTGGTCTACAATTCTTTTGTCAAATATCGCAAGACAAAGTAAATCCTTTGTTATAATGTAAACTTTTGTGGTGCTATATTAGGCCAATAAATATTTGTATATCAATACAAACATCAACAGAGCTCATAGGCAAATGACAGTAGCTATAAGTCGCAAAAAGTGACCAAGTGCTGCATCCTTGAAGGCAGGACAGAGAAAGAGAGACTGACTGTAGTGTGTATGAATGTACCAGAGCTCTACCAAGAAAGATGCATTGATGTTGGGCTTGCTTACTGCCAAGTGCTGTAAAGAATGTAATAGTTCTCTCTGTAGTTAATCCTGTAGTTCCATTTAGGAGCAAAGGGTGTACATAAGAGCCTTCCACTGAACATGATTTTGGGCGACGGATTTCAACTCATTCCAAGACCTTCCTATTCTCCTTACATCATCATGAACAGTTTATCTCAAAGAACTACGTGATTGTTCTATATATTTGGCACCTTAAAGATTCCAGTAAAGAGCTGTTTTTCAATGGTGGAGAATGGATTGGAGGTAGGAGATTGGGAAGAGAGAAATGAATGGAAGAAAAAATTAGTGCTGTGACTTTGGATACAGGAATATGTTATAACACTGTGTAATAAGTAAATCAGGAATATTCTGAAGCACATGGCGAATCCAGCGCCACTTCCTCTTCCTGATATGCATTTCCACAGGCTCTTTGCCAGCTTCGTCCCACAATATTCAGTGGTAGTGTGTTAACATTTAAAGCTGGAGATTTTAGGTTAAAATCCTGGTGCAAATTTTTCTCTTTCAGATATATTAAATAAGAAATTTATTATTTTTTTCACTGTAAGAAAGTGGACACTTAAATTAACTAATTATTAATTAGGGGCCTACCAATGAATTGTAGATGTGCATTTTCTATCAATGAATTACAGATTAGTACACCTACATCAGAATCACTTCTAACTTGAATTTTGTGTAATCTTTGTACAGGTTGTGTATGTGAATTATTTATGGTAATTTAGTACAATATTGGATTATTTGTATTATACTTTCTCCAAAATGAGGGTTATTTTAGCATAAAATATGGATCTTAGTCAGTACAGTTTATCCAGAGTAGACTTGGATTGTGGAGTAAAACTTGTAGATTGTAATAATTATTTGATAACATAAAGAATTTTATATTAGTATGCAACTCAATATTAACATATGAAATAGACAAATACATGAAGAACAAACAATGTATAGCATAATATAATATTTATTGTTATTTTGATTAACACAATGGCCTTTCTAGATCTTTGTTTATTTTAAGAAGGAATGGGTAGTGAGTGGAGAATGTGGTTTTCAGCATCCATTGATGCCTCTGACGTTATACGTATATGTTCCCTGATTAAAAATGTTATATTATCTTGATTCATGTTATTTCCTATTTATTTTCTTAATATTTATTTATTTAATTCTTGTTTTATTGTAAATTATTACTAAACACAGGATATAATTTAATTTAATGCAATGAATATATTGAAAATAATCATGAAAAATAGTTGTTACATATTTATGAAATTTTGACTAATATTGCATAATATTCAAAAAATTTTATCAAGTGATTTTTGCCTATAGGCCTATTGTTATCTGTTTTTAAAGACCATTTTTTTAAGGAGAATGTCATAGAGTAGTTGGTTAAGGTAATACATTACAAGCTGGAAGATCGAGAATTCAAGTCCTGATGGCGTTAGAATTTTTAGCCTATCCTGAACCTTCTGGTAGCACCAAGGCCCTGGGTTTGACTCAACCTCTAATGTAAATATGTATAAGACATTTACTCTGGGGGTAAAAGTGGGAATCATGCAGGGCTACAACCTGGCTGACACCTCATGCAGTCTGTCTAGAAAGGTAGGAGGCTTAACTTCCTATTATCCCAATGGCTAAGGCCTTTAAATACCTATCACACTTTTAGGTACAGTATTGTTATAACATGTTGGCCTTCGTATATATGAACAAGATATATATCTAAAACTCAATTTTTTATGTGGAATACATGAACCATTGAACTTTTTATTATATTACTTTATTTTCTCTTACAGTTAGTTGAATGTGGAAACCTGAAATTTAATTCAATTTGGAAAATAATAATAATGCTTTAATTAAGCTGGCAGTTTAGGCCATTAAGGCCTTCCCTTCCACTCAACCAGTGAATAATAAAATAATACAAAAATTTATATAATTATTACAATTTAAAGTATTATTAAAATACAGACTAAATAATGTACAATGTGAATGGGTCTAATATTAGCCAATACTACCAAACATAGAATAAGAATATAATAAAGTAAGATCTTCTTCTTCACTTCCTGGTTTAGGCAAGAGTTGCCTGTTCCGTCTTCACTAATAGATCTAAGACCATCTCTTCCGTGGACGTCCGACATCTCTTCTTCCTCTTGGAAAATAATGGAAGATTTTATTTGGTAATCTACTTTCTACATGTTCTTTCCACTGTATCTTGTTAAATATCTTTTCTTTTATGGAATAGATCTGCAGTTCTTCATGGATATCCTCGTTTCTTATCTGGTCCATTCTAGTGCAGCTAAAGTAAGATAAGCTTCCTAAACTAATATTTATAGGTACATACCAAGTGTTGAATATAGTTGTTATGCAGATAGTATTTTCATTATATGGAACTTAAAATATCGCTTAATTGAGATTTAAATGTTGATGGTGATTGACGGTCCCTGACATGACTGGGAACTGAGTTCCATGCTCCAGTCATAGATATTGTAAAAGATTCAGAGCATAAACATGTCCTATGCCGTGGTATTGGAAGTATAGTAATATTTTGTAATGAGCTGCCGATAAATTTTGAAAACACATTGATAAATAACTTCGTAAAAATATGAAAATCAAATAAAACTATGTTTTATTTTTATTTAATTAATAACTTCATAAATGTGTGTACAGAACATAACAAAACATGTGGATGTAAACTTCTTCAGTCGTTTAGACGTAGCCATATAAGTTCTAAAATGAAAGAGACTCATGACAACACCCATCATACTAGATATTGTAGCGAAGAAGGACGTGCTGAAGGAAAAACAGATGTTCTGAAAGGCCTACAGGCATAAAGAATGCATATAAGTTGAGGACGATGGATCTTACCTAAGAAGGTATATTTTAACTTATTTTATTTTATGACTCTCCACCTCAACGGTTTTAACAATGAATTTTATTAGTATAGTTTTGAAATATTCTCTAGAAGTAATAATGGATTACTGCCTTTTAACATATTGTTTCTCTAAACATGACATTCTGGTCTTAGGGCCGCATGCAAATACATTAGTCTCTACTCAAATTACTTCCAGTCACTGGTGAGCTGACTCACCGTGAGCAATTGCTGAGATCGAATTAACGGCCAACTTACCGGTAATGCATGAAAGTTGACGTTTTTGTAATATTGGCAACGAATTACCCAGGATTCTCAGTGATAAAACCACTTCCGTTATTTTTGTCTGCTATAGAGGAACGCATTTACGCTTGCGTCCCGCAAATAATACCGTATACAATGATGTCTGCATCGTGCAATATTACACCGATTCTCCTGTTCTTCCAGTTGAATTCTTTGGTAGACTCTATCAAATTCCTCTTCTCCGCGTACACCGAAAACATGATCAAAGTCTTCAAGGTCCGACATCTTGGATAAAGCTGCAAGGTTTCAAACTACATCGGTTCCCTTCGGGATTTCCATGATAAGTTTCTATCTTGAGCTATGATCTTAAGGTACCTCGTCAGGTAGTTTACAATTATTATCGCATGAATAGATTTCTGAGTAAGCAAAATGTATTTGGATAAAATTTTCTCAGCAGAGAACGCCTTTTACTGTCTTATGCGTTCAAACATTCGACCCTTAGTCTACTTGTGCTCTGAAGCATCCATGTTGTTGAGATACAATTAGTATTAATGAATAATTGAAAGAAATTAACACTTGTAAGGCAATATTATCAAGATATTGAACTGGTTAAATTAACACTTGTAAGGCAATATTATCAAGATATTGAACTGGTTAAATTAACACTTGTAAGGCAATATTATCAAGATATTGAACTGGTTAAATTAACACTTGTAAGGCAATATTATCAAGATATTGAACTGGTTAAATTAACACTTGTAAGGCAATATTATCAAGATATTGAACTGGTTAAATTAACACTTGTAAGGCAATATTATCAAGATATTGAACTGGTTAAAATAAAATTAAATGATCACATTACAGGCCTTAAGATCCCCTTGGGGTTGTAGGGGATTAAGGCTCTCAAATTTCTAGACAGTTTGCTCGAATTGTCAGTCCCACATGACAGTTGCCTATACCCCAAGTATATATATTTGGTACTCATTTCCATTATAGGCCGAGTCGATCACAGGTCATGTGGTTCTGCAAGCCTGTTTTAAAATCCAGACCCCATCAGTAGTTGAACCTGTTTCCCTCGACCTTGTAGCTATAGCTTTAAACAACTATGACTCTCTCAAGGTAGCCAAATGCTTCTTCAACTAATTAGTGATGCACATGAATGGATTAATGATGATCCCTATCTACTGCAGCATAGAATGGATTGATGAGATTCCCTCAATACCAAAATATACATGCCCCTTGAACCACTTCATTCTCTTGATAGATAATATACTTTATTTTTTGGAGTTCAGTGCCTTTTTTATGAGGACTAATATTCTCCACCTCATTTAAATAACATATAATTTTCATTAATAAGATTATGATGACTGAAAGTCACAATAGAGTCATTTAACATGACATGTGGCACACAAATGGGCATACGAGGTATGGCAATAAAGAGACCGGATTCATGCTGTAAAACTTATTGTAAACAACTCTTATAAGATTCATGATTGTGTTCCGTTGAGGTATTATTCAAAATTAAAATATAAAATTATGGAATATTCATCTGAAAGGTCCGTCTCCTCAACTTAATTAATTATTTAACTGTAGCGCTTTCGGGACTTGTCCCATCATTGGCAGGATTCAAAACTGGTGTTTCACTGAAGATCTGGTAGACGGGGTTACATGTATTGGGTTCGTTTTCGTTTATCAGATTGTCGCTGACAACGACAATCTGATAAACGAAAACGAACCCAATACATGTAACCCCGTCTACCAGATCTTCAGTGAAACACCAGTTTTGAATCCTGCCAATGATGGGACAAGTCCCGAAAGCGCTACAGTTAAATAATTAATTAAGTTGAGGAGACGGACCTTTCAGATGAATATTCCATAATTTTATATTTCAATTATTGTAAACAAATCAGATAATTTCAATGTTCTCCCCTCCAATGTAGTCCCCTCCCTGATCCCTACAATGCTCCATACAAAATTTGCACTGTTGGAAGCAGTACTGCAGGTCTTCTTTTATAATGCTGTTTAAGAGTTGTGTTGCTTTTGCTTTAACTGCATCATGGACTCGAACCTGGTTCGTTTAAGTGCAGACTTGACTTTAAGGAAGAGGAAAGTCACACGGTGGATGTTCATCACTGGAATTTTTTTTGCCAAATAACACTTCACAGATAGTACGTTGTGTGCTGGCTCATTGTCCTGATGAGGGATCCATGAGTCACTCTTCCACAAGTCTGTCTAACACGGTCCTTGTTGATGTTCGTAAGTTAAGAAATTGCCCGAATGCTCAGTCAGCAGTCTTCTCGAACAATTCTAGTGATATTTAAATTAATATTGGGAAGTAAACATTATGAGGTTATATCATTAATAGTGAGTGGAGAACATATTTTTAACGACTCATATATAATTTCAAATTTCTTTGATACCGGTGGTTTCAGGCAATATCTTGTCCCTCTTCAGTCATGGCTATGACTGAGGAGGGACAAGATATTGTCTGAAACTGCTGATATGAAAGAAATTTGAAATTATATGAGGTGAGTCATTAAACATATGTTCTCCAGTCACTATTAATTCTAGTGATGTTCTCTACATTCTCTTCAGTTTTCATAGTGGAAGGACTGCCTGATTTTGGATCATCTCTGACATCTTCCCTGCCATCCTTAAAGTTCTTAAACCACTTGAAAACTTGTGTTTGAGATAGGCATTGATCACCGTAAACTTCTGTTAACAAATTGTAACACTCTGTTGCAGATTTTCCAAGTTTTGTGAGGAATTTGATGTTCACATTTTGTTCCACTTGAACACATTCTGAGCTTAGATGCATGATCCACTTCTGACACTGGTCAAGGCCAGACTAACTGCCGTGGGAGAATGAAACTTTTTTGTGAATGTAGAGGGAGGCCACAAGTCATTTCCCCACCCCCATCTTCGTCATGGGAGTGGCCGGAAATGAGTAATATAACCAATCCAGCGTCTTTATTGCCACACCTGGTAACTATGATTACAGAGGTTCAGGACATGTAGAATTGGATAAAGTTAATAAATAAGCTAACAGTACTTATTTTTAATGTGGTTGTTAATATAGACATGATATATATAACATTTAGGCTGATATAGAAATTGTATGAGAAAATATATATTCACTGATCATTAGAGAAGTTTTAATGATCATTGTTGGATATTCTCTACATATGAAATTGCTTGTTAAATAACTTAGCATAAATAATTATAGCTCTAACATTTAAACAAAGGTATATTTACATAAAATGTTATATGAAACAATAGTTAACATTTACAAAGCTATCTTATTGCCTTAAAAATGCGACAAAATTGCTTATGTTTCTGTGTCTACCTGCATGCTAATATGCCCCATGAATAGAACCAGAATGCATACTTGTTTTAATTTTATAATTTAGTAAAAGAAAATTACTTGAGCATACAACAGGATATTGTTAAAGACTTATTACTACTAAATAAAGTTTTAAAAGGACTGTAACACTGCATAAAATAGAATGTTAAAAGTTTACATTTTTCCTTTTGGATGAATGTACAAAAGATTGGCTTTGAATCTTTTAGCAAACATTTTTAATGTACTTTCTTTTTGGCAGATTTGCATGTAAACAAGTTTACTGTAAAATAAAAGAATAAATTATTTTTATTATTAAAATAATCAATATTTTATGTTTGAGTCTTTTGAAGAACTGGAGCCTTAAAATATTTTATTCCATTTCCTTTAGGATTTTTTTCAACTAGAAAATAGCATTGCTCTTATGGAGCAATTCTTGCTAGTATATGCATCCTTTTATGTGAGATTGATTTATTAGTTAATTAATTTGAAATAGTTAATTTAGCTAATTTCACCTACAAGTATGCCAAGAAGGCGAGTGCCTGATTAATGGAAGAAATACCATTAATGAACATACAATTATCACCCTCATATTTAATAAAGTTAGGGGGTGAACTCACTCACCAGAACAGAGACTAGTGGGGATGTCATTTAACTATGCTCTTTCAATGAAATTTGAAGATAATTGAGGTGTTGACTTGGGAAAGGTAGTAAGTCATAAAAAGCAAATTTTACAGGGGAAGCAAAAAGCAATTTTCCCAAAATTAATTTTAATGTAATTTTGACACTACTATACAAGAAATTTTATTTGCAAAATAGTTACAAAATATTAATATTAGCTTTACAAAATATATTTAAAATTATCAAAATTGTTTTTTGCTTCCCCTGTAAAATTTGATTTTTATGACTTACTACCTTTCCCATGTCAACATCTCAATTCTATTTCCATCTCTGTTACTCAGTCTGCAGCATCAAGTGTCAACAGCATTCCCATAAAGGCAATACTATTTTCTAGACATGAAAAACACTATAGTACTTACATCTATCTTCAACTTAAAACACATATTTTTCATATCTCTTCTTTTAGTGAATACTGAAGGAATGTAGGTATCATTATACGAGGGTGAATCAAATATAAACCGGAGTTATTGTTTACAATTTTATTGAATTAACAAAAAATACAAAACCACCTCATTTTTTCTACATAGTCTCCTGCATTTCCAACACACTTTTGCCATCGAGTTGGCAACTTTTTGATGCTGTCCTTGAAGAATGAGGGATGACGTGTAGTCAGCCAGTTGCGCACAAACTCCTCTACTGCTGCATTGTCACCAAACCGTCTTCGGTCAAACCGCCAGGTCTTCTTTCAGTGGCCCAAACAAATGGGAGTCACAGGGTGACAAATCTGGACTGTAAGGAGGATGTTCCAGAGGTGTCCAATGCATTTTCGTCAGTTTTTCGTCAAATTTTTTTGTTCCTGGCTGAGGAGCCGAGGAAGCCACCTGGCAGACAATTTTTGGAATTTGAGTTCATTACTGATGATGGCTTGAACACTTCCGAAGCTTATTCCAACGTGTGAAGCAATTTCAGAAGTTGTTACACGCCGATCCTCCTCAATAAGGTCCCGCACAGCACCAAAGTTGTCTGCAGTGATGCTTGTTCGTTGCCGTCTTTGGTGGGGCTCATTTTCCACTGAATCCTGGCCCGCTAAAATTTGTTTGTGCCAATCATACACCTGTGTCTTCGAAAGGGTTGCTTCCCCGAACTGCGCATGGAGCCTTCTCAAAATTTCAGAAAGTTTAGTGCCTTCTTTCGCCAAAAACTTAATAATAATGCGTTGTGCAACAGACGTGTGTACCTCTTGCTCGCTCATGGCGTACTGAAGCAAGCGGCCGCTCTTCGGAGTGCGACACATCAAGATCACTACTCCAGACACCCCCACCAACTTCCCCTCCAAACCGCAACCTTTGCAGTTTGCTACCAGATCCTCCAGATACAAATTCCAGTTTATATTTGATCCACCCTTGTATTCGTGAAAAGATATGTGAAAAATTGTCAATTTTTTAAGGATAGCCATCGCCGTAGCGTAGTGGTTAAGGCACTGTGCTACAAGCCAGAAGGTCGAGAGTTCGAGTCCCAGTGGGGTCAGGATTTTTAAACTGACCCACACCTTCTGGCAGCACTATGGCCCTGGGGTCGACTCAGCCTCTAATGGAAATGAGTACCAGACGCTTGTTCTGGGTGTAAAGACGGCCGTCATGCAGGGCTGACAACCCAGCTGACATCAAGTGCCGATTGTCCAGAAAAGTGGGAGCCCTAACCTCCCACTACCCCAAGGGCCTTCTGAGGCCTGTAATGGGATACCTTTACCTTTACCATTAGTGAATTTTGAGTGAAAATTGACCAAAACAGTCATTTTGTGTATCATCTCTCATAAAATTCTCCTGAGCTTCCTGTTCAAGAAAATATATAACTTATCACTATTTTGCCATTTTTAAACTCCCCCAGAGCTAGCGGCAAAAATGATACTAATATATAAAAAATTGGCATCAGATGTATTATTGGAGAGAGGCACAAAAGGAAAAAAAACCAAAATGGTAATGAGAGTCTCTACTATACAGTTTGGCACGAATATCCAAAAGAAATATTTGTTTCGACACAGAAATTGGAACTGTGTGTTATTAAAGCAGTCGGAAGCATGAAAAACTTTGTAGCCTTTTTTCTCGAAGTGTATTTTTTCAGTGCATCCCATATAAAAAGTTCCTTGCACTGCAATTTTTGTCTTATTCAACTGAAATTTTCAGCACTCACCTGTAAGAATGCAAAGAACCAAAATTGCATTGGATTTTAATCGTACTCACAATGCTCATGAGTTATAATTTTTTATATTTTCATATTTATCTCAATTTCCACCAATATGAAAAATCAGTTAAGAACATTTTTTTTCTCAAAAGTATTAACAGTACAGAAAAATCCAATGCAAATTTAGAAACAATGAGTATAACAAACATCCTGACAAAATATTGAAAATTGTACTGCAAGGAACTTCTATCATTAATTAAAATAAAAAAGAGAAAAAATATTGTAACTTGCGAACTAATATAACAAATCAATTGAAATTTATCATAAATGCTATTCAAACAGGTAGACATCTGTGGTAAAAATTTGAAAGAAATATCTCTATTAGTTTCGGAGTTTCCAAATTCACTCATGACTATCCTTAACCTTCTGAACTCCGTGAGGAGAAATCCATAAGCGTAGATGTTTAAGGTAATTTTTTACAAGCCAGAAGATCAGGGGTTCGAGTCCCAGTGGGTTCAAGATGTATAAATAGGCCTAAACCTTCTGGCAGCACCGTGGTCCTGTGGTGAACTCAGCCTCTAAATCAAACGAGTACCAGACACTTGTTCTGGCCGTCTGCAGATATGACACTTTATCATAAATGTTATTCACACAGGTAGACATCTGTGGTAAAAATTTGAAAGAAATATCTGTATTAGTTTCGGAGTTTCAAAATTCTCTCAGGACTATCTTTAACCTTCTGAACTCTGTGAGGAGAAATCCATAAGCATAGATGGTTAAGGTAATTTGCTACAAGCCAGAAGATCAGGGGTTCGAGTCCAGTGGGTTCAAGATATATAAATTGGCCTAAACCTTCTGGCAGCACAGTGGTCCTGGGGTGAACTCAGCCTCTAAATCAAATGAGTACCAGATACTGGTTCTGGTTGTCTGCAGGGATGACAACCTGACTTACATCAAGTGCTGATTGTTTTGAAAGATGGGATCCTTAACCTCCTACTACCTCGAGGGCCTCCTAAGGCCTGTAGTGGAATCACTGTACCTTTACTTAACTCCATGACATACATAGAAAGCCCTTGGTCCTCCAGCCAGCTGCTGACCTCACATCCATATGTGTTAATCACAGTGGTGGATGATCATCCAGCCAGTATAGGGATGATTTGGTGAGCATGTTGGGTCCCCCAGCCGTATAGCTGGTTTCTTCAACCTGGAGCTGCTACTTATTACAGCTCTCCAAATTCTTCGGATGCTGGATGGGGATCTATCCCATACTGGCCGAAATTCCATAATACAATTTCTTCTCCCATGGGGACTTCAACTAGCACAAGTTCTCTAGATTTGCACCAAGGCATGATGCCTTTGACTGCTCAGCTATGGCATGGGACAATCGATTCTACTTACTAGGCATTAGAAATGATCAAGACAAAAATGTGTATATGTCATGTATGTCTACCGCTGTGGTCTCGAGGTAGCATACTGCCTAGTCACGCAGTGGGCCCGGGTTCGATTCCCGGTTGGAACAGGCTCCTGGGTGAGTTTTTTTTTTGGGATTTTTCCTCACCTGTAAGACAAATGTAAGGAAGCTTAGGGCCCAATTGTCCCTGAAAATCATCCGGCCATCATCATCATCATCATCTTCCTTCATTGGTGTAGCAAGCAATGGGAAGCTACCACACCTATAATTCCCTAGTGAAGCTGCAAAGCATAGCATAAAAGACCTGCTCTTGGGCAGAATTACTATGGAATGGAATGTCGTGTGTATATATGCTAGAGCCTTAACATACATATAAATCCCCACTTGCGGCAAGGTAGTCGATAGTGGAAATTACTTAACCAAGCTAATTTTGTTAAGCATATTTCCTTACAGTCGACTGTGGTTGACCAGTGGTTATAATCCTTGCCTCTGGTCCCGATGGTTGTGGGTTCAAACTTACCCAGAATAGATGGATTTTTTTAGGATGGAAAAATCCAAGGATCAAGTCCTCTGGGAGAGACTTTAATTTGTGGGTCCCGAGTCTGAAGATTTTCAGGCTCGTAAAAGAATCTTAAGCCTGAATAAAAAGGCCTCTAAGCAAAATTTACCGAATTCAATATACTAGTAATTCCATAGTTGCCTGCTAGAAGTATCATTGAGTCAGTATGTTGACTACATGCCATTCATGACATATATGGGCAAATACGGTAAGTAAATTTACTTGGTTTAGTAACTTCTAACAATGGAGAGGCTATGGCTCAACATTGGGCTATGCCATTATAGATAGATATTTCCCTACTGATGTCAATGAGTGACAAATGGTTAGCTCATCACTTCAAAGATGCACCCAGTAAGCAATTAAAATATTACTTGGATGGGAAAGCCTGTTTAAATTTTGATCAGAGGATCTAATTTAGACCTGAGGTTATTTTATGAGCTCAAATGTCCTCAGACTTGGGACCCATAGCTTTAAGTCCCTCCCAGAGGACTTGTCCCTTGGACAACTGGGATTAAACCCATGACACTCACAAACAGAGACAAGAAATTTATGGTTTCCTAGAATGCTGAGACAAATCCATTTAGTATATTTGTGATTAATTTCCTATTAATATTATTTCTGAAAATGGACAAGGAATTAAATGTGATTAAGATATGGTATAGAAGTGTGACTATGACAGGTTTTCAATAGAATGGCTTTAATGGAGATAAGAAGCATATTTTACAAAGTATTTCATGTTAGAGATATTGGTATTGATGTACTTCATTTCATCACATATAGATAAGATATTAATAACAATCATCTGTATTTTTACTCTACACTTTTCTTACATTTAGTGTTAGAATTCGTACGTGCAGTGCTCTTACAGCTAATATAAAGAATGGGATTTTATGTAAGTTAAAAAATATTTATTTTTTGTATGATATACAGGGTGTAACATAACGCAACGGCAAAATTTCAGGAATGAGTTCCTCATTGTGTATTACAACATGTGTCCGGAAATTGATAATTACAGAGTTATTCGAACTTTTATGAATGTTTATTAAGGTTTAGAGTAGTTATTGACAGTCTGTTTTCTGTTGATTGTAGGCTGCTGTCAGGAATGAGTTACTCATATGGAGGGAATAAAAAAAATGTATTACAACATGGGCCCGGAAATTGATAATTACAGAGTTATTCAAACTTTTATGAATGTTAGGCTATTAAGGTTTACAGTAGTTATTGACAGTCTGTTTTCTGTTGATTGTAGGCTGCTGTGATGTACACAAATGAAGAATATGCCTGTATTAAGGCACAAGAAGGTCACTTTGAACATTTCATCTGACAGAACAGAGCACTCCAACAAGTCCCTTGCATTTTTTGTCACCATGTACTAACATTCATAAAAGTTTGAATAACTCTGTAATTATCAATTTCTGGACCCATGTTGCAATCCACTTTTTTTTATTTTCTCCATATGAGGGACTTATTCCTGAAATTTTGCCGTTGAGTTATGTTACACCCTGTATATGCAAGATGTATGGTAAACATAGGTGAACAGGATCAAAAATGTGTCAATTGTTGAATAATTGTCAATATGTTTTATTTTTAAAAAAACTTAATATATATTTGGAAAGTTAAACATTCTACTTTATATTATGTGTAATACGAGGGTTGGACATAAGTCACGGCAACTAATCTTTTTGTGAGAATTTGAGCGCGGCTGAAAAGTCTAAAATATATATATGAAAGAACAAGGGATAAACAAAATTTAAAAATTTAACAACACGCCAATCAGCCGCGGTGGACTAGTGGTTATGCTCCTTGCCTCTTGTCCCAAGGGTCACGGGTTCAAACCCGGCTGGGGTCGATGGATTTTTTAGGATGGAAAAATCCAAGGAGCAAGTCCTCCAGGAGGGACTTAAAGCCATGGGTCCCAAGTCTGAAGATTTTCAAGCTCGTAAAAAATCCTTAAGCCACAATGAAAAGGCCTCTAAGCAAAATTTTACCAAATTTTCCCGTCCTATTACTACCTTGGTTTCCTAGATGTCAGTATGAGGCAGAACGCTGACCATGGACCACTCAAGTGACTTCTATACGAAAACAAGTGTAACTAAATTAGTATGGTTCAAATTCTTCCCTGTAGGTGGAGAGCGCCTAAATCTCTGTTAAAGGAAACATGGGCTTACAAGATTACAAGAAGAACAACATGCCAACATTTTGCTCCTCATGTTTATTAAGGTAATTGTCATATCAGTACAGTTTTCATGTTCCAGAATCATTACATCACAAATTTTTATTTTTTTTCACCATTACTTGGTAGACACGAATGGACATTACAAATGCTGTTCAATAACAGATGACCAGATTCACCACCATGGTGAAGAAAATGGCGGGAAGCAGAGAAGCAGATTGGCAATCGGGGTCTCCCACAGCGTTGGCAACAGTGTGAATGTTGCAGGAGACAACTTTGAGGGCCTGTAGAATGAGAGAAAGAGAGAGAGTGAGTAATAGAGTGAAAAAAATAAAAAGGTGTGATGTAATGATTGTGGAACATGAAAACTGTATTAATATGACAATTGCCTTAATAAACATGAGGAGCAAAATGTTGGCGTGTTGTTAAATTCCTTAAATTTCATTTATCCCTTGTTCTTTCATATGTATTTTTTATACTTTTCACCCACACTCAAATTCTCACAAATAAATAGTTGCCATAACTTATGCCCCAACCCTCATATTTTGACTTTTTAAGTTTTTTACAATTAATGGGAAATTTTAATTAAGTGTTTGAGTGTAAGTAACCCTATTTGCCCCCAGTTGGCAGGTGAATCAGATCAGATGGGAGGGTGAATAGGATTGATAATTTAACATTTATATAAGCATGAAATAGTGTAAATAAGCATAATGTATTTTTTGAAAATTACAAATGAATTTAAAATTTCCATTTTTTACACTCATTTTCCATTTGTGAACATTTTTTCTCTCCTTGTTCCAATGTAAACTTCATGGTATCACTCACCCTTGCACTGACATTGGATTCAATCACCCTTTTCAAAAAAAAAAATACATATTATTAACTATTGTAACATTTTTAGTACTGGAATAATAGTAGACAGTCTCTGTTTACTTTGAATGCCATGTGCTACAATGGAAAGGCATTGTCATTGAGATTCAACATTAATTTCCACAGTAAATATTGATAGTTCCTAAAAACATTACAAATTGAAAACAAAAATAGAAGAAAAAAAGTAATTTTCACTACATATCATGTTTAATAGACCACGATGTACTGTATATATAATTTTGGCAGTGTAAATCATTTACCCCCTTGTATATTAAATTTATTATGCTACTTTGCTATGTATTAAATACACATTGTTATGAATAAGCTTTGCTCATACTTTTTTTTATTGTAAGTTGGCAGTAAACTTAAGGTTCTCCAGGTGTGAATTACTGAGTGAATAGGTGAAGGTTATCTTAATTATACTTAAATTAAACATAGGCTCAATTCTGGAAATTCATGCTATTATGCATTGCAGAGACTTTTGATGTCCCAACTCCTTTCAAAAAACGTTAAGCTGAAAATATATAAAACTATTATTCTATCAGTTATATTATATGGGTGCGAAACATGGACTCTTACTTTAAGGGAGGAAATGAGATTACGAGTATTTGAGAATAAAGTTCTTAGGAAAATTTTTGGACCAAAGAGAGATGAACAGACTGGTGAATGGAGAAGACTACATAACAATGAACTACATTGTGTTTATAGGAAGCCTGATATAATAAGAACAGTTAAGTCACGTAGACTGCGATGGGCAGGACATGTTGCGCATATGTGGAATGAAAGACGTGCATGGAAACTTCTTGTAGGAAAGCCAGAAGGAAAACGCCCAGTTGGTAGACCAAGAATGAGGTGGGAGAACAACATTAACTATGATTTGAGGGAAGTAGATTATACAGGGAATGATTGGAAAACATTAGCTCAGGATAGGGATGTATGGAGGGCTTATGTCCGCGCGGCCATGAACCTACGGGTTCGATAGTGCCAGTGAGTAAGTAAGTAAGATATTGCCATTTTGTGGAACATTATATAAAAATGAAGAACTTCTAAAAAAAGGTGTAATCAACAATTTCTGAGGAATTGATTTTTGTCATCAACATCATCATCCTTTCATTGTGTCTTCCTTTCAGAATGTCAATTCAAAATATGCCTCCATTTATCTCTATCCTCCAACTTTTCTTCCTCTCAATTATTCCCTTTTGTAGCAGCAGCAAATAACAGGCATTTTCCATTGAGTTTCGGAATATAATCCCACAATCTCTTTGCAGTTTTGTCTGCCTTGATTTTATTGATAATACTGTGAAAGATGTACATCAAATCTTGTTGCATTGGATTGTGTGCAGATGTTACAATCAATTACTGGTATTCCAAGTTTTCCCAAGTGGCAAAGCAGCCAATCTTGTCTGGTGTCCAATTTGAATTTGGTATCTGCTTTCTTTCTTTTGGTGTTAGTTATATATAGCTATTGAATTATAACGGTCCTCTATATTAAATCATATGTAATCTTTTGCTATGGTTTGAGCCATATTTATGAAAATTTACTTTAATTTTTCAATAAGTGGTTGGCTGCATTTACCAGTCAATTGAGCTTGACTTTAAGATAAGTGTTCCATAGAAATGAATGTCACACAAATTACACTGGTCAACATGATTTTTGTCTCATGAGTACCAATAGTTGTACTTAATGCAGTTTTTTGTCGTGTTTTCAAATATCTATTCGGAATTTCACCATCACCAACAGTTTTTTTATTTCAATTTCAATTAATGGATTTAAATAATTATTTTTTTAATAAACATTTTTTTCGTCCATTTGTCCATTGTAAAATAAAACCAAATGAGCTAACTCAGGAGATTTCAGCTATGGAAAAGAGATATCAAGGCAAATGGAATCCTAATATGCTGGCCGATTATTGTTGGACCATCAAGAGGGATGCTCCACAGGCAAAATATAGCAGAAAATCGTAATTTCTTACTTTCTAGGTGAGTCCAAATGTTTGAATATTGCATAGTTACAAATGTAGAAAATATTAAAGTGTTTGAAATTACAAATTCCTGTCTCTTGGAAACCTTGCGTGATGAAGAAAAACCGATATCATATTTGAATTCAGGAGAAAAAATACTATCATAATCACATATTTTTCTTTCTGAGACAAAAAAAAGTTTCTTTTTTGTTGCTCAGTGTTATTGGTTACACATGTATTTGAAGGAGGTCTTGTAATGTGTTGGTCAGTCGAAGATCAGATGATACACACAGAAATAATTAAGTCTTACATTTACACTTAACTAACTCATTGGCCCTATCGAACCTAGAGGTTCATGGCCATGCAAACATAAGCTCTCCATACATCCCTATTCTGAACCAATGTTTTCCCAATCATATCCTGTATAATTCACCTCCTTCAAATCATGGTTAATAATATTCTTCCACCTCATTTCTGGCTTACTTTCCTTCTGGTTTATCTACAAGAATTTTCAATGTCCCTCTTTCCTCATTTTACCACATGTCCTGCCCATTTCAGTCTATGAATCTTAACTGTATCTTATTTTCCATAAAGATTATGTAGTTCATAGTTATGTATTATTCTTTATTCATCAGTGTGATCATCTTTCTTTGTTCCAAACATTTTCCCAATAACTTTATTTTCAAATACTTGTAAAACTTTTCTCCTCCCTTATGGTAAGAGTCCATGTTTTGGATCCATATAATATAACTGTTAGATTAATCATTTTATATAATTATTTTTAATTTGACTTTTTTTTTTTTGAGAAATTGGGATTATGAGAATCCCTGGAATGCATAATAGGTTAATAGCATATATTTCCAGATTTGAGCCTTATGTCTAATTTATTTCTACAACTGATTCCTACATGTAATTCTTGTTCCAAGGTGTTAGAATTCAGTCACTTTTTAAAATGTTTCATTAACTGTCCATAATGTACTTCCATGTGTGACCATATATTTAATTTTATTAATATTTACTTCCAGTCCCAGTTTCTTAGTATTATTGGTATAGCACTTAGTGTTTTAAATTATTTTATCATACTTTATTATCCTAATAACCTTAATATATTACTTAAGCATAAACCACAAGGAGTAATAAAACTCCAAGTGTGACAGGACTAGAAGGCCCTTGGCTTACCAGCCGGCCGCTGGCCTCACGTCCACGTGTGTTAATCACAGAGGTAGACGATCATAAGCTAGTGTAGGAGTGACATGTGGTCAGCATGTCGGGTTCCCCAGCCGTTGTAGCCGGTCTTCTTAACCTGGAGTCGCTACTTATAGTAGCTACCCAAATGCCTCACTATGTTCGGTGGGCACCGGTCCCATACTGGCCGAAATTTCATGATTTCATGAGAAAGTTTCTTCCCCCCTGGGGATTCGAACCAGCGCAATCCCCGTAGCTCTGCGCCAAGGCATCTTGCCTTAACCACTCGGCTAAGCCGCGGACACAATGAGTAATATCTGTTTGAAAAATTAAGGAAATAAATTCAGGCTTCTTATTCCTTCTGATAAATTTACTGGATTACACCGGTCAACATTATTTTTGTCTCATGAGTACCAATAGTTGTACTTAATGCAGTTTTTTTCGTGTTTTCAAATATGTATTCGGAATTTCTCCATCACCCACAGTTTTTTATTTCAATTTCAGTTAATGGATTTAAATAATAATTTTTTTAATAAACGTTTTCTCGTTCATTTGTCCATTGTAAAATAAAACCAAATGAGCTAACTCAAATGGTTTCAGCTATGGAAAAGAGATATCAAAGCAAATGGAATCCTAATATGCTGGCCGATTATTGTTGGGCCATCAAGAGGGATGCTCCACAGGCGAAATATAGCAGAAAATCGCCATTTCTTACTTTCAAGGTGAGTCCGAATGTTCGAATATTGTGTAATTACGAATGTAGAAAATATTAAAGTGTTGAAATTATAAATGCCTGTCTCTCGGAAACCTTGCGTGATGGAGAAAAACCAATATAATATTTGAATTCAGGAGAAAAAATACTATTAGAATCACATATTTTTCTTTCTGAGACAAAAAAAATGTTTTTGTTGCTCAGTGTTATTTAGTGTAATGTTGTGCAGAGAATTAGATTGAATTGTGCAATTTGTGAACTCTTTGTATTATGGTTGCCAATTGGAACAAGTAAAAAGTCGAGTTTGAACAAGTTAAAATCTAGGACACACAGTGATGTGCAGAAGACCTAAATATACAGTTAGAATTTTTACATACCGGTATATATTTACAGAGAGAAAAATACTTTAAGCACCATAAAACATAATAAATCATATCCTTAAGCAAAATTAAGTCCTGCGCCATAGCAAAAGAGTTTAAAGCATTATGCCTTGATGCAAAACTATGAGACTTGTACTGGTTTGAGTCCTCATGGGGGAAGACATTTTCTCATGAGATTTTGGCGAGTATGGGACTGCTACCCAACCAGCATCATGAGGAATTTGGTGAGCTAGCATAAGTAGAAGCTCCAGGTTGAGAAAACAAGCTTTAATGGCTGAAGAACCCAACATGCTGACCATATGTCATCCCTATACTGGCTATATGATCGTTCACCTCTGTTAATATCAAGTGGATGTAAAGCCAGCAGTCAGCTGGCAGACAAAGAGCCTTCTAGACCTGTCGCGCTATTGATTTGGATTTTTAAGTAGAGTTAAATTGAAGAGCTTTTTTCAAAACTAAACATGTCCACTTCATTAATTTTTTTCAGGAGAAGCCAAAATTTCGTATCTCTTAAATTTTTATGCCAATTTGTTTAGTGTAAAATTTACGTTCGTACATCAACTTCAATGAGAATTTTTCACATTTGTTTACAAATAAAGAGTTTTATCATAATGAATCAGTAAATTTTTTTTTTCTAAATTTTGGACATGTTCAGCTTTGAAAAAAAATTACTTCAATTTTACAGTTCTACAAACGTACATATTATAACTTCTTTTTTTTTTTTTTTTTTGCTTTTATCGTCTTCAATACTGCACTTTTCTTAAATTTACTAAACTTTTCGAGACTTTACCTACTTACTCACTGGCACTATCGAACCCGTAGGTTCATGACCGCGCGGACATAAGCTCTCCATACATCCCTATCCTGAGCTAATGCTTTCCAATCATTCCCTGTATTATGTACTTCCCTCAAATCATAGTTAATGTTATTCTCCCACCTCATTTTTGGTCTACCAACTGGGCGTTTTCTCCCTGGTTTTCCTACAAGAAGCTTCATGCACGTCTGCCATTCCCCATTCGTGCCACAATTCCTGCCCATCGCTATCTACCGAGACTTGATTGTTCTTATTATATCTGGCTTCCTATAAAGACCATGTAGTTCACTGTTATCTAGTCTTCTCCATTCACCTTTCGAATCTTTAGCAAAAAGAATAAAGGAATAATCAGTAAAAATTACATCTACACCGCATTACATTAACAGCAATAATAAACTAATTTTATGCATGTAAACTCACAATTACTGTGTGATAAATTCATTGTTGTCTGTAATTTAAAAAATGTAGTTGTTTATAGCCTATATTCAATTGGAATCCTAACAGAATGATTAATTCTGTATCTCTACATAATCGATATTGGCGTAAAATATGAAAATATACATCAACGTGTCCCATCAAAGTCATGGTGTAGGATAATTTTGGCAACTCTATATTGTATACCTCTAGATGCATCTTATGTCCCGCGCCGTACCCGAGTGGTTAAGGCAAGATGCATTGGCGCAAAGCTACGGGACTTGCTCTGGATCGGGTCTACATGGAGGAATTTTGGCCAGTATGGGACAAGTGCCCACCCAGAATCGTAAGGAATTAGGGTAGCTACAATAAGCAGTGCTCCAGGATGATAAAACAGTTACAACGGCTGGGGGATCCGACATACTGACCACATGTCAGCCCTACACTATTTAACAACTCAGGTCATCAGCGTCGTAATTCAATTCTAGACGTGAAAGAGGCGATATATTTTGTTCAGAGGCATCTTATTTCAGGCTAGGGTTCTTGTACGTGCCGTAAATCTACGAAATGGAACCCTCGGCTTTACTTCTATTCCGATAGAAACCACACACAGGGATTTTCCGCCCTTACATATCCATCTGCACCGGTCGGATTTGAACTGCGAACCTCGGAAACAGGAGAGAGCATGGTAACCACTAGTCCACTGGGTCGAATCTATGGACGCATTAGACCGTAAAAGGGTGTTCTCTGCTGAGAAAGTTGTATCCTAATACGATTTTGCTTACTCAGAAATCTATTCATGCGATAATAATTGTTGAAATTTGTAAGCTACCTGACGAGGTAACTTAAGATAGAAACTTATCGTGAGAATCCCGAAGGGAACCGATGGTAACCGATGTAGTTTGAAACCTTGCCGCGTACCTTGCTGCTTTATACAAGATGTCGGACCTTGAAGATTTCGATCATGTTTTCGGTAGGTATACGCGGAGAAGAGGAATTTGATAGAGGCTACCAAAGAATTCAACTGGAAGAACAGGAGAATCGGCGTAATATTGCGCGACGCAGACGTCGTTGTATACGGTATTATTTGCGGGACGCAAGCGTAAATGCGTTCCTCTATAGCAGACGATAATAACGGAAGTGGTTTTATCGCTGAGAATTCTGGGTAATTTCTTGCCAATATTACGAATTCGACGACTTTCATGCATGACCAGTTAATGGGTAGCTAATTCGATCTTTGCACTTGCTCACGGTGAGTCAGCTCACCAGTGATTGGAAGTAATTTGAGTAGAGACTAATGTATTTGCATGCGGCCAGCCAATGATGGTATTCTGTTACATATTTTATTTTTACGTAGACGTCTGTTATACCTGTCTTTTTTTTAAGGAATTAGATTTTCTTCGTCCCGCGCCGTAGCCGAGCGGTTAAGGTAGGAAGCCTTGGCGCAGAGCTACGGGACTTGCGCTGGTTCGAGTCTCCATGGGGGAAGAAATTTTCTCATGGTATTTCGGCCAGTATGGGACCGGTGTCCACCCAGCATCGTGAGGCAATTGGGTAGCTACAATAAGTAGCGGCTCCAGGTTGAGGAACCAGCTATAACGGCTGGGGGACTCGACATGCTAACCACATGTCACCCCTACACTGGCTGTTGATCATCCACCTCTGTGATTGACACATGTGGATGTGAAGGGCCAGCAGCCGGCTGGTAAAAGGGCAACCGCTGAAAAGTGGAAAGACCCTCAATCGGAGATTTTCTTCTCAATTAATCCAGTCAATAAAGGTCATTGGCGTCTGATTTCGGTCGGTTTTATCATACCGTTATCACGTCTTTTGTTTGAAGAAATGGCAAAACGAATGAATCAGAGTTTGTTTACTAGTATACAGATATTCTTCCAGATTAGATTGCATTATGGGAAAATTCCAAGTCAATTTTTTTTTTTCTGTCCCGTTTGAAGGTAGACTGAAAAGAATTAAAGTACAATCGCTTTGGACGACTATTGGCGGTTGGGATTGGGTCATTGGGTGAAATGACGGGCCTCAATGGGAGCTTTTTCCTGTCTGCATCACTTCCTCTTTGGGAATTGACTATTATGCTTCCTCGCAACTGGGTTTCGTCCAATGCCAACTTCCAATAGAGATGAGAGCATAGGAGGAGAATCCAATAAATTTCACGTCTTTTATTAAGTTCTTTCACCCTAGGATAATCTAGATTTTACGGATATGAAAGGACAGAGAATAGTAGGCCGTATAAAGCATATCCAACGAAGTATTCACCTAGACGATTAAAGAAAATTATAGAAAAGCCTTGATCAAGTTGACTGGCACCCGGATTTAAAACATAGCTATACTGAGTACAATAAATAAATCATTCAAACAATATTTAAGTCTATCATGAACATAAATATGATTACTATAGACTGCGCGCGTCAGAAAACTATAATGCAGGGTGTCCCTTTTAATTAATAATAACTAACAAAGTATGCGGAATTATGAAATAAGGCCGGTATTAAACGAAACAGAAACTCAAAGAATTTTCATTTCCACACACTAAAACACCTATATATGTGCACAATTAGTAGCACGAACAATATCAAGTCTGTATTCGATTTCGTGCCACGTTCTGTCCAACATGTCCATTGGTACTGTTGCAGTTGTGTTAAGGATACGGGTTCGTAAATCATGAAGATCTTGTACTGGAGTCGCAAACACACGGTCTTTTACATACCAGAAAACAGTATGTGCTCGTTGCTGAGGAGTCGCCATTTTGTTTTATGTCATTACTGTCCAATATGCGACAGATGAATTAACTGAAACAATGAAAACGAAAATTCTTTTGAGTTTCTCTTTCTTTTTAATACCAACCTCATTTCATAATTCCGCATACTTTGAGAGTTATGATTAATTAAAATGTGGGAGGTTTGAATGGGACACGGTGTACAATATTTGCCTCAGTGTATTTACATCAGTTCCACAGCTGCGATCTCTGGGATACGTCATTACCTCATATTCAACGGGCCCGGGTTCGGTCACCTATCGGAACAAGTATCCTCGATTCGATTTTTTTAGGCTTTTCCTCACCTCTATAAGACAAATGTCGGGAAACTTTAAGGTCCAAATTGTCCATGAACATTATGTGGTCATTACAATCGTCCATATCATATTCGCCTTGTTTAGTATGAATGAGTGAATGGTATATCTTGTATTAAATGTTCATGTTGTCTCGGAGGTGGCCCCGGCATTGAGCGGATCACTCATCGAGGGAGGCCCTCCATGATCTTGTGTGATCCAAAGTTACAAATCCTCTCCCGACAGGTTGTGTCCCTGTAAGGCCCGAGTGCCTTGTGGCATACCGTATAAAATTATATATAAAGTAGAGAGAGATATTTACATCAGATTCAAAATACTAATTAAGAGCATAAAAAGGGCTTTTGATAAGCCACTGATAGGCCTAAAGTAATACTTTAAATCTTAAATATGTTATTAGAAATAATATGTACTTCTGAAGGTAACTTATTAACATGTTTATAGCTAATATCCTGTAGGCCTACCAGGTTTTTCTTTTAATTCGTCTTCTACCCTATAAGGAATACACAATTGATGATTATATCTTGTGTTATAGTATGGAAATCCAATCAAACATAGGTACTGTTAAAATTATTTTTGACTCTAGATGTCTTTAAATGTCTCACGAGGCAAATATTCCTAGACAGGGCTAGCACAATTCAAAGCTATTTATATGTGGCTACCAGTTCAGTCTAGAATCCATTAAAGTTCTCAACAATTTCACGGTTTGAGGAATATCATTAAAATATTACCCGCATAGTGAATTTGAATTGATTGGTTTTATTTATATTTAATGCGAGTCCGATATGCTAGCTTCCGGTTATATCGCTGTTCTATTACGTCATTGAGAAACCGTTGCTGTGAGATAAAAATCAGAAAAATGGCTTTAATGATCAAGTGATTTTTATCGTTAACTTAGTGAAACGCATTTTGCGTATACAACATCTAATCGATCCCCATTTCCTCCCGCTGAGGACATAGGTGCTCCTCTAGTGGGAAGTTTCTTAACCAGACTAATTTTACTTACGCCGATTTCCCTATAGATGTCAGCAAGTGATATGTTAGTACATTGCCTGGAGGAGACATCTAATAGGAAACTGACGCATTGCTTAGACGGAGGAAGGTCGGCTAAATTTTGCTCAAGGTCTTTTTATTCTGGCTTGAGGTTGATTTACAAGCGTTCAAATCTTCATAGTGAAGACCCATGGCTTAAATTCCCTCTCGGAGGACTTGTCCCTTCGATCTTTGCATCCTAAAAATCCATCGACACCGGCCGGGTTTGAACTCGCGACCCTCGAGACTAGAGGCAAGGAATCTAACCACTAGACTGCCACGGCCGACTTAAAATATCTAGGATACAAGAAAAAATGTATTATGATGAACAACCACTGTTTATGCCTATTTTTAGTTTTTTTTTTTCCTTTCTATTCTTTCGTGTTCTTCAATCTCAAGAACTCATCGTCTTCCGACCATTTTAGATTAGACCTAACCTTCTTTCTATCTTCGGGATTGGGTACAGTGAGTGTAAAAGGTGATCGTACAGTTAAATATTTTTAGTAAATGTCCAAAATGTGCTAGAATATGGAATTCTCTTCCGCCCTATATCAGAGACTGCCAAACTCTACCATCTTTCAGAAACAAATTGAAAATAAAATTATTAACAGAAACAACTCACTAATATTACTTTTTTAACAATTAATAATTTGACTTAGGCTTTCACGGCCGGAGTAGATATGATGTTGAAGAAAATTTCCGGGCTGTAGGCCGTGGTCTTGAGGCTTGAAGTTCCCCGACGTTTCGCCAGAGACTGCATCTCAGAGACTTGAGGATGCCAGACGCAGTCTCTGGCGAAACGTCGGGGAACTTCAAACATCAAGTCACGGCCTACAGCCCGGAAATTTTCTTCAAGATCATCATAATTAATAATTGGTTTTTTATTATTTAACAAAAATAGTATTAAGATTTGTCAATATATTTACCAAATGCCTTATATATAAGCGATAGATTAATCCATTATAGTTTATTACTTTCTTTGTAATTTTTTCATTTATTTTTTATGTATAGTAGATTCGATCCGTTATTCCTTTGTGTATACATCCTTTTATTAGTTTAATTTTATTTGTATTTAATTTTATTGTATTATTATTAGACATTATTTTCATTATTGTTCAGTTTGACAGATAATTAATTATTTAGTATGTACTATTATTGTAATTTATTTTTTGTATTTAAATGTAACACATTTTGTAAATGTAACATATGTTTGTCCTGGTGAGTGGAAGAGAAGGCCACATGGCCGGAACTCGACCAGCCTAAATAAATCTATTCTAAAATATTATAAATCGATAAACGTAATTAGCATAAAATATATTTTATAAGTTTCAGGGCATATTTAATATTAATACAGAGTGTTTCTAAAGTCACTATCCATTTCAATGAAGGAAGGCAATGATTGAAAAATCAATGTTAGGCCTATGTGAAGTTTTGCACATAGAATATGACCACCATATAGATGAAAACACATACTCCATCTTACCGCTGTGAAATGAAATGTAGACCTAATAATATTACTAACTCACTGGCTCTATCGAACTCGTTGGTTCATTGCCGCACGGACATCCCTATCCTGAGCCAATGTTTTCCAATCATCGCCTGTATAATCTACTTCCCTCAAATCATGGATAATGTTGTTCTCCCATCTCATTCTTGGTCTACCAACTGGGCGCTTTTCCTCTGGATTTCCTACAAGAAGTTTCCATGTAACTCTTTCATTCCCCATTCGTGCCACATGTCTTGCCCATCGCAGTCTACGAGACTTAACTCTTCTTATTATATGTGGCTTCCTACACATATCATGTAGTTCACTGTTATATACAGGGTGGACCGCTCGAATGGACCTAATTTCAATTGCTTGTTACTGGCAAACGGTTGAAGATAGAAACTTAAAACAACGTTCATATTACAGAAAAACTCACCAAGTTTTGATATCCAGATCACCACATCTCTATATGAGCCCCAGCAGTCACTGTGACGATATCAAAGCGATGAACAATTTCTTGCCAAGTACGTTGGAGTATGTCTTCTGGAATGTTCTCAATAGCCTCTATGATGCGCTCACGAAGATCACGAAGGTCTTTGACTGGGGTGGTGTAAACTTTATCTTTGACATAGCCCCAGAGAAAGAAATCCAGTGGTGTTAAATCGGGAGATCTCGGGGGCCACGCGATTGGTCCTCCCCTACCAATCCAACGGCCAGGGAAAATGTTGTCCAAAGTCGTACGAACTTCATTGGACCAGTGGGGAGGAGCACCATCTTGCTGGAAAACGATGTTAGGCTGCAGTTGTTCAATTTGTGGAAAGAAGAACTGCTCCAGCATGTCAAGATATGTGGTACCACGAACAGTTTTCTCGGCGAAGAAAAAACGGTCCAATGACCTTATTATGTGACAAACTGCACCAAACATTCATCTTCGGACTATCACGAACATGCTCTTGAATAGCGTGAGGATTCTCCGATCCCCAGATCCGCACATTATGCCGGTTTACCTTGCCTGACAAATGGAAAGTGGCTTCGTCCGAGAAGAAAATCTTGGTCATGAAGTCAGGATCAGCGCCGAGACGGTCCAGCATCGTATTGGCGAATTCCACTCGTTTCGGCATGTCATTCGGCTCCAGACGTTGCACTAACTGCACTTTATATGCGTGCAGTTTGAGGCGTTTGTGGACAATCCGTTGTAATGTCGATTTTGGTATTTGAAGTTCCCGCGAAGCTCTTCTTAATGACTTCCGGGGGCTTCGCTCAAATGCGGCTTGAACATTTGCTACCATTTCATCGGATGCTCTGCGACCACCACCATGCTTCTTCAACACAGATCCTGTAGCTAATAATGTATCACGCCACTTCTTTATGCTTCTAGCAGTTGGAGCATCACGGTTAAACACACGCCGGAACTCCCTTTGAACTCTAATGATTGATTTAAACTCCGCATACCACAAAACAGCTTGCGCTTTCATCTGCGGAGTCGCCATTTTCACAAACAATTAAATCTAAGAACGAGAAACGTATCTTTGTGCCATCTACCGACAGGATTCGAAACTTGGTGAGTTTTTCTGTACTATGAACGTTGTTTTAAGTTTCTATCTTCAACCGTTTGCCAGTAACAAGCAATTGAAATTAGGTCCATTCGAGCGGTCCACCCTGTAGTTTTATCCATTCACCTGTCCATCTATTTTTGGTCCAAAAAAATTGTCCTAAGACCTTTATTCTAAGATATTCGTAATCTTCTTTTCTCCTTTAAAGTAAGAGTCCATGTTTCGCATTCATATAATGTAACTGGGAGAATAACTGTTTTATATATTTTCAGTTTAATGTTTTTTGAAAGAGTTGGGACGACAAGAGTTCCTGCAATGCATTTCCAGAATTGAGTCTATGTTTAATTTCTTTGTGTATCTAATTCCTATTTGTAATAATTATTGTTCCCAGATATTTGAAATCAGCTGTTTCTTCAAAATTTCCTTCATTCGTCATTAGTTGTCCATTTCCATTATATAACGCATTTCTATGTGTGAACATATATTTAGTTTAATTGATGATTACATTCAGTCCCAATTTCTTAATATTGCTCAATAGAGTGTGCATGCTGGCCCTTAGTATCTCCTTGTTATCGTTCAATAATTACACTACATCATCAGTATAAACTAACAGCCTATTAATACCATTGAGTTGTAGGCCTTCTTCATTCTCCAAAGATTTGATGCATGCTCTAATACAAAATTGAATAGTAGAGGAGACAAAGCATATCCTTGCTTTAACCCATTGCTTGTGAATTTCAAAAGTATCCGAAAACTGTTTGCCTACACGCACCCTAGTCATTAGTAATTAAGTCAAACTAACTTTTTAGGAATTTCGAACTCTAGAAGGATACTATATAAAGGTACGTACACATATGCGCGCCGCGAACACGAACGGCGCGCGCGCACCTGCGCGCGCTGCGCGTGTTATGTTCGTCGAAATTATTAATTTCAACGAACCTCCTGCGATCCATAGGAAACCCACAAACCTTCAGTAGACATTTTGCAGAGCAGGTGTAACCAACGATGTCTATTCCCTTTCCGTTCTCCCGCTTGTCCTGCATTCTTTCCCAAAAATAGGGACATTTTTTTTTAAATGCCGCGGGACGCGGGACAAATTGTTAAAAATCGGGACTGTCCCGCCAAAATCGGGACGTCTGGTCACGCTTATTACTTATTACATCTTATAACTTTATTTATACTTTTTCAAATATTATAGCATTAAAGGAATTTAAAAAAATATATGATTTGTATATCCATCCATAGTAATTCTGCCCGAAGGCAGGTCCTTCACTGAAATCATAGCATTTTCATGCTATGCTTGCAGCTTTACTAGGGAATTGTGTAGGTGTGGTAGCTTCCCGTTGCTTTCCACACCGGTGAAGGATGATGAGATGATGATGATATGATAATGATAAGGATGATGATGATGGCCATATGATTTCGGGGACCGTTTGGGCCTTAAAGTTTTCCTGACATTTGTCTTACAGGTGAGGAAAAACCCCGATAAAAACCTCACCCAGAAAAACTGCCCCGACCGGGGATTGAACCCGGGCCCCGCTGCGTGACAAGGCAGCACGCTACCTCGAGACTACAGCGGTGGACATGATTTGTATATATATGTTTAAAATTATTAAGAATCTATCTCACCATAACATGGCCTTAATTTTTAATAAAAATGTACATGATTATTATACTAGAGGTTGTACTTTATTGCACAAAGATACTAGTTTCTAAAAAAAAAGGTATAAAAGGGATTCGTTATGCATTAATCAACCATTAAAATAACTACTTACCTATTGAATATCAACATTTCACGAATGTTAAACATTTTTCTAATTGTATTAAAAAATATTTTTTCTCATTGCTTTCTTAGTTAATTTTGTTAATTTTATTATTATTAATATTATCCTGTTTAAATATTGTATTTATATGTGTATATATATTGTGCATCTATAGTAGTTTGTATTACTTAAACTTATGCCTGAATTTGTTTTCTTGTTTTTATTGTTAATTGTTTTATGGCCATTATTTTTTGTATATTGCCCCTTAACATGAGCAGTCTTGCTCTTTGGAGTCTTTGAAGAGATAAATAAATAATTAGCAATAAATGTGTTTATATATTGTATTGTTTTGTGATACTTCATACATAATATTATGAAATGAACGTCTTAAATAAATAATGTTTTCTAAATAATTCTAATTTATTTATACAATTACAGTACACACGAAAAAAAACACATATCATTGAAAAAAAAAACAGGCATCTCCTTTCAATGATTTTTTAAAATGATCCTTATGTTGTGGATCCCACAATAATTGCTTGCTTCTATAAATGTCAACAAGTTTTAACACGTTTTCCTCTGACCACTCCATACTCAAATAATAGGTGCGCACCGAAAGCAACGAACCTCTCAGGTACCCGTCCAAATCTAAACAGCGAACCATCAAAGTGTTCGTGGAAAAAACCGACAATGAGTGGATCGTGGTGAGAGACACGCGCGCGGTGCGCGCGCCGTCCGCGCGCACCTTAAAACCACGTCCAAATCTGACGAACATGGTGCGGCGCGCGCGCCGTTCGTGTTTGCGGCGCGCAGGTGTGTACGTACCTTTAACTGAATCGTATGCCTTTTTGAAGTCTACATACCGGTATAGTTGATGTATAGTGCCATTATATTCCAATTTCCATTCTAAAATCTGTTTTATGCTAAAAATCTGATCTGTTGTATACCTGTTTATTTTATATCCATATTGATGATCTCCTAGTCCTAGAATGTCATCAATATAGGGAGTAAGTCTGCTTACTGTTATATTTGTTAAGGTTTTTAAGAAGTTGAGAGTAATGAGATGCCCCAGTAGTTTCAAACTTTTTTATCTCCTTTCTTATAGATTGGTACGATAATTACTAATCGATTCTTTCCGTTCATTTGGAAGAGCTTCTTTTTCCCAAATTATAAAAAGTAACCGTCCCCCTGATGTTATCAGTTCTGCTGGTATTCCATCGGCACCTGATGCTTTATACATCTTCAATTTTTCTATCACCATTTCAATCCCTTATGCAATTGGTTGTCCACCGCTGTGGTCTCGAGGTAGCGTGCTGCCTTGTCACGCAGCGGGCCCGGGTTCGATCCCCGGTCGGGGCAGTTTTTCTGGGTGAGGTTTTTATCGGAGTTTTTCCTCACCTGTAAGACAAATGTCAGGAAAACTTTGAGACCCAAACGGTCCCCGAAATCATATGGCCATCATCATCATCCTTATCATTACCATCATCATCCTTCACCGGTGTGGAAAGCAACGGGAAGCTACCACACCTACACAATTCCCTAGTAAAGCTGCAAGCATAGCATGAAAATGCTATGGTTGCAGTGAAGGACCTGCCTTCGGGCAGAATTACTATGGATGGATGCAATTGGTTCTGTGACTAGCATTTCTGCTGTCTGTAGATTATCCTCTTCAATATCCTGTTCTGTATGCACATTTAATAGATGATTAAAGTAACTTTGATCTATCTAATATACTCATGGAATCTGCAATCATATCTCCATTTTCATTTTCATTCCTAATTATGTTTATTCTAGCCTGAAACCCTTTATTCTCTATCCTAATTCCCTGATATAATTATCTGATGTTCCTATATTTTTTATTCATTTCAAGATCATTAATCTTCTCTCTCAAGTATTCCCTCTTTTTACTCTTTGATAACCTGGTTTTTCCCGTCTGATACTACCCTTTTTTTTTCTTTCTAAATTTAATTCATTTGGCTCGTGTAGTAAATTCATTTTTGCTTGCTTTCTTTTCTTTTCAATGTTGGCACATTCTTCATTAAATCTCTTCTTGTTTTTTCCCTTTTTTGAACAACCAACGCTTTGTGATGCTGAAAATTTAATAGTATCCCTTATAGCCTCCCATTCTTTGTTTATATCAGTTTCTTCTTCGTTTGCCACATTGTCATCTGAAGATTCCAGTACTTAAAATCTATTAGCAATTTTGTTTTGGTATTCTTGCCGCATTTCATCATTTTCAAGTTTCTTAATTCAAATTTTACAGAATCATCTTTAGCGTTTGTTCCTCTCATAAGCGATAGCCGTTGTCTGATTTTCACTCTGACCAGATGATGATCCGAATTACAGTCTGCCCCTCTAACTGATCTAACATCGATGATGCTACTGTGCCAGCGTTTATCCACTAATACATTATCTATCTGGTTCCGAGTTTCTCCATCTAGGTACGTCCAGGTGTATTTATGAGTATCCTTATGTTGAAACGTTTTGCTCTTAACAATGAGATTCTTTGATGAGGCAAATGTGACTAATCTAACCCCGTTGTCGTTACTATCTTCATGAAGACTGAATTTGCCTATTGTTGGTTTGAATATATCTTCTCGTCCCACTTTTGCATTAAAATCTCCTAAGACAATTTTCGTATGATATCGTGGAAGGCTATCAAATACGCATTCTAATTCTTCATAGAACTCATCCTTGATATTGTCATATTTATCTTCTGTGGGGGCATGTACATTTACAATTATAAAATCATGTTGTTTATCCTTTAGAATTATGTATGATATCCTATCACTAACGAACTTAATATCTCGGATAGCGGATAGGATCCTCCTTCTGACTAAAAAACCCGCTCCAAACGCAGGTCTTTCTGCACCACCGTAGTATAATGCAAAACTTCCTGATTCCTGACTGCCTTCTCGTGGCCACCTAAATTCCTGTAAAGCGACTATATGCATGGGCGATTTATCTAATTCTCGCGTTAATATATCTAGTGCCCCACTATTGTATAAAGTCCTAACATTCCATGTTCCTAGGGACATGTCCCTGTGTTTGTGCCTTTGGCATGGGTCCCCTGAAGTAGTCCCCGCCCGGAGAACCGAATGGGGGACTATTTGACCTCCGGAAAATTTTAGCCCAGTTGAACCCATGTCCGCATTTCTTGACGGTTGTATTTTTACGGTATAAGATCGTCACTCTTTCGACCTAGGTACTTTTTTTGTCTGGCATATCACCTTCGATCAGTCCGGCGTGGGTAACCATTTTGGCAGCAATGCTACCGCCGGCATAGCGAAGCCACTCCACCACGACAAGGTAAATATACCATGGAGGGAGACCTTAACATGTAAATGGTAAGACAGCCTGCTTCTTCTGTGATACGGCTCCGTAAATCAAGCAGACGTGATAATGATGTTTTCGTAGAGTGAAACGTAGAATTTTCTACACTATGTTGAGAGGAGCATTCAACTCCCAACTGAGACGTCAAGTTTATGCCTTCGGACTATCACTGGCAATTTGAAAGCTGCTGCACTGTTTCTGCTGAAACGCGTGGTCGTCCATGACGTGTCTCATCATCAACACACACTGCCGGTACGCTTAAATTTGTTTACAAGCAGACGAATGTGTGCCTTTGTTGGGGCTGGTTTATGGAATTTATGGGTAAATTCAGCTCTGGCGTCTTCATATGACAATCCGCGTACCCGTGCACAAGCAATGGCAACCCGTTCTTCCGTGCTAAACATGTTACACTAAGCTAAGAATGTATGCAAAGAAAAGAAAATATAGTAGCGTTTTCATGGAAGCGGATAGTGACTTTAGAGACACCCTGCATATAAAAATTGTTACATTGCTATGCTATATCCATAGCGTGACAGGCCTACCAGCCGGCTGCTAGCCTCACGTCCACATGTGTTAATCACAGAGTTGAGCGATCATCCAGCCAGTATAGGGGTGACAATTGGTCAGCATGTCGGGTCCCCCAGTCATTATAGCTGGTTTTCTCAACCTGGAGCCGTTATTCATTGTAGCTATTCAAATTCTTCACGGTGCTGGATGGGCACCGGTCACACACTGATTGAAATTACATGAGAAATATTCTTCCCCATGGGAACTCGAACCAGCGCAAGTTCTGTAGCTCAGCAGGAAGTCTTCATGCCTTAAACCACTCGGCTACGGCGCTGGAGTTATGCTATATCAAACATACAAATAAATATAAGAGTCTAGCGATTATTCTATGAGGTTGAAGCTAGTGTAAGGTGCCTTCCCCTTCCCTCGTAAATCCTTCACAACGTACACAATATCAACCCCAGCAGTGTAAGATTACAATAGTACAAAATAGTTTATATAAAACATTAATAACATAATAACTATGAAATAAATAAAAAATAGTTTAAAAAACTAAAACAGCACGCTTTATTAGAAAACCCAACTAAAAAATAAAAAATAATTTTAATTTCCAATGCGCTTGGGATAAAAATAAAGTGGTCAACAAAAAAATCATCTCTAACACATCTAGAATAAAACTAGAGTTATCTACAAAAAAAATAATTTTATCATAAAAAGCGTGGGGTGCTCTATGCCAATTAATATATTTGATAATAAACAGATATTGGTAAAGTAAAGTCTCTGAGAAGAAAACGTAAAAAAACATAAAAAGCACCCCACGCTTTTGACGGTAAAATTATTTTTTTTCGTAGATAACTCTAGTTTTATTCTAGATGTGTTGGAGATGATCTCTTTTTTGTTGACCACTTTAATTTTATCCCAAGCATGTTGGAAATTAACATTATTTTTCATTTTTTAGTTTGGTTTTCTAATAAAGCGTGTTGTTTTAGTTTTTTACACTATTATTTTTTTTAATTATTACTTTAATTGATTGTCATAAACCGGAATCCCATGAAAATGTAATTGCTTACGATATTTTAGTGCCTAGGCACGAATATAATTATATATATATATATATATATATATATATATATATATATATATATATATTTAAATTATTATCTAACATTATTATAATATGTTTGAACATTTTAATATAGATAAATAGTTACAGTTAATCGTATCCTTCTCATATTATTTGAATAAATTACAATGTGGTAAGTTTACAAAACTGCCATTAATATTTTACAGAATAAGATACAAATGTAAATATATTTAAATTCGATATTATTGTAGTATGAGCTAAAATTAATAATATTCTAAAAAAATCCTCCGGGCCGGATTTGAACCAGCGACCTATGGATTACTGAAATTACATACCACTACAGTCCACCGCTCTACCAACTGAGCTACCAGAGGATATTATATTAATTTATTTCAACTATGGACTAAAAAGTCGATAAGTCCGCAACCTATTGTCGGTCTTTATTTTTTGACGTCCTGATGATCCTGGTCAGGATCTTAGAAAATGTGTATGAAATTGTTGTAATTTCATTGGTCCTTTACAAGTATACAAAGTTTCAAGTCGATCCAACGTTTTTAAGTGGGTGAAAATCGTGTTGAAATATTCCGTTACATAGATAGACAGATGCAGGTCAAGCTAACATAAAGCGTGTAAATATAACAAAAGCAGATCATATTTATCAGTACAGTTGTGCAGAATACACAAAAGAGCTAAATGACTCCGATAAGATATACTGTTGGACTGATAACTTTAGGATATTCCTTTAGGAGTAATTTAACTGTTTTGTGTATTCTGCACAAATGTAATAAAGGGATTGATTCAGCAATGAAAAAAATACCCAAAACAGTTAAATGACCCCAAAAAGGAAAATAACAACAAATCAGTATCAGAAATATCGAAAGTGATTCCACAGTTCGTAGTTTCTTAATATAAATTGGTTACCGGTATCATAAAAGAGGAAGTACTTTTTCAATTAAAGAAAGATAAATAAATGAATTGATCAAATTACACACTGTGCGATCAACAAAATAATATGACAGATTGCAAGCACAGACCGATCAGAATGTAGACCCGATTACATTACAAGAACTATTAGGCTAATTACAATCACCTCTTGTCATAAGTAATGCCACGAGTGATTTCCAATTTATCTAGAGACTGGAAATCAAGAGTGGCATATGTTAGGACTATTTAACGAATAAAATTAAGCTGTATACTCACAAATCATTATTTAACTATAGTTATTTTAAAATATGTATTATATTTAATGTAAACGGCGATGTTTGAAAACAAATGAGAAACGATAGGTACGCTTCATTTGCTTCTTTTGTTCGGTCACTGCAACCAGATCATAATATTATTTATTGCCAAAAGATCGCAATGTTGTAAGAATGCACCCTAGTGGAGAAATTTATAACCAACGTTATAGGTATTAATTAATTTCTGATGTCCTATGATGTAAATATGTTAATTATATTTTTCTGCGTCATTTCCTGGAAAATAATTCGTTTAAGAAAGTGCAAATAGTGTTTTTTTTGTGGTATAATCAATTGTTACAAATGTTTTTATATATTTCTCGTATGCGCTACGTGTTGACATTCATGCACAATATATACAATCTGGTAGCCGTAATTCTTACAGAGACAGTCACTGCAAAATTGTGCTATGATCTATTCAGAATGTTAAAAAAGAGGTGCTTTCTTTATTATGATAAACTTTAGTTGGTAAATTTTAGGCGAAACACGACTGTGATTGGTTGTAAATAAAAAATCATTGAAATGTGATTGGTCATTGACTCCCATTTGGGGCATGAGTTAAATAGTCATCTAAATACATGATATAAGAATTACACCTCCATCTTAAAACGTCGTCTTAATATTGTTATTGAAAATGTGCTATCGGGTATTTAAAACTGTTTTAGAAAACAAAGATCTTGTTCAGACTGTATAATATGTTATAACACAATTAATGGAGAAACGTAGAGAATATAACTTCCAACATATATGGCGTTAATTGATTTTGAGAAGGCCTCTGATAGGGTGAACAGAAAGAAATTGTCATATATAAAAATAAATAGAGGCATTCCACAACATTCAGTTAAAATTATTGAAAGTTTATATGTAGATAATAAAATATTATTTAGAAAGGGTCATAAAGCACAAAACAATAAAACAGCGACAATAAACTGCGGAGTAAAACAGGGATGCCCACTTTCACCATCACTTTTCAATACGTATATATTATATTGACCACGCCATACAGAATTAGCCATTTTTTAACCGAACATTTTAAAATGAACTGTATTTTATTAGATACTGTATTTTATTAGATAATCTATTTTTTTTTTCAGACGATCAGGTTGTGATATCTGAGACAGAAGGTAGCTAGCTTGCAACGGGGAATTTACAAATTGAGTAAAATATGTAAAACATAAAACTTTAAAATATCTACTACAAAAACAAAAGTTTTAGCATTTCGAGGGTATGAACCACTAAGAGTAAAAATCTCATTAGAGAATAAAACAATAGAACAGGTGAGCAATTGTAATTATCTGGGATACAGTATGTCATATAGGACCTAGAAAACTGAAGACACTGCAAACAAAATGAATAAATAAATTTAGTTATGTGTGGCACCATAAAACACGAAGTCTCGTGGTAACTAGAAAGGAGACACTTAAAATTTAATAAAACAATGGCGGTTTCAACGCTACTATATTGATTGGAACACAGGGTCTTACCCAAAATCCAATAACGAATAAAAACTTCAGAAATGAGGTTCTTCAACGGTGTGACTGGCTATACGATAGCAGATAGGAAACCATATGAAGATATACCAAGATACACGCACAGCTAAATATATTCAAGCTATTAGATAAGATTACACATCGCAGATATGAATGCATGGACCACATCAATAGAATGGATAACAACAGAATCCAGAAACAGATTATACACAACAGACCACTAGGACAAGGAAATGTAGGAAGGCCCAGTAAAAGACGGACAGACCAATTCTAACATGAAATCGTAACAGACTTTAAGGTCTAATCCTTAATGCTGCTGATGATGATAACGAGGATCACTTTTTATACTCATGTAAATGGGTAGGCATACTATGTTAACAGCGTTGAAAAACCTATTTCAGTTACATTTCATTGACTTTTTAACTCATGCTCCAAATGGGAGTCAATGACCAATCACATTTCAGTGATTTTTAATTTACATCCAATCACAGTCGTGTTTCACCTACAATTTACCAACTAAAGTTTATCATAATAAAGAAAGCACCTCCTTTTTAACATTCTGAATGGGTCATAGCATTATTTTGCAGTGACTGACTCGCCAAGAATTACTGCTACCTGAGTGTATATATAGTGCATGAATGTCAACAGAAAGCTCATACGAGAGATAATATCAAAACATTTGTAACAATTGATTATACCACAAAAAAAAACACTGTTTGCACTTTCTTAAACGAATTATTTTCCAGGAAATGACGTTGCAGAAAAATATAATTGACATATTTAGATCATAGGACATCAGAAATTAATTAATACCTATAATGTTGGTTATAAATTTCTCCACTAGGGTGCATTCTTACAATATTGCGATCATTTGGCAATAAATAATATGATATGGTTGCAGTGATGAACAAAAGAAGCAAATGAAGCGTAGCCTACCAATCGTTACTCATTTGTTTTCAAACATCGCCGTTTACATTAAAATATATAACTATTTTTAAATAACTATAGTTAAATAATGATTTGTGAATAAACAGCTTAATTTTATTCATTAAATAGGCCTATTCCTAACAAATGCCACTCTTGATTTCCAAATTCTCTAGATAAATTGGAAATCTCTCGTGGCATTACTTATGATAAAGAAACTAAGCAATTCCTCATAATGAATCATGTGAAGGAAGAAGAAAACAAGAATCATTCCTTTTTCAACAAGCAAACTGTAAATACCAGTTTACTGTAAAGGATATCTGGAGAAATGAGGTGGAAATTAATTGATAGTTCTTTTTTCAATTTTAATATTAGATGGAGAGTCTCTCAGCCTCTTCAATCTCTTTTATCTTACATGATACGTGAGAAATTAAATGTTTACCACTCTGTAAACAACCGAATATCGCTGTGATTGGTTTTATCACGATGTTACTTAACTGTGCTTCATGCTCATATTTTCATTTTATCCCTGTTAAAATTAGGTGGCAGGACTATAAAGGTGCTCTAAAATTCCCCTTACAAACTTCTAGGATTTGTAGAGCGGACTGAGTTGATAATATTCAGAATTGCAAACCATGACCGGAAACTTGCCGTTTCCGTGCTACAGCCGTTTGAAAACAAGGATTGCCTGAACGTACGTCACGTGTCTCGACAAGAAATACCTTCGCGATTCGTCCGCCTGCAGAGTTACATGTTGAGGGACGCTTGAAGTTTCTCTATGAGGGACGCTTACGTCGGATCACGTGATGTCAATTGACGTGTATCCTACCTCTCGGAGCTGGTTCAAGTCTCATTCACGTGTCTTTCAGTGTTAGAGCAGCATGGTTGAGTACACATTTGTTGAATACACCGACATGATCCTTCTATGTGGCGAAGCTCGAGGTAATGGAAGAGCTGCTCGCCTCCTTTATCAAGATCTTTTTCACAACGCCCGACTCCATCGCATACCCTTTTCGCCGTAATTACTCAAGGGCTTCGAGAACGGGTACCTTCACCGCCAGCAGGAGTGACTGTGGTGCTCCAAGGAGACTCCGCGCCGCACTCCCAAATTGGAAGAGGCCGTATTGCATCAAGTTGAAAGGAACCCGTCAACGAGAACACGAGCAATTGCGCGTGTAATGGATGTTGCTCCTAGCACCGTCTGGAATGTTATGAATGAACAACAACTACTTGCATACCACCTCCAAAGGTTACATTCACTACTGCCAACCGATTTTGCTCCACGCGTTGACTTCTGTACGTGATTTCTGCACCGTTGCATCAACGAGCCCCTATTTCCACTGCACATTCTCTTCACAGATGAATGTACATTTACTAGGGATTGTGTACTCAATTCACGAAACAGCCATGTCTTTGCAGACGAAAACCCTTTAAGGTCTAAAATCTAAATGGTCCCCGAACATCATCCGACCATCACCATCACCCATATCATATTCGCATTATTTAAGTACGAATGAATGGTGTGTCTTTTGTATATTAAATGTTCGTGTTATATCGGAGGTGGCCATGACATATAACTGATCACTCATCCAGGGAGGCTCTCCATATTCTTGTGTGGAGTTAAAAATCCTCTCCCACAGGTCGTGTTCCTGAGGCCCAAGTGGCGTGGGGCATATAAAAGAACCTATAAACGGAGGCATTAAAATAAGGTTTCTCAAGTCGTGTCCAACTCAGGGTCGGGTCGTGGGATGCGATGAGATGAGCCCCTATACATAGAGGTCTGTGAATTTCATGGGTGTCAGCAGACCACGCCTGACGCACCATCACAGAGGCACATGAACGAAATGAAATGGATGAGATGAGTATGGAAAAATGGTGGAATGAAATTGTGACATGGGGAAACGGGAGAAACCCCGAGAAAAACCTGTCCAAATTCCATTTCGTCCACCACGAAACCCATATGGAGTGACCGAGACTCGATCTCGGGACCCCAGCGGTGAAAACTGATATATATGTTATGAATATAAAAATTAATGTCTGAACCGGGTTTTGAACCCGGGATATCTAACTCTATATGTTAGAACGACACCAAAATTTGCTATCCAGGCATCCCAGTGAAAACGTTAATTGTCTTTTCCCTATATACAATTGTCAATCATAAAAGGCAGCGGGACGCGTCCGCAGTGTCATCTTACGACTACAAGAAAGAACTTAAATGAGAATAGAAGCTACTTTTACTTTATAGCATAAGGTTCTCTTATATTACGTTAATTTTGCATTAATTTTTCTTTTCATGTCATCTTTGGCTTTCATTGCTAAACGTCAAAACTTAATTCTAGCGTATCCATCCATCCATAGTAATTCTACCCGAGGGCAGGTCTTTCACTGCAATCACAGCATTATCATGCTATGCTTTGCAGCCTTACTAGGGAATTATAGGCGTGGTAGCTTCCCGTTGCTTTCCACACTGGTGAAGGATGATGGTGATAATGATAAGGATGATGATGATGATTGCCGGATGATTTTCGGGGACCGTTGGGCTCTAAGCTTCCTTACATTTGTCTTCCAGGTGAGGAAAAACCCCGAAAATACCTCGCCCAGGAGCCTGTCTTGGCCGGGAATCGAAACCGGGCCCGCTGCGTGACAAGGCAGCACGCTACCTCGAGACCACAGCGGTGGACTTCTATCGTGTATATAGGCCTATATGATTAAGAAAGTTTTCTTCGGTTTTCCGCGTCATGGATTCAAGGTCGGCCTCTGGCCACTGATTCCGACGTTTCGGCATGATCCCACATGCCATCATTCCTTGATCATGCCGAATCGTCGGAATCAGTGGTCAGAGGCCGACCTTGAATCCATGACGCGGAAAACTTCCTTAATCATACTTATATCCGCGAAAATCTACAATATAACATATATAACTAACTCACTGGCACTATCTAACCCGTTGGTTCATGGCCGCGCGAACATAAGCTCTCCATACATCCCTATCCGGAGCCAATATTTTCCAATCACCCCTTTATAATCTACTTTCCTCAAATCATAGTTAATGTTATTCTCCCACCTCATTCTTGGTCTTCCAACTGGGCGCTTTCCCTCTGGTTTTTAATATATATATATATATACAGAGAAAGATATACGGAAAATGATTTGTTCAGCAGGCCTATAAAGGCAAATGCAATTTATGGTCAGCATTAATTTTGCTAATTGCATTGCTTACTTTACTAACCAGATCAAGCTGCATTTTCATGTTTTAGCAACTGTAACTATTTTAAGAGCTGTCAAATTCCTCATGTCATGATACTACGCAGGTCTAGCGAACGGAGTAAGCCTACCTTCACATTCTACTGTGCTAGTTTCAAATAATGATCGAAATTTCTATTGAATATTTCTTCTAACTTAATCCATTTATTTGCAATGGTCCCCAATTGAAGATCACATTCCTTTTCCATTGTTACATTACCATATAGGATAGGCTATTAGACCTACCGTACTATTGAATAAGGTGGTATGTTATAATTTGTAGTCGAATTTTTAATGTAGTATTACCCCATTAAAAATCTACATAAATATGTCACAAAAAACCACAAAATATGTAATAAATATGTAATATCAAAATTACAAAGATACGTTAAAACGTTTATTTGTTTATTTACTCTAATGGCGGAAATATGAATTTCATCATTTTCTCAAGCGATTACAAATTTTAAAAAAAAAATTGTAACTAAGGATATGAAACATTATTTTACTCAAATTTTATATATAAATACAGTATGCCCTGTCAGAATAGGTACAATCCTAAAGTCTATCATGGAAAGAAACACATTATGTCACAACATATTTTTTCAATATTTTCAGGACTAGTTTTTTGTCAATGAACAGATTATTATGATTATTATTTTCATTATTATCTCGACTGGAAATAATTAGAAATGCAGAAATTAGAATATGGATGAGTGTAGAAAGAAGTATAATGAATGAGATTTGAACACAGAAGGCTAATATAGTATGGAAACGTAAGAAGAATGCAGAATGGAAGACTATCAAAGGCCGTCCATACATGAAAAACTGAAAACGAACAGAAAAGGAAGACCAAGAACAACCTGGAAGAATAACATTCAACATTCAGTCAGGAAATTTGGTGTAACGGATCAAGACACAGAGGACAGAGAACGATGGAGAATTTTAATTAAGGGAAATTTGTTAATGTATATTTTACAAACCGATAATCTATAAGTCCGTAGTCATTTATGTATTTAAAAAAAAACTCATGTTAATTATTAAAATTGGTTGGAGAAAAACCTCAGTGATGAGGAAAATTCTCAATGAATAAAAAATATTATTATTAATTTTATTATTATTATTACTATTATTATTATTATTATTATTATTATTATTATTATTATTATTATTATTATTTTAAATTTTGAAAAAGTTCACTTGACATCACAGAATTTCATAGGACGTGTGCACTCAATTAAGCATTTTACATAATATGTAAAAATATATAATTATGTTTAAAATATGTAGTATTGATCGGAATATGTAAAAATATGTAATATGAACATGAAATGTAATGGTCTAGTAGACTAATTCGTTAGCATTTTAATCTCTCAGACTGTTACATAATGAGGGAAAAAATATGTAATTACATAGAAATTCGGACTCTAGTTATAATTGAAGCGCTTCCTTGAAACGGTATGTAACCATCAATCTATGCGAATATGATATTAAAAAATTAAATTGTATAAAGTAATGGCTGTTCCTGTATTGATGTATGGATCAGAATGTCGGACGATCACTAAAAGACAAGAACAAAGATTAGAAGCAGCTGAGATGAGATTTTTAAGAAATATAGCAGGATATACTCTGCTGGATAAGGAAAGGAATGAAGATATAAGAAAGGAATTGAATATTTTCAAACTTACAGACCGAATAATGAAATATAGGAACGACTGGAAAGAACATATTGATAGAATTCCAGATGGAAGATTTCCAAAATTATTGCTAAATTAAAAACCGCACGAAAGGAGAAATGTTGGACGCCCACACAGAAAATGGTCTGAACAATTTTAACAATTCTAGCTTTCATGAAACCGGAACGAGCCAACAGGCTTAATCCCTGGATGATGATGATGATGATGATGGTGATATTCTTGTTTTTCTTCTCCATCGTAGTTTAACATATCATATTATAGATACTTTTACATAGCATGCCCCACGTCACCCGGCCCTTTCAGTGGCACGGACTTTCGAGAGAGGAATTTTAAATTTTGGATAACGCATACTTTTTTTTACCACACAAGAACATGGAACATTGAGGACTCAACCCAAGGCCTTTTCCGAGACAACACAACATTAAGACGAGACATACCATTCACTCACACATTCATATTAAATAGCTACAAACAATAAGATAATGATGACTGTGAAGACCGGATGGTATTCGGGGACCGTTTGCGCCTTACCTTTTCCTGACATTTGTCTTACAGGTGAGTGAAAAAATCGGAAAAAAAGTCACCTACGAAGCTTGTACAGACTGGGAATCGATTCCGTGTCCACAATTAACGAGGCAGCGACGCCATCCCGTGACCACGGCGCGGTGGTGGACGCGAAGGTGATTTTTAAAGTGTTCAAACTTGTGCAATAATAAATGATATTTATGGAATTTTCCCAAACTTTCTCACCAAATAATGGCAACATATGCCTTCTTCATTATATTTTCCTTTTTCGTCTACTCCTTAATTTCGTTTACGCTTCGGGTTCACCTCGGACCACCCAGTTCCTCCATCAGCTTCTACCCCTGCACGTTCTTCTTATTTCTGCTATTCTTTTACCTAGCTTCTGTCCTCTTCTGCCCATTGTATTTTCCCATTTAACTCTAGGCCTTCCTTTTCCGATTCTTCTCTGTGTTTACATTTTCATTACTTGTTTGGTTTTCCTTTTCTCTGACAGACGGCATATATGCCTAAACGATTTCAGTTGTCTCTCTTCAACAACATCTATTAAGGAAAGTATGGTATTTTTTAAAACTTTTTTCGTATTTGGTGTAAATTATTTATTTTTTGTATGTTAAGAGCTCATGGCTATAGCAACTTAACCAAAAATAAAAAAAAAATTAAAAATTGGGGGGCCCAAATGTTAAAAAAAGTACCCAGTGCAGGGGTTTACTAAAACCGATATATCTAAGCCAATTTTGAAGATAACTTCACAGAATTTGTTACATTTTATTAGTAAAAGCGTGCTCTACAAACTCTCTGTAACATAATTTTGATATTTGTCCCTAAAGTTGTAAAATGAACAATTAAATTTAACAACACTTTTTATTCCCTTTCTGAAAACAAGCAGACATATTTTTTTAAATAAAATCAAATACCTAATTTCTGTTACAGAGAAAAGTTTTCCCATTTTCTCAAGAGTGTGTGTTCAAAATGTCATGCATGTATCTATAATAGTTCAAAAGATATATCAATTTTTGTCTATCAATGTAGCAAAAAAAAAAAAAAATTGAAGTTACGGGAAACAACAGTCAAAAGGGGGCGTGATTTAAAATAAAAAGCCCAGGCACTTTAAAAATGGTTCCTCAACGTCTGATAAGTGTACAAATATGCATAACATGTTATGAAATGTATTCCACACATATCACAGAGTATTTTAGAGCAATTTTTTTTTAAAGTTGCTCATTTTTTTACCAAAAAATAGCATCCTCTCCCCTTAATGTCTTCTTCGATTTCTTCCCTTATTTTGCCATTTCGTATTCTATCTCGTCGCGTCTTACCCACAGATCTTCTAAGATATTTCATTTCTATCACTATTTACAACATTTACATCGAATTTAATTATCTTTGAAGCTTAATTTCTGAAACAAAAATTATATATATTTCAAATTTCAAAAAGTAATAAGATAAGAAGAGTCCTTAACCCGACGGTTTGGTAAACATACATCCATACTAACTATATTACGATTACACAATATAACGGGGAAAATTCCCTAAAAAGCAGCGAAAACTGAATTTTGAATTCTGTACGTAAAACCAAATTTCATGCTGCTCAAATGAGATTTTTACTTCTTCTTTTAGGTCTAAGCAAGTTGGATAAAATATATTTTTTTTAAGTAAAATTGTATCACCTCATATTATTTTTCTTCTTCTTAAACCGGTTTCGGGACTTATTCGGTTCTATTCACAGTATTTTCACGATCGTAGTTATGTCGTCTTGAAAAGCCGCGTAACAACGGTCGTGAAAATACTGAGCATGGAACCGAATAAGGCCCCGTAACCGGTCTAAGGGTCAATTTTACAAACATAGGTAACTGCATTACGCCAGATTTCCCCGTGTACAATGCATAGCTTAAACTGGCGTAATATAGTTACATCTGTTGGTGAAACCGACCCTAAGAAGAAGAATATGAGGCGAGGTTATACAATTTTACTTAAATAAATAATAAGGCCTACCTCAAAGTGTTATTTCCTAAAAAAAAAGTTAAAAAGAGAATTAGTGACATTCGTAAAATGTAAAGAATTCAATACTTATCCAAATAATTGGTTAAATCACCTCCACACAATGGATTTAATTTTTTTTTCCAAATAAGGTATACCACTATCAACCTAAATGAACATAGAGGAAGACCTAAACTACACTGGAGAAATCATAAGCATCTTGATATATAGAAACAGGCTAAACTGATCATCATAAGTAATGCCACGAGTAAATTTTATCTAGAGAATTTGGACATCAAGAGTGGCATTTGTTAGGGCTATTTAACGAATAAAATTAAGCTGTTTACTCACAAATCATTATTTAACTATAGTTATTTTAAAATATTTATATATTTAATGTAAACGGCGATGTTTGAAAACAAATGAGAAACGATTGGTATGCTTCATTTTCTTCTTTTGTTCGTCACTGCAACCAGATCATATTATTTATTGCCAAAGGAACGCAATATTGTAAGAAGGCACTCTAGTGGAGAAAAATAAATCATCAAACTGAATATTAATTTATTTATGATGTCCTATGATGTAAATATGACAATTATATTTTTCTGGGAAAAAATATATTTAAGAAGGTGCAAACAGTGGTTTCTTTTTTTTTTGGTGGTATAATCAATTGCTACAAATGTTTTTATATTAACTCCCGCATGCGGTATGTGTTGACATTCATGAACTATATATACAATCTGGTAGCCGTATTTCTTAGTGAGTCAATCACTGCAAAATAATGCTATGACCTATTCAGAATGTTAAAAAGGAGGTGCTTTAGTTGAATGCAGGCTTTCACGGCCGGTAATCATAATGTTGAGTGATTCCGGGTTATGTGGCCGTGGTCCATAGTTGGTGTTGATGGACCACGGCCACATAACCCGGAATCACTCAACATTAAGGAGGTGCTTTCTTTATTATGATAAACTTTAGTTGGTAAATTTTTGGCGAAACACGTCTGTGATTGGTTGTAAATAAAAACTCATTGTAACGTGATTGGTCATTGACTCCCATTTGGGGCATGAGTTAAATAGTCAATCTAAATTGATAATGATATATAATTTGTGTAAACTTGACTACAGTATATTGTACATTTTTCCATCTAAAACAAAAATAATGTCACACTAAAACATTGATTAGGCCTACATTTTTATTCGAGGGAGGTTTTTAATTGTTCCGTTAATAAATTATGCAGGAACAATAAAATTCCGTCCACCGCTGTGGTCTCGAGGTAGCGTGCTGCTTTGTCACGCAGCGGGCCCGGGTTCGATCCCCGGTCGGGGCAGTTTTTCTGGGTGAGGTTTTTATCGGGGGTTTTCCTCACCTGTAAGACAAATGTCAGGAAAACTTTAAGGCCCAAACGGTCCCCGAAATCATATGGCCATCATGATCATCATCATCCTTATCATTATCACATCATCATCATCATCCTTCACCGGTGTGGAAAGCAACGTAAAGTTACCACATCTACAATTCCCTAGTAAAGCTGCAAGCATAGCATGGAAATGCTATGATTGCAGTGAAGGACCTGCCTTCGGGCAGAATTACTATGGATGGAATAAAATTCTTTAAGAATTATCGTCTTCAAAAATTAGCACGCAATGGACTAAGAATTATCAAGAGAGATTTTGTTGTTGTTTATTTGTGGGCAAATAATGACGCTTTGACTTGGTACGTCTATAGAAGTATGAGTGAAACGTTTGAGATAAGATTTCAATGATTCACTGTCAGTCTTGATAGCAATTTAAAACCAGATGACTCATATCCATCCATTTGCACTTTGTGACTTTTATTAGTTAATTATAAAAAAGGGCGTTAAGTTCCTTGCTTCTGGTCCACGAAGGTCTCAAGTTAAAACACGGCCAGGGTCAATTCATTTTTAGGATTTGCATATAAAAATCCAAGGGACAAAAATTCTCCGCGAGGGACTTCAAGGCCTTGGGTCCCGAGTTTGAATATTGTCGGGCTCGTAAAAGAACCTCAAGGCCAAATTACAGTAGCCTATCCACCGCTGTGGTCCCGAGGTAGCGTGCTGCCTTGACACGCAGCGGGCCCGGGTTCGATCCCCGGTCGGGACAGTTTTTCTGGGTGAGGTTTTTATCGGGGTTTTTCCTCACCTCTAAGACAAATGTCAGGAAAACTTTAAGGCCCAAACGGTCCCCAAAATCATATGGCCATCGTCCTCATCCTCACCCTTATCATTATCATCATCATCCTTCACCGGTGTGGAAACAACGGGAAGTTACCACACCTACAATCCCTGATAAAGCTGCATTCATAGCATTTTCATGCTATGATTGCAGTGAAGTACCTGCCCTCGGGCAGAATTACTATGGATGGATGGATAGTTAAATAATGATTTGTGAGTAAACAGCTTAATTTTATTCGTCAAATAGTCCTAACAAATGCCACTCGTGGTTTCCAAATTCTCTAGATAAATTAATAAATGTCACTCTTGATTTCCAAATTCTCTAGATAAATTCACTCCTCACTTCGTGAATCTTGAATTTATCGATAATTTGGAAATCACTCATGACATTACTTATGACAATAAGTATTTATAAATTATTCGGGATGCGAAAAACAATTACTGGTACGAGACTGGACTACCCATTTTCAGTACCTGGTCTTTTTTGCTATATGCCTACAAATTTTAAATATGTTTATGTGGACTGAATTTCTCTGTAGATATTTAATGTCTACGAATATACTTGCCCATTAATCATTTGCATAAGTCTCAAAGGAACAAGGAAGGAGATACTTTTAAAATTTTATAAAACAATGGTGGTTCCAACAGTACTATATGGATCGGAACACTGGGTCTTAACCAAAAACAAGGAACGAAGAATAGTAACGTCAGAAATTAGGTTTCTGAGGAGCGTGGCTGGCTATACAATAAGAGATCGAAAACGAAATGTAAACATACGAAGTGAACTAAATACAGTGTGATTATAAAGTCCCAGTACATTTTGTGGATAACGTAGCGCAAATAAAACAAAAATTATAAGGTAGTTTCTACTGTCAAGTTAGTGTTCAACATAACCTCCATCAATTTCAAAACATGTTTCCGAACGACGCACCGTCGCCCGGAAAACATGCACCAACATATCCTCTGTAATCATTTCACTCGCTTGGCGTATGCGTTCTTTCAGCAATTGCAGATTAGGAAACTTGGTTTTGTACACCTGTTGCTTGATGAACCCCCAAGCAAAAAAGTCCAGGGGTGCGAGGTCTGGCGAACGAGGTGCCGAGACACGAGGAGATGCCCTTCGAATCCACCTTTTGGGAAACCTGTCATTGAGATACCCGTGTATAACCAGAGCAAAGTGTGGTGGTGCTCCATCTTGTTGCAACGCCACTGTATCAATGATATCATCTTGCTGTAACTCTGGCTGTAAGAAAAGTTGCAACATATCAAGATACACGTCTCCCGTGAGGGTTTCCTTTGGAATCAGTCTCTAACTTCTTCGTACGACTGGCCTCTTAAACGCGCAGCAACAATCTCTATCCGCTCTTCAATGGTGAACATATTTGTATCTTTCGAATGGCTGTAACAGAAATACGATATGTAAGCGATTTCTTTAAAATGTACTGGGACTTTATAATCACACTGTATATTCAAACTATTAGAAAGAATTGCACAATGCAGAGATGAATGAATGGACCACATCAATGGAATGGATAACAATAGAATTCTAAAACAGATTCTTCATTAAAAACCACTAGGACGAAGAAATGTTGGAAGACCCAGTAAAAGATGGACAGACCAATTCTAGCATGAGATCGGAACAGGAGTTAAAGGTCTAATCCTTGATGCTGCTGATGATGATATTTATATTTATTTAGCAGGTTTCACAATGTTTCAAATTTCCCTGCGCTCTATTATATATATTCTACTCTCATTCTGCTCCACATCTCTCTATCATTCCAATCTCCATCTCCCAATTCTTTTTCCCCTCATGCTGCTCAAAACATCATCAATCCATGATATTTTGCCCGTCTTCTTCTTCTTCTTCTTCTTCTTCTTGTATCAAGTGGCACCCATTCCAGTATTCTTATTGGGAATCTGTCTTCTGTCATTCTTTTTACATGACCATACCATTTTTTATTCATTTTATAAAATCCACAATTCAAGTTTGAATATTAATCTTTTATTTTATTATATTTCTTCTCTTATCTCTTCTAGAAATTCCAACTGAATGTCTCCAAAAATCCATTTGTGCAGAATTTTATTTATTTATATTTCTAGATTTTAATTCCCATGTTTCTGCACCGTATGTCATTGTACCCCTTGTTATTGTATTACAAATTTTTGTTTTTGTTTTAGAACATATATCCTGATCCAATAAAATAGCATATAATTTTAATATTGCAGATTTGCCATTATTTAACCTCTCATTAAATTTCAGCATCATGACTTCTCTCTGCACTAATTTTAGTCCCCAAATATTTATACTCGTCACATGCTTTTATTTTTCCATGTCCGTCTTCTAAAATGAGATCTTTTGATCTACCTGCTATTACCATATACTTTGTTTTGTCCCAATTTGTCTTTAATCCCCATTTTTAATAGTTCCTCTTTCAGTTTTCTTGTCATATTATCTACATGTTTGCAATCTTCTGCCCTCAGTAACTGATCAGCAATTAGCAACGAACAAATCGTGTGTTCTTCTACCTTTATTCCCGTAGGTGAACATTTGTTTTTCCACTGTGTTAAAGCGTTTTCTGGATATATTTTGAATAAGATTGGCAATAAGCAACATCCTTGTTTTAAACCTTTAGTCACTCTAAAATCTGATGTAGTAGTTTTACCCAGTTTTACTGTAGAGATAGTTTCATCATATAACTCTTTATTGCCTGTATAATGTTTTTATTCATTGATACTGTACATAAAACTTCCCATAATTTAATCAGGGCACATTGTCGTAAGCTTTCTCTAAATGAGTAGTAAGTGAATTAGTTGTTGGAAGATGGATCAAATGTGATCAATGGTTGATCGGCCTTTTCTGAAACCTGCCTGTTCTTCTGTTTCCACTTTACTATATTCTTGTTCCGCTAAATATTTTAAAAAATTTGTCCATATATTCTGCTGAAAGTGTTTCTCACAGTAATTCCCCTATAATTCTCTATATATTATGAAAATATATTTTTGGGATTCTATGCCAGGAGTCCACCTACATTAGTCACTATTCAAACAGAATAGCCAATTTATTCTTATGGTGCGCCAGATTATCCAATGAACTGTAAACTAATCAGGTGTACAGTAATTTACCCATTTCCTCACCTAACGAAACAAAATGAGCATAGGTAGTCTCCTGGCATAGAATAGTCTATCTATTATCCAAATTTTTATGTATCGAATTAAAATTAAATAATAATAATAATTATTATTATTATTAAACTAATTATATATTATTATTATATTAATTATAGATTCTCTCGGTCTGTAGTTATATTCTGCTTTAGGAATTCGTGCGTTATTCATTCTCTGCAAATATTGGAACCGTTGGGTTTCAATATTATTTTAATTTATACAAAAATATTTAAATATGTTATAATGCCTTCATTTTTTATTATCTAATTTAATGCAGCCCTTTGTTCTTGTTAAGAAGTTAACGCATTATCTAGGATTAATAATAAACAATTCTCTAGTCGTAACCGTCTGAAGGTACGCGATAAGATGATGATTATTGTTGTTATATGATACAAGGATGCCTGCTGATCGGGTTTGTCACACCATCATAGAGCAGATGAAACGAAATGGACGAATTTAATGACATGAGTAAGGAGAAGTGATTTAAACTTGTAGTATAACCTCGAAATAAACCTGTCCTGTCTTCCATTCCTCCGTCACGAATCCCATATAGAGTGACCGAGACGCGAACTCGGGATCCAGAGTTGCAGATCCACTTCCAACGCTGGCTTAAATATCAAATCGAGGAACGGTGCTGTCTATCTAGAATTAATATATTTCGTAATTTCACACATACAAACAAATCAACATACTTATACTTTAATTATGGTACTTAAATTTAATTACTCCATAAAGATATTTAGCACATTATCACAGGTATTAAACTACCAGTTTCACCTTTATATATATATATATATATATATATATATAGAGAGAGAGAGAGAGAGAGAGAGAGAGAGAGAGAGAGAGAGTGTAATGTTTTTTTCATTCAAATCAACACAGATGACCTCTTTTGAGAATCGCCTATTTATATTATTTAAGGAAAATGGGAAATTATGATTTTAAGGAAAAGCTTTTTCCATGATTTTTTATAATCTTCCAGGTCAGGGGATAACAAAGGTCCTTTTGCCTTCTAATGGGCAAGTTTATTACTAAGATTTGAAATAAATTAACATTACGTGTTGGAGGACGCGATTCATCCCATCCTTGTTTTAAAAACATGTAGGCCTATTATGCAATATTATTTGTAACTTATGCGCTAACACAATAAATAGAAGTATGTGACACAAGAAAAGACAGGTCAAAACACGACCTGTTGAGAAATTTATTACGCAGTTTTTTTTAATTCCCTGGAAGCGAAATAATGAATGTACCGGTAAGTACATTATACGACGAAAAAAAATGACCCCTGTCTCTAATTGTTTAAGCCTTTGTTTTGAAAGCATGCATGTTTTTATGTCACTGTAATTTAAAATTTTCTACAAGGTAAAAATTGTAGTTAAATTTACTTTCGCTCATATATTTGGAATCATCAACACGCACACACTATTGAGTAACACTAAGAAATTGGGACTGGAAGTAAATATCAGTAAAACTAAATATATGGTCACACGTAGAAATTCAGTATTTAATAGAAATGGACAGCTAATGACAAATGAGGGAAATTTTGAGGAAGTGGCTGAATTCAAATACCTAGGAACGATAATCACAAATAGGAATGAGATGCACAAAGAAATTAAACATAGGCTCAATTCTGGAAATGCATGCTATTAAGCATTGCAGAGACTTTTGATGTCCCAACTCCTTTCAAAAAACGTTAAGCTGAAAATATATAAAACTATTATTCTACCAGTTATATTATAGGGTGCGAAACATGGACTCTTACTTTAAGGGAGGAAAGGAGATTACGAGTATTTGAGAATAAAGTTCTTAGGAAAATTTTTGGACCAAAGAGAGATGAACAGACAGGTGAATGGAGAAGACTACATAACAATGAACTACATGGTCTTTATAGGAAGCCAGATATAATAAGAACAGTTAAGTCTCGTAGACTGCGATGGGCAGGACATGTTGCACGAATGGGGAATGAAAGACGTGCATGGAAGCTTCTTGTAGGAAAGCCAGAGGGAAAACGCCCAGTTGGTAGACCAAGAATGAGGTGGGAGAACAACATTAACTATGATTTGAGGGAAGTAGATTATACAGGGAATGATTGGAAAGCATTAGCTCAGGATATGGATGTATGGAGAGCTTATGTCCGCGCGGCCATGAACCTACGGGTTCGATAGTGCCAGTGAGTAAGTAAGTATTTGGAATCATACTTAATATAAACAAAACATAGAATATTCTGGCGTTAATCAATAAATTTCGAGTTATAAAGCTAGTAACTAAAGTGGCATTTTAATTTATTTTTGCTAAAGGTTCTTCAAAACTCCGATTTATAATATTTCCTGAACAGAGTTACGTGACTTATCTGATGTAAAAATACGTCAAGCGAATTTCCTTGGTATCTGGTTTTCCTGCAGATTAAATTCCGCGAAAAATTTAAAAGGTATGACATAAACTGCGCTCTGGTGAGATAGTTTGGAATTTCATCGTGAAGTTTTAATACTCGCCATCAGGTGTGCTTGTTATCCGCAGTGTGCGTGCGGTCGATATCATAACAAAGTAACCGAATTTTGATAGACATTATTGTAGAATCTCAAGACGTGACACTATGGTGAAAAGATATTTGTATGGACACACGTTGTATGACTGAAAAATTGATTTTTTATCCTGTCAGGATACTTCTTTTCTGTGTAATATTAGTGATGCAATTGAACTATTTGCTTATCAGCACTGTTGACTCCAAGAGAAAACTGTTCGGAATATGTAGGGTGTGTGCAGTTTAGCATAGTGCTTCTTGAAGTCCGTGAGGTGCCGTATGTGCGGCATGAAACTTGGATATTTCATTGAGATACTCTTATATGAATTAAGACTTTGAAGGATATCAATGCAGGTGTTTTAGCGGTCCGTGTGCAGGTGGCCGTGGTCGATACTAGAGGCCAACATGGCGAGTCAATTTTCTTATCATTTTTTGATATTTATTATTCGAGGTTGTTAATAATTAGTTGTTATAAGCAACGAGAAATCTTTTGTGTAAGACTTTAGAGACAGGAATATGCCCACTAAAGTTTCTAAAAAGGTGGTTGGAATGATAATACGAAGTAGGAAGACTATTATGAAAGATGGAGTGATGACGGTAAGGAAATATGATTATTTCGTTATAATTTAGTTTTTATTGTAAGTTTAGCTTGCAAAGTATACATCTAAAAGTGTATCAAGACAACATTTGTATTGTAACATGTAAATTTTCCGCTTGCTACTTAAATGTCAAAATAAGATGGTCAGTGTAGAGCTGTACATTTATTTCTAAATAGTACTTACAGTAGACGTTTTAAGTGTAATCCAGGCTAACCTTAAATTTTGTTCTGTAAGCATTTTGTTACCAATATCTCAATAAGATTCATGAACTATTTTATTGGAGTAGGACTATGCCGGGCCAATGTAACAACTGAATTTCCATGTTATTTAGTTTACACATGGCATATTATTATTAAAGCTAAGACTTTATATTCGCCAGATCTAGTGTCAGATTCGCAAATTTGTAGTGGTGGCTCATGCCTTAAAATAATGTTTAATTGATAAATGGTAGCCTATTCATTAATTAAGGAAGAGAGTTTAAAATACAACCAACTCTTTATTAATCCTACAGGACTCCAATATTTGATGCATATGTTAAGTATCCCTCGAAGCTTTGAGAATAGCAAATGTCTCATTAAAAACCATGAACCGATTTTCTTACTCCAGTGAGATTTTTCTCCTGGTAACATCTTGTTGAATGTAAACCACAGGATAAAAATCGGCTGAACCATAATTTGCTCTATGTTTTTCCATACAACATTCTTATGACACTCGTGCACTATGTACTTTTTCCATTTCTACTAACGTTTCATACTATTTTAAACATTTAGCAATGGTTATTAAAACAGTGGCTGAGGTGTATAAACCGTCACACGCAATTTTCCATCTAATATTCTTATGCCACTGATGCACCAAACACTTTTCAACCATTTATAATAACGTTTGGTACTATTTTAAACATTTTGGAATGATTTTATAAACATTTCTTACGATTTTTAAATATTTCTAAATTACGCGAATATTGTACATTGAGTTCTACAGGCGCAGAAATGCTTCATGTAACATCCGCTAGGCGACTCTCACATCACAGTTACCAACATTTGAAAATAATTCGAAACCATATTTAGTGTTAGTGTATGCAAAATTAGTTTATAGTTTGTTAAATAATATACATGTAAATTGTTTTGTTAGGTTAGGAAATGGGAAGTTAGTTTATATCCATTTTTTTTTTGCATTTGGAGATAAATAATATGCATGTAAATTGTTTAATTAGGTTAGGAAATGGGAAGTTAATTTACGTCCATTTTTTAGCATTTGGGAATTTATTCCAAAAGTTGATAACACCGACTTCAGAGCTATCTACCGGAAGCTACATTAACCATTACAGCAACTGCTGCAACTTGCGCATGCACAATGTGATTCTGTAGAACTTGGAAGAATTCATGAGCGACGGTTTATACACCATATCCAAAACAGTTTATGAAATATATGCAAATTGTGATATTTATCTCTTGATGAGTTTTTTGGAAGTCCTAAAGAATTGTAGTGCATATGCGCAAATTCTTAATGAAACTTCCAGCAGATGACAGGACACATACGTGAAATCGGTATGACCAATATTCACAATTAATTCTAAGGCATATTTTAAGAAACGGATATTCGCTCACTTCATTTTATTAGGTTTTGAATCGAACAAGTTAGTGTACACCAAATTAGTTTATTAAATAATATACATTTAATTAGGTTATAAAGGGGAAAGTTGGTATACATCCATTTCTTATAAACAAGTATGGAGATTAATTGTGAAGGTTGGTCATTCTGATTTCAGAGATACATTGTTCCATCTGGCAATGATTCCATAAACGTTTGCACATGCACACTGCTATTTTGCAGAACTTGGAAAAATTCATTGAATCAAGTCATTCTAGTTTTTTTTCAAAAAATCATTCTCTACAATTGAGTTGCTGCTACTGTTAATTTCATTTAATAGTCCAAATGTATAATCTCCATCATTTTCTTGAGCTTCAGCAAATCTCTTTAAACTTCCTACCATGTAAAACACACATAAACAACAGTGATGATAAGTGTCTGCCATCTTCCAACACATTGTTTTGCAGGTGCAGATTTAGAGATTTGTTGTGTCATATGAAAATTATAAAATTCATTGGTCCCATGCATACATACTTTTTACACTCATTTTTCCATTGTGTAGCAATTATATTGCTCTTTTTTTTTTTTTTTTTTTCATTTTTTAACATTTTTCCATTGTTGCATCAATTTTCTGTTGTATAACCAGTTGCAAGAAAGTAAAGCCCATAACTTGTTAAGATCAAGTTGAAGGTGTTGAAATAAAAAGTTTTCACCATAAAATTGATCTGACCAAGAATCAAACTCAGGCTTACTCCATGAAAGGCAACAATGCTATTTTATTGTTACAATTTCTTAATTTCGTATAAGACTTGAAAGCATAATAATAGACCCATCGATTGGATGCTGGCCAATGGAAGGCAAGACCAGTGATGGGGCTGCCATCTTATAGCCTCTGGTCAGGCTTTTCTGGAGAAGAAAAGAAAATAAAGAAAAGAAGAAATGGAAGAAAGGAAAGACTCCCTAGCCCTCGGATGCCCTAATAGTGTCGGGGTCGAAAAAAACAAAGAGTTAGCCAAGAGAGGTTAGATAGTAAAGTTAAAAGAGTGCAAAACACAAATTACTAGTTATAATAAAAGTTTAGGAATTATATCAAGTTATGAAACCATACCTTGTACAAAAAAACACCAGATTACGTTTATATAACACTGGCTAGACCAGTGTTGACCTATGGTAATGAAGCATGGACACTAAAAAGACTACATGGAAAGCAGATGAACCAGTGTTGTGAAATGAGATTCATGCCGCAGACAGCAGAAGCACGGGTTACCACCAGATGGAATCGGAAAAAAGGAACACACAGATATCTTAAAGCACTCCGAACGACTACGCCCATGTTGGAATATATTAAACTAGAAGTACCAACTAAATATGGAAAAACCGTCATGAAAGAATGAGTTCAAATCGGATCCCCAAAGCGTTTATAATTATACCAAGAGGACGAAAGCTCACTTGGCCATCCAATGAAACGCTGGAGGGAAAAATTTTCTATAGGATCGTAACAGGCCTTGGACTAATACTTGGAAGGAAGAAGAAGAATTTCTTAATTTGCTACATTTTATATATTGTAATAATATTAAATATATATGAATATAATTGTATAACTATGTTCATTTAGTTTGCATTGACAATTTTAATAATCAAAAGTTAGATATAGGTATTGAAATGATTTTCAGAGCTTTGTTATCATTATCAGTAATAGAAAAGCAGCAAAGGGATAACAAACCTTACGACTTGTGTTACATAAGTATCCATTAGAAATGGACTGTTTCATTAATTTGAATCTCAAACTGTGATCTGTTAATTGTTTTATTCAAAAATATGTTCCAGTTACAAAATCTTCTCTCAGTTGAATTCATTTTCCAATACTATTATTTTAACACAGGGCTGAGGTGTACAAACTGTCACCCACAATTTTCCATCTAATATTCTTATGCCACTGATTCACTAAACATTTTTCAACCATTTATAATAACGTTTGGTACTATTTTATACATTTCTTACGATTTTTAAATATTTCTATATTATGCAAATATTGTACATCGAGTACTACAGGCGCAGAAATGCTTCATGTAACATCCGCTTTCACATCGCAGTAACCAACATTTGAAAATAATTCCAAACCATATTTAGTGTTAGTGTAAGTAAAATTAGTTTATAGTTTATTAAATAATATGCATGTAAATTGTTTTGTTAGGTTAGGAAATGGGAAATTAGTTTACGTCCATTTTTTTTACCATTTGGGATATTCCCAAAGTTGGTAATGCTGACTTCAGAGCCATCTACCGGTAGCTACATTAACCATTACAGCAACTCCTGCAACTCGCGCACGTGCACTGCGATTCTGTAGAACTTAGAAGACTTCATGTGTGTTGGTTTCTACAACTTATCCTAACACAGTTCCAGGAATGTGCCATACTGGTAAAAACTTGCATGGCCAAAAGATAATTTTCAACATTAATATGTGTGAAAAACTATCTAAGTTCCAATACACAATAGGATAGACACCTCAACACTGAGGTGATTCCAAAAGAAGCAATTAAGTCTTTTCGTAAGAAAACATCCCAGGAGATTATAGCTTCAATGATATGTAAATCACAACATTATTATTACAATAAATTTTTTTTTGGATGCAATTCATTTATTTTTATTTACATGTTGTATTCTTGGAGCTCATGCAACAGTCACATTTTTTGGAAAGTAATCTGAATATGTGTACTTTTTATAGATTAAAAATTTTCTGTCAACCTGTGGCTTATTATTTACATATAGAATTTCCATCACAGCTGGTAATTTATTATTTTATTTACTTTAATATTTAGTTCATCATCATCTTGTCCACCGCTGTGGTCTCGAGGTAACGTGCTGCCTTGTCACACAGCAGGCCCGGGTTCAATCCCTGGCCGGGGCAGTTTTTCTGGGTGAGGTTTTTATCGGGGTTTTTCCTCACCTGTAAGACAAATGTCAGGAAAAGTTAAGTCCCGAACGGTCCCCGAAATCATATGATCATCATCATCATCCTACACCGTTGTGGAAAGCAACGGGAAGCTACCACACCTACAATTCCCTAGTAAAGCTGCAAGCATAGCATGAAAATGCTATGATTGCAGCGAAGGACCTGCCTTCGGGCAGAATTACTATGGATACTATGGATGGATCATCATCTTAAGGCACGGCAACTTCAAAAGTGAAAGTTTTGACCTTCTCAATAATCCTCCTCCATGCCAATCTGTCTCTTGCCATATTCAAACTAGTCACTTGCATTTTCTTTAGATCGTTCATTGTGTCATCCTCCCATCTGATCTTCGGTCTTTCTACAGCTCTGCCTCCTATAGGTTTCCATTTGTAGAGTTTTTTTGACCAGTCTCTGATCATCCATTTTTATCAAATGTCCAAGCCAACCAATTCTGAGAGATCTTATATGGTTTACTATATTCTGATTTTTTATTAATTTGTTTAGTTCGTTATTTGTTTTGATTCTCCAACAGTTATCAGTCCCTCTAATTGGTCCAAATATTCTTCTTAAAATTTTTCTTTAAAAAATTAGTAATTTCTGTTTTATAGTTTCTTTTAGGACCCAAGTTTCAGAAGCATATGTAACTACTGGTCTAATGAGTGTTTTATATAACCTTATTTTTGCAGTTTTTTATACTAATTTGCTTTTAAATAAGGTTCTATTTGAAAAATAGGCTTTATTCCCATTTACCAATCTTTCTTTAATTTCCTCTTCTAATGTATTATGTCCATTTACTTTGGTACCTAAGTATTTAAATGATTCTACTGTGTTAATTTGTATATCATCAATTTTCAGATTTTCTATTGAGATTACTACATTTTAAGTATTTTGTTTTCTCTTGATTTATTATTAGACCAAATTTTTTAGATTCCTCTTTCAATTTTGTGAAAGTTTCACATAACACTTGTCTGGTTCTTGCAGTGTATCATCTGCATAAGCTGTACATTGTTGAAGTTTTGTTGTAATATTTCCCCTTAATTCCATGTTTTTAAATATATAATCAATGATTAAGCCAAATTGGGTAGCTGAGAGGGGGTCTCCTTGTTTGACTCCTGATTTAATACTGAAACTTTCACTTAGTTTATTTAATATTTAGTTACCAACTGTTTTAGTATGACCTTATTTCTGATATATCCAAATGGGGTAGTCAATTTCTCTCCCCCATCAATTTATTTCTAGATCCACACCTCATTGTCAGTTCAGGAGATGGATGAGGGTAGAGTTTGCAATGTCTGCAGAGGTAATAGTTAAGTCTGTTAACAATAGCCTCTACCTGTTCAGGGAACTGTACATTAAAAGCAGAGAATTTTTTTATGAGTTCTTGGAAGTTTTGAAGTTACAAAATTACCAACTTGAAATAAAATCCTGCCTTCAAATTATCCAAATTTAAACTTTGAGAATCAAATTAAATATCTTTTAACACTGATTTAAATAGGAATAAATAGGGTAGTAAACTTTTTTTATTGAATTATACAATATTTCAAAATACTCAACATTGAATTAATCAGAGTCCACTGTAGTGTGAAATAAAATATTGTATGATACAAGAATGGAAGATTTTAATTATGATATCTATTGACTCAGGCATAAATATTTTAATATTATAATGATATTGTGAAAAGAAAAATTGTCTGAACCAGGAATCGAACCATGGACCTCTAGTTCTCCGTGCTAATGTGCAGCCCACTACACCATTCTAGACTTGGCACAAACATTATTTCCACATATACAAATCTGTAATTCTCATTTCGTCCGCTGCCAGGTAGGTGTCATTACCATCGCCAACAGCCGGCTTCTAAATGGACAAAATGAGAATTACAGATTTGTATATGTGGAAATAATTGTTAATGTTTGTGCCAAGTCTAGAATGGTGTAGTGAGCTGCACATTAGTATGGAGAACTAGAGGTTCACGGTTCGATTCCTGGTTCAGACATTAATTTTCCTTTTCACAATATCATTATAATGTTATAATATGTTTCATTATTAGACCTGTGTTAAAATAACCATATTGAAAAATGTTAAATAATTATTTCAACTCTTAGGCCTATGTAAATTACTGTCTTCTATCATTACTTTCCAATATACAATTACAGTAGAATTTTAAAAAAGGGTAAGGAGTGGTTGGCTGTTACTAGGACGACTAAGGCTAGACAAAGGACCATGAAGCCAAAAAGAAGATGAATAATATATTAGGGGTAATAACATGCATCTTAAACTCCATTATGTGGAATATACACTTATAATATGGCAACTTTCATCCAAGGCTTGATTCTTGGGATTGCGAGCAATGTATAAGATACACCTTGAAGTGGGTACTTGGCAACTTGGTGCAACAAACATATGTTAATAGAAAGCAAAACCCGCATATACAAATCAATAGTTCGACCAGTTATCATATATGGAGCAGAAACTTGGGCTAATACAACAAAAACTAAACAAATAATAAGCACATGCAAAATGAAAATCTTAAGAACTATTCAGGGTAAACGTTATTTGATAAAATACACAACACAGAAATCAGGGACAAATGCCATATTCAAGACATAACCAAATTTATTATAGATAGACAAAAATATTGGAAGGGTCATATAGAAAGAATGGAAGAAAATCAGCTTGCAAAAAGAGCTAAAGAAGATAGACCAATGGATGGGAGAAGAACAAGAGGAAGACCAGCCAAGAGATGGATAGACAGTGAATGCACATGCAATACGTCTTCCTCTGAGGAGTGATTTTGGAAATAAACAGGATGAAAATCCTACAAATTAAGTTTAAGAAGAAGAAGAATATAGCAACTGCTGGATTTATCCCTAGTTTCCTGGCATTCCAATATACTGTAATTGGATAATATCAGAATCTTCATCATAGTTAAGCTTCCTGCAGACATTTAGGTGTTCACTAATTATGATGGAGTCTTCATTACAGATGATACTTCTTGGAGATGTAAATACATTCCCCTTAAGCAGATATGCTGCCATACAATAATTTCCAGTGGTTACGGATTTATTTCTTGTTTTGTTTATGAATAAGTTCCCAACTTTCTTACATTGCATTCCAAATATTGTCATAACTAACGCACTGACACTATCGAACCCATAGGTTCATGGCCACGCGGATATAAGCTCTCCATACATCCCTATCCTGAGCTAATGTTTTCCAATTATCCCCTGTATAATCTACTTCCCTGAAATCATGGTTAATGTTATTCTCCCACCACATTCTTGGTCTACCAACTGCACAAGCTTCTATGCATGTCATTCATTCCCAGTTTGTGCCACATGTCCTGCCTATCAGAATCTATGAGACTTAACTGTTCTTATTATATCTGGCTTCCTATAAAGACCATGTAGTTCCCTCTGGTTTTCCTACAAGAAGCTTCCATGCACACCTTTCATTCCCCATTTTTGCCACATGTCCTACCCATCACAATCTATGAGACTTAACTGTTCTTATTATATCTGGCTTCGTATAAAGACCATGTAGTTTGCCATTATGTAAGTTTTCTCCATTCACCTCTCTGCTCATCTCTCTTTGGTCCAAAAATTTTCCTAAGAACTTTATTCTCAAATATTATCATATGGAATTTAATTTGTTTGTTCTAAGAATGTGCTAAGTTTTATTTCTTATTAGCCTTTTTACAATTTCAATATTCATTGGTGCTTTGTCTGATAATATTTATGTATTTTTTTCTGGCTAGAATATCTGCTTTCTCGCTACCTACCAACCAATTAAAATTCTAATTATATTTGGTGTAATAATTAAAAATATTATTCAAAGATTTTCCTCTTTCAAATTCTAAAAGGAAACCATATTTTTTTATTTACAAGACCATTATTTTAATTACCAACAATTTATTATTAGAACTTCTGTCAGAAATTAGATCATGTAAGAATATAAAAGTCTTTGCCTAAAAATATTCTTAAAAATTTCAACATGGAATGATTCACTGTAAATTAATTTGTTTGCCCATGCACTTGGAAGAAAATACTTTAAAGGAAAGGAAAATTGTAACCACAAATAACAATATGATTTATGTAAAAAGTTTATGTATTGGTATGACTTGTGCAGTGATAGCACGAAACCTCCACATGACTAACTCCCTCCCCAACAAGATTTGAAATTCCTTCCACATTCCATTAGAAAGTCATGCATGCTATATTTTTGTAGCCAGTAAATGTTGAATTTTGAGGAATGATTTATCGTAGCTTGATCTCTTTCATGAATATATATTCTCTAGTAAGATTTGAATAAATGAAATGGAGAAATCGTTTATTCTTTTAATTTAGAAATTCTGAAATAAATATATTCCACTTTATTATTTACTGATATGAGGGTTAGTAGAATAACGAGAAGGAAAGCACTCGGTATTTAGGCCAAGAATGATATTGGAGAATAACAGCACCCATGATTAAACAGTCTCTTAATTCTGGAAATGCATGCTATTGTGCATTTCAGGGACTCTTGTCATCTCAACTTCTCTAAAAAAAGCTGAAAATTTATAAAACTGTTATTCTTCGAGTTATATTATGTGGATGCGAAACATTTACTATTACTTTAGATTAGATTAGATTTATTTAGCCTGGTGGAGTTAAGGCCATGTGGCCTTCTCTTCCACTCACCAGGACAAACATATATCACATCAGAATATACAATCTCAATTAACTCTAATATTAAATACTAAATAAAAAGTGATCAAAAAGATAATATCTATTATATTATGATCTATAATGCAACCAGTTAATGTTAGTTAAAATTAAGACTAAAACTAATAATAAAATGTATACAAGGAAGACATTTATCCCTGTCTAATGTATATAAAAAACAAAGAAAAATAATGAGATATAGAAAACTAATTTTATGATTATACAATATTTAAAACAAAACAATTAAAAAATATTTGTTATTCTTAATATTATTTAATTTGTTAATTGTTAAAAGAATACAATCAGTGACGTGTATAAGTTAGTTTGTTATTAAATAATTATTTAGTTTGTTTTTGAAGGATGTTATAGTTTGACAGTGTCTGACATGGGGCAGAAGGGAATTCCATGTTTGGTAAGTGAGACCGTAAAAGATAATGAATAATATACAGTGTAATGAGGAGGGATATAAAGGACAATGTGCTGATGGATCGAGTGTCAAGATTATGTGTGTCGGATAGTCTGATGAAGCGGCATGATAAATAATTAGGCGATGATGTGTGAAGTATTTTATAGAGAAGGGATAGGGAATGGACAGTTCTACGATCTCTTAGACGAAGCCATGATAATTGTTTCAGGGACGGTGTAACATGGTCAAATTTGTGAATACCACAAATAAAAAAATGTGCGCAAGAACTTTAAGGGAAGATAAAAGATTACGAGTATTTGAGAATGAAGTTCTTAGGAAAATTTTTGGACCATAGAGAGATGAACAGACAAATGGAGAAGATATCAAGATGTTCTTGATTTTCCAGTGTTGTTCAGTTTTTCCTCATTTCTTTTCTTTAGATAAATACTGGAATACCTTCAAAGAGCAGACAGGTGACTGGAGAATTCTACTAAACAGTGAGCTATTTGATCTTTATGGGATGCCAGAAATAATAACAGTTAACTCTCATAGACCGTGACAGGCAGGACATGTGACCCAATGGGAAATTAAAGAGGGGCATGAAAACTCCTTATAGGAAAACCAGGGAGAAAGCTCTCAGTTGGTAGGTTAAGAATGAAGTGGGAGAATAACATTAACAACGATAGTCTTCTCCATTTGTCTGTTCATCTCTCTTTGGTCCAAAAATTTTACTATGAACTTTATTTTCAAATACTCTTAATCTTTTCTCCTCCCTTAAAATAAAAGTACATGTTTTGGAAGCTTATAATATGACTAGAAGAATAACAGTTTAATACATTTTCAGTTTTTTAGAGAAATTGGGACAACAATGATTTGAGGGAAGTAGATTATACAGGGGATGATTGGAACATTATCTCAGGATAGGGATGTATGGAAAGCTTATGTCCATGTGACCACGAACCTTTGGGTTCGATGATAGTAAGTTAATTAGATATGTTTATAAGTTTGAGAAATCTGGTTCATTATGTAATTTTTACAACTCATAGTTGTACCCTTTTCTCCATATTCCATTTCCAAAATTTGTCTATAGTTCTCTTTCAAAATATAGATAATACTGTTCCATCTAACTTTGAGAGTGACCAAATTTTAGAAGCATAAGACAAAAATAGGTATTTTAAGAACTTTGTAAATAATTTGTTTTGTATTTTCGAATATTATTTGTGATTTTAAATGATTTCTAAGACCGTGGTAATATCTATTAGCACTTTTTTTTTTAAATTTTAGATGCAACATCGTTTTTAGTATTAATTTGTGATACATAATAGGTAAATAAAATAAAATAAGTTAAAATATACCTTCTTAGGTAAGATCCGTCGTCCTCAACTTATAAATTATGTATTCTTTATGCCTGGAACATCTGTTCCATCTTCAGCTGGTCCCTCTTCGCTACAACATCCAGTATGATGGTTGATGCTGCTGGTCCTAATGTGGTGTTGTTGTGACTAAAGCTTCATCCTGATGATATCGTATAGTAGGTTGTTCAGCTGGGACCAGCTGAAGATGGAAAACCCATAAAAAATAATAAATAATTTAAAGATAAAGGTAAAAAGCTCTTTCATGATGTTCTGAAAGGCCTACAGGCAAAAAGAATACGTATTTTATAAGTTGAGGACGACGGATCTTACCTAAGAAGGTATATTTTAACTTATTTTATTTTATGACTCTCCACCTCAACGGTTTTAACAATGAATTTTATTAGTATTAATAATAGGTAAAAATATGAACAATTTCTAACTTATAAGCACCTATTTCTAAAATATTTAATCCACGAACTCTGCCCTTGGTTGTGATACGTATTTTGTTTTATCTTGGTTTATGCAGATGCATTTTACTTGCTGCCTTTTTTAAGTAAGTAAATGACTGTTTCATTGCTGCTGGATTTCTTCTTATTATAATAGTATCATCTACATAACCTAATATTTGGATTGCCTTGTAAAAACAGCCCCTCTGGCATTAATGACAGAATCTCTAATTATCTTTTCTACACCTATGTTGAATAGATGACAAGATAATGAATCTCCTTCTTATACACTGTTGCTTGTAGATATTGTGTTTGAAAATTTGTTTTGAGTTCTTACTACAGCTTGCAAATTTTTCATTCCAGTAGTTACTTTAATTAATGAAATTATTTTCTTTGAAATTTTCAGTTCTTTCTTTGCAATGAAAATTTTTCTCTCTCTATGCTGTCATAGGCTGATCTTAAATCAATAAAGAGATGTGATGGATTTTTAGGACATAAAAATCTTGAGTATGGGTTTTAAGTTCCTTTGGAAGGGAACTAAAGCTAGTTTCCCATGTCCTACATTTATGGTTCATTAAAACATATAAAACTATTATTCTACCAGTTATATTATATGGATTCGAAACATGGACTGTTATTTTAAGGCAGGAAAGGAGATTACGAGTATTTGAGAATAAAGTTCTTAGGAAATGTTTGTACCAAAGAGAGATGAACAGAAAGGTGAATGGAGAAGACTGAATAACAGTGGATTACATGGTCTTTATAGGAAGCCAGATATAATGAGAACAGTTAAGTCTTGCACACTGCGATGGGCAGGACATGTGGCATGAATGGGGAATGAAACATGTGCATGGAAGCTTCTTGTAGGAAAACCAGAGGGAAAACACCCAGTTGGTAGACCAAGACTGAGGTGGGAGAATAACATTAACTATGATTTGAGGGAAGTAGATTATACAGGGGATGATTGGAAAACATTGGCTCATGATAGGGATATATGGAGAGCTTATGTCCACGCGACCATGAACCTACGGGTTCGATAGTGCCAATGAGTTAGTTAGTTAATGACTCTCAAACCTGAGGAAAAGGCTTCTGAGCAAAATTTGTTGGCATTTTCACACCCAGATTTGAATTGCGACTGTAATGTCCTTAGCTGTTAACCCATTGTAATATACTTGGACCAACGGATCTGTGCCCCTGTAGTGCTGGCATCGTTCTTATAAAGGAACATGTCTATACTCACACCATTTCACTGCACTCCCTTCCACTACGTCTAACAGCAGCCATCGAGTAGGGATGTTGCCAAACTTCCCCCAGTGACATGGATCTTGATTATTGAATAACGCAAATTTGGAGTCGAGTTGACAACACTGGAGTGCTAATGCAAGACAGAGATAGAAAGGAGAAAGAGGGAGAGAGAGATAGGAATGCAGGGAGGGAAATAATTTGCTGAGGCAGAAAAGGGAGTAGGCTTCAGTTCGCATATCTTCCGGGGGCACAGATCCATTGGACAGACAATACATTTGAGGGGCTCTCCCTTCATAGGACAACTGATTTGTAATATACATTTTCATAGTGTGTTTCATTACCGACCATACTTCTAATAGTTTGGTTAATTTCTTGATATATAACAGCTATTGGTTCTACTTGTCACATGCCATAGCTGAGTGGTTAAGGCAAGATGCCTTGGCACAGAGCTATTTGACTTGCGCTGGTTCAGGTCTCCATGGGGGAAGAAATTTTCCCATGGAATTTCAGCCAGTATGGGATGGTATCCACCCAGAATTGAGAGACATATGGGTGGCTATAATAAGTAGCAGTTCTAAGTTGAGAAAACCAGCTATAACAGCTGGGGGACCCAACATTCTGACTACATGTCACCCCTACACTGGCTGAATGATTGTCTATCTCTGCAATTAACACATGTGAGGCCAGCAGCTGGCTGGTAGATCAAGGGCCTTCTAGGCCTGTCGTGCTATGGAGTTTAGTTTAATTTAGTTGGTTCTCATTTAATTAAAGCAAATATACTGGCATGAAGAAACATATTCAATCACAAATTAATGAGTCATTTTTTAACATCTTACCTCATATTTTATGTTTTTTCAAACACAGGAACTAGTTTTTGAGAGAAGGATCTCTCTCTTTTCAACTGACATAATGACTACCGGATTTTCGTTGGAATTTCCATCTATAACATTGCCATCTTGTGTTGATTTGATGAACTTTGAGATGAGGTCACGTACATCAGGAATCTCGAAATTCATGGATCTAAATTGAAAAAAGAAGCCCTACTTTTAAAACATTTGGAAAAACCTTTAGAATTGACAATTTGGGAGAAGATATATATTCAGAAGAACAAATTTAGAGCCATGAATTTCGAGATTCCTGATGAATGTGACCTCATCTCAAAGTTCATCAAATCAACACCAGATGGTAACATTATTGATGGAGATTCCAATGAAAATCCGGTAGTCATAATGTTGGTTGAAAATGAGAGAGATCCTTCTCTCGAAAACTAGTTCCCGTGTTTGAAGAAACATAAAATATGAGGTAAGATGTTAAAAAATGACTCATTAATTTACGAATTAAGAACCTCATATTATTATTTCCCATATTTATCTATGAATATCCAATCATTCTTATAACTGTACAGTGAGTAGTCAAGATGGATACAAATTAATTACATTTGCAGGTTAACATTTCAAAATAATAAACTTAAGAAACTGCACAGTAACAGTATACACCATGTTAATCTACTCTGCGCTAACATAACTAGATTGCTTTACTTAACTCTGTTTTCCTATCTAACAACATGTTATCTTCACCTACTTACTTTTTATTGCCAAACTCGTTAAGCAATTTTAACAATCGCGTGATCCATACAGGCTGTTTAAACAGTGATAGTAAAATGCGTAGTGATAAGAAATAAGTAAGCAAGCTTTTGTGATTGTGGGTCAAAATTTAACTGTCTATGAGAAGCCATTTTTTGTCAGTTGGGACTTTCTGAATACTAATAATGTAATAACTAATTCTAACAAAAGCAGAGCCAGTTTTATTGAATTTATGAATCACGAGACAGATACAGCATTTGAATGCAAATAGAAACAACCACAGAGCTCCAATAAACATTGATTGGTCTGAAAATTAACAGTTCATGAGTAGGTATTCATTGAATCCACCATTTTTCAAGTACCTTGTAATTAGGTTGGTATGTTAACATTAATGTTTTTGGATTGACTTACTTACTTACTCACTGGCACCATCGAACCTGTAGGTTCATGGCCGCACAGACATAAGCTCTCCATACATCCCTATCCTGAGCTAATGCTTTCCAATCATTCCCTGTATAATCTACTTCCCTCAAATCATAGTTAATGTTGTTCTCCCACCTCATTCTTGGTCTACCAATTGGGCAATTTCCCTCTGGCTTTCCTACAAGAAGCTTCCATGCATGTCTTTCATTCCCCATATGTGCAACATGTCCTGCCCAATGCAGTCTACGAGACTTAACTCTTCTTATTATATCTGGCTTTGTATAAAGACCATGTAGTTCATTGTTATGTAGTTTTTTCCATCCACCTGTCTGTTCATCTCTCTTTGGTCCAAAAATTTTCCTAAGAACTTTATTCTCAAAAACTCGTAATCTGATTTCCTCCCTTAAAGAGTCCATGTTTTGCACCCATATACTATAACTGGTAGAATAATAGTTTTACATATTTTCAATTTAACGTTTTTTGAAAGGAGTTGGGACATCAAAAGTCTCTGCAATGCATAATAGCATTGGATTGACTCTTAGATCATTTACACACATGCAGTAACTTCTCCTCTTGTCACTTCATTTGATGAAATTAGAACTTAGTATTCTTGTCACTTCATTTGATGAAATTAGTACTTAGTATTCAGAGACCCCAACCAGAAAAAAATGAAAACTTCCAACCAATGAATTTCCAGGCCCATATTTACTGAAATTTTGTTTGCGTCTCTTCATTTTTAATTCTCAATCCTACATTTTGCACTGTAACTTCTGAGACACTTTTTCTGTATTCCACGACACTATGAGTCTCTAAATAGCATGGCCTCTTCCAACATTCATATTCATCTGGAAGGCGATAGTAGTGTTTGAAGACGTATAGGAGATGAAGATTAAGTATTTTTTTGTACAATGTTACCAATTTGTCTTAAGACATTTGTGGCATTTGCACTTCTGAGGTTGGGGCACTTGGAATAAAGAGTTATATTATTCCAATGATGTGATGGGTAACAAATGATAATGAATTAACAGCGGAGTCCTTAAAAACTAAACTTACCCTAAATTCCAGACCATGATCAACCTTTAAGGAAAAATTCCTATGATCTGATAGAGAATCAAACCCAGAACCTCACGATATGTAATCAGAATCTCTGACCACAATATCATGAGGCTGGTTAGCATTCTAAGTTGTTTTTTTTATGTAAAATTCTCCATGTAAAAGGAAGATAAACAGTAATTTGCTCAACTCTGTTCTTACTAATTAATACATTAATACATTAATTGTAGCAGTAAAAGTATTTTGAATGTTTTGGTACCAAATTTGGGTACATACAAACAGAAGTATTCTACCATCCAATTTCACTGACATTGTACTATAATGCAAACTAGGAGTGTCATTGAACCTGAATTTCATTGGCAATTAGTTGGTCAATCAAGGCTAGAATTGTTAATGACATCACAGCATGATTAAGAGTAGTCTGTACAAATATCAGTGTTTGAGAAAATAACATGCATTTTTTTTTACAGAATGCATAATATTTTCTCTTGTGAATTTTTAAAACTTTTTGTTATCTGAATATTTTGATTAAATACACGTAATTATTAATCTGGAATAAATTTGATCTGTCAATTAACCATTTTCATTGTAGGAAAATCAGAGCGAAAGTGCCCAGTAGGCAAACCAAGAATGAGGTGGCAGAATATTATTAACCATGATTTGTGGGAAGTAGATAATACAGGTGATAATTGGAAAACATTAACTCAGGATAGGGATGTGTGGAGAGTGTATGACCGCGTGGTCATGAACCTACAGATTTGATAGTGCTAATTTCCAAAGTGAAAGAAAGAAAGAAAGGATAGTATATGAAAAAATATTTGTTTTTTCATTTATTTATGTTGCATTTTTGTGTAATTTTCACATTACAATCCAACTTTGTATTTTGTCTCATTTTAAATTACTTTAAAGTGTTTACAAGTCTTGAAGTATTGAAAATACAAGAGTACAAGACACTATGAGCATTTTGTGCTAATTGCATTTGTGAATAATCACTCCATTCTTATTGGAAATTCTGTTTCTATCATGGCAATCAAAATGTTTCACATTATTAATAATGAAATAATAATACTTATCTAGAATCCAATGTGACTTCCACCAAAGTAAATATATAAATACTAGGCCTATTTACTAAATAAACTTATCCATAAACATACAAATTTGTGCATTGTAAAACATTGCTAATGGCAGGACAAAAATATTTAATCTGTTTATTATATTCATTTGGTTTTGTGTTTCATGGATTTATTCCTGTTCAGGGTCTAAGGATGTTACTTTTTGTGAAGACAATTTGGGGATGCAGCTTTTTTTAGAGAATAAGTTAAAAGCTCTTAGTCTTAATGTGTGGTATATTAAAAAAAAATCAGATATGGAAAGCATATCTCCTGGCAACATTCCCATTTGTAAAAGCTAATCCCCTGACATTAGAGTTTTAGCACAAATAGGTGATATTGAACTTGCCAAATTAACTTCCTAGATAAATATACAAGACAGGATAAAATAAGAATTGAATTTCTTTGGAGAGAAATTAATGTCACCACATCTATTGTTAAGAGGATTGAAAATCAAATTCTTAAATGGCATGGCCATGTACAGAGAATGGAAGATGAAAGATGGCCAAAAAATATATAAATATAATGGTCACCCCCTGGAAGAAATAAACTGTCAGATCAAGATGGAAATGGAAAACTTATGTCAGAACGATAATGGATGATAGAAATTTGGAAGGAGATTGGAATGATAGAAATAATTGGAAACTGAAGATGGTAAACCTATAAGTGCCAAAGAAGAAGAGAAGAAGATAAATATACACTCCAATTATTTTGTTTTGATCTTCTATTTGATGATAAACTCCTTATTCTCTCTTAACAAACTTTGGGCTTAAATATATTTTTTTCCACACCTAATCTGAAAATTGCTCTCTTCATATTTTCCTTGGGTGTCTTATAATTTTCTATCATTGGTGTTTCATAAAATGTAATTTTTTGGGAAAATTTGAAAGACCTATTTTTATCATCTCTGTATTAATGGTATTTGATAATTTTTTACATCTAGTTTTAAAAATGCAGGAAATCCAAAATTTGAATTTAGATTCGACTATGAGTTTTGGAATAATTAAATTTTAAAAATAGATTTCACATGTTTTATGGAATAAATATATTACTTTTCTACTTGAGTTGTATTAGATGATTAATTTTTTGTTAGTAAATCCTCTACTCACATCTAGCTTAATGCCAGATTGAAGGACGAGAAGAAACCCATATTTTTGAAGGCCTGTAATGTATGACAGTCCTGCGCCGTAGCCGAGTGGTTAAGGCAAGAAGCCTTGGCACAGAACTACAGGACTTGCGCTAGTTCGGGTTTCTATGGGTGAAGAATTTTTCTCATGGAATTTCAGCAGAGTGAGACAGGTGCACACCATCATGAGGAATTTGAGTAGCTACAGTAAGTAGCGACTCCAGGTTAAAAAAAAAACTTTAACGGCTGGGGGACCTGACATGCTGACCACGTCACCTCTATACTGGCAGGATGATCGTCTACCTCTGTGTTTAGCACATGTAGAAGTGAGGCCAAAAGGACCTTGTAGGCCTGTGTGCCATGGAGTTTGTATGAGCTTGCTGACTGACTAGACCTGTTACACAAATACGGGTAGATGAAATGAAATGTGACGAAGTGTATGGCATACAAGTATGGAGATTTACATTTTTGGTGGGGAAAACAGAAACCCCAAGAAATACCTGCCCTCGCTCCGATTTGTTGGCCATGAACTCTACGTGGAGTGATAGAGATGCAAACTCTGGACCCATAAATGGAGGACAAGTGTCTAACCACTTGGCAATTGTAGCTACTTCGTTTTTATGTTACACAACACAATTCCATTGCATTCCAGATTTGATTCTGTTTTCAACTTATTGATTAATACATAAGTTATCTTTCATGTTGAAACCAAATACATGCTCATGACTGGAAAATAATTAAAAAGTTATAGACCCCATATTAAGCTTTATCTTTGATTGTATGTTGTGTATTTTAATGGTTTAGTTTATCTGTAAATTATGATGATGGACTCATATTTTGATCCCTTATGTAAGTGGTTTTTATGATGGCTCTGTTTCTTGCAAATTATATGAACATTTAGAAGTTTTTGGCTCAATGACTTGACATAACAGTGGATTTTGGACAATCCAAATGGGTAATTTTTTGTAACCTGTAACCCATCATTGTCAACATGGCTCATTAGTAATGTTAATGTATAAGAGGATCCTGGCCGGATTAATTAACCTTTCAGCATCGGCACAATTTAAATGGACATCCACTGTGCGGACGGAGGACATTTAATTACTTAACCTGGACCTTTTAATTTGGATTATTTTCTATTCTGGAAGGTCCAGCCAAGCAGAAGTTTCAGATTATGTATTTTATGTTCCAGAAGTTCCACATTATTTATTTTGTATTCCAGAAGGTTCAAAACCAGGTTCCTCTTCATGTTTACCGAGTGACCATTTTTATGACATAGGTGAAAATTGCCTAAAATTATCTCCAAATGGATATACCCCATTGGATTCTTGTCAAAAAATCATGTTTGTTGAATTTCTGTACACCTGATTTTTCTGGATAGCTGGATAAAAATTAGTACATGGATGTGAACTAGAATTATGCATATACAAATTTGAAAGTGTTTCTCAAGTTTTGGATATAAGAATTGTGGCTATTAAAAATAAATATTACAGAGCTAACTTACAGGCTTCTGAAGATCACATGAGAGTCTAATCTACTGAGTGATGCTTCATTCAAACATTTGCTGTAATATTTAAAGAGTATTCATTGTAGGCTGTCCCGAAGTTTTTTTTTTTAAATACAGTTTGATGCCAAAAATATTAGTGTATACATGTTGTATGTTCAGATATCTGGTTTCACAATAATTGAACTAGAGTTTTCTAAGGGGTATTGGATCTACCTTGGAATCTGAAGTCTGCAGGTTCCATTCCAACAAATATAATTTTCTTTAAGACAAAAAATGATGTGAAAATTTGAGAACATAAGCTTCCTTCAAAGTAGATGAACACTTGGTCATATGGTACAAAAGTATGTGAGTATATTAAGGAACCCTCAGATATGCAAATTATTTTCCCAATCATAGGAGCTCAGCATCTAGCATTAAAATGACTTTATAGTAGAATTAGATGATATTAAATTAACAATTTATCCTAGGTACTTAGTATTGCATTGCATTAGCTTGAATATTAGAATTCAGAGTAAGGAGAAAGAAAATTAAAGTCCTAACTCTGTAAATCAGTGTGTAGATCAAAACTCCAATGAATCCTTCAAAATTGTATTTATTAGGTCTACAAATTAATTGGGAATAGGTAGCTCAGACAGCAAATCACCAGATTACAGAATGGATCATCATGGTTAGTGAAATAATATATTTTAATTCGGTTGATTATCCTTGCAGTTTATTTAGCCTCCTACAAAATTAGTACCAGCAATTTTCCTGGGAGTAAAGTCAGCATAAGAGTAGTACTACAGTTCTACCTTCTTGTGCAATTGGCCAAGAATATGTGGATCCTTGAATTTACATCCCTTATTGGCATTTATACTTTGTACTTAATTATAAATTCAATAATGCAACACACTTGTATAATATTCAGGATGTCCGGAGTTTGAATCTTGGAGACCGGAAATTCTGTATTTTAAAAATAAAAAAAACTTTGTTAACTCTCTCATTTCCATTAATTTTATTTTTGTTTAATGAGTTTAAAATTGTCCACTTCTGATACAAGGCAAATCGTAAGGGATGAGTTCCTATAGTTGGGAATTTTGTCAGTTGGTTTTCATATCTGATAATTCTTCAGTATGCAACATTTCTAATGGCATGAGACCAATTAATTTAAATTTCTTCTCCAAAGTAAGCCTTTCTTTATAAACAATTGTTGATTTTGCTTTTACTGTATCTCTAAATTATTTACATTCACCACATGTTAGTTCTGATGGACTAGCAGTTGCCATTCTCGCCACTGACAGGTGGATTGGATATTGTTTGTAAGCATCTACTTACCGTCATTAATTAAAAAAACGAATTATTTTTGCAGAATGCAATTGGCAACCTGAAGGACTATATATATATATATATTATATATATATATATATAACCATATGTAACTTTAAGGTGGACCAACTTCTGTATATTTTGAGTCATTTTTTAGATTAACTGATTCTTAAGAAGTTCTATTTCACAAAATGTGCTCTATTTCCAGATGAGATTATATCCTTAATAGAGTCACTCATATCACACTCGCTGTGTATAACGAAATCTAAAGAGCGAAATTGTGTTCCACATTCAAGTGTTATCTATTGTGATATTTTTAGGAGTTCTTTTACTTTTTAAAATAGACATCACCGTATAGTTTGCTTTTCCATGGTTTTCTATGAGACCCACTTTTTTTACAGTCCCAGATAATTCCAAAAATAACTCTTCAAGTGTTACAAAATCATCATCCACATGGTTTACGCCTGTTGATCTGTTCCAACATGAGGAAGTTTTAAAGCAATCTTCCCATTTGTAGGTCTTCGTGCAGTTATATTTCCTTCTGGATTATACTGTAAAAATAAGTTAGGGACTCTATTTTCCATCCATTCCCTTTTATAGTGTTCAATATATATGTGTTATAATTAAATTTTTTGACATTGAGCAATGCAAGCTTAATATGACATAAGAAAAATAAATTTTCGTACGGGACTTGAACCCGGATCTCTGGATTGATACCCCAGTGCGTTTTCCGATTACGCCACCGAGCAAGTCTAGTACAAACATTAATTTTTTAATTATAACATCGATAAAATATCACTGCTATAAAGTAAAAATATTCTCTTCAATTTGCTTACTTGTGATAGGAGCTACCAGATGGCAGTGGAGACCAAGTTCCCACGATGTCTAGTAATAATGAGAATATTATATACTTACTTACTCACTGGCACTATCGAACCCGTAGGTTCATGGCCGCACGGACATAAGCTCTCCATACATCCCTATCCTGCGCTAATGCTTTCCAATCATTCCCTGTATAATCTACTTCCCTCAAATCATAGATAATGTTATTCTCCCACCTCATTCTTGGTCTACCAACTGGGCGTTTTCCCTCTGGCTTTCCTACAAGAAGCTTCCATGCAAGTCTTTCATTTCCCATACGTGCAACATGTCCTGCCCATCGCAGTCTACGAGACTTAACTGTCCTTATTATATCTGGCTTCCTATAAAGACCATGTAGTTCATTGTTATGTAGTCTTCTCCATTCACCTGTCTGTTCATCTCTCTTTTGTCCAAAAATTTTCCTAAGTACTTTATTCTCAAATACTTGTAATCTCCTTTCCTCTCTTAAAGTAAGAGTCCATGTTTCGCACCCATATAATAAAACTGGTAGAATAATAGTTTTATATATTTTCAGTTTAACGTTTTTTGAAAGGAGTTGGGATATCAAGAGTCTCTGCAATGCATAATAGCATGCATTTCCAGAATTGAGCCTATGTTTAATTTCTTTGTGCATCTCATTCCTATTTGTGATCATTGTTCCTAGGTATTTGAATTCAGCCACTTCCTCAAAATTTCCCCCATTTGTCATTAGCTGTCCATTTCCATTATATAATGAATTTCTACGTGTGACCATATATTTAGTTTTATTGATATTTACTTCCAGACCTAATTTCTTAGTATTACTCAATAGTGTGTGCGTGTTGTTGTTTAGTATCTCCTCGCTATCGGCCAGTAGTACTACATCATCAGCATAAACTAACAGCTTATTAATACCATTGAGTTGTAAGCCTTCCTCATTCTCTAAAGATTTAATGGCATGCTCTAGTACAAAATTAAATAGTAGAGGAGATAGTTCATCTCCTTGCTTCAACCCATTCTGGATTTCAAAAGTGTCCGAAAGCTGTTTGCCTACACGCACCCTACTCTTTGTGCCATTTAGACACATACGTATAAGTCTAACTTACTTTTTAGGAATTCCGAACTCCAGCAGGATACTATATAACTTCTCCCTCTTAATTGAATCATATGCTTTTTTGAAGTCTACATACAGTTGATGTACAGTAACATTATATTCCCATTTCTTTTCTAAAATCTGACTTATACTAAAAATCTTATCTGTTGTAGACCTATTTCTTCTAAATGCACATTGATGATCTCCTAGAATGTCATCAATATAGGGAGTAAGTCTGCTTACTAATATATTTGTTAGAATTTTGTACGAAGTTGAAAGTAATGAGATGCCCCTGTAGTTGTTGCAATCAGTTTTATCTCCTTTCTTGTAAATTGGTACGATAATTGATTCCTTCCATTAATCTGGAAGAGCTTCTTTTTCCCAAATCATACTAAGCAACCAGTGTATCTTGTCCATCAATTTTTCTCCCCCTGATTTTATCAGTTCTGCTGGGATCTCATCTGAACCTGATGCTTTATACACCTTCAGTTTTTCAATCGCCATTTCAACCTCTAATGCACTTCGCTCTGCGACTAGCATTTCTGCCGTCTGTAAATTATCCTCCACAATGTCCTGTTCTGTATGTACATTTAAGAGCTGATTAAAGTAACTTTTCCATCTATTTAATACACTCCTGGAATCTGCAATCATATCCCCATTTTCATTCCGAATTATGTTTGTTCTAACCTGAAACCCTTTCTTCTCTATACTAATTCCCTGATATAATTCTCTAATGTTCCTATTTTTTGCATTCATTTCCAGATCATTAATCTTCTCTCTCAAATATTCCCTCTTTTTACTCTTTAGTAGCTTGGTGGTTTCCCGTCTAATACTACCCAATTGCTCTAAATTTACCTCATTTGGCTCATGTAACCATTTCATTTTTGCTAGCTTTCTTTTCTTTATAATGTTGGCACATTCCTCATCAAACCATTTCTTGTTTTGCCTCTTTTTTAAACTACCAATGCTTTCTGATGCTGACAATTTAATAGTATCTCTTATAGCCTCCCATTCTTTATTTACATCAGTTTCTTCTTCGTTTGCCACATTGTCATCGGAAGATTCCAGTACTTCAAATCTATTAGCAATTTTGATTTGGTATTCTTGCCTCATTTCATCATTTTTCAAGTTTTTTAATTCAAATTTTACAGAATTATCTTTAGCAATTGTTCCTCTCATAAGCGATAGCCGTTGTCTGATTTTCACTCTGACCAGATGATGATCCGAATTGCAGTCTATCCCTCTAACTGATTTAACATCAATGATGCTACTGTGCCAGCGTTTATCCACTAATACATGATCTATCTGGTTCCGTGTTTCTCCATCTGGGGACGTCCAAGTGTATTTATGTATATCCTTATGGTGAAATGTTGTGCTCTTAAGAATGAGATTCTTTGATGTGGCAAATGTGACTAATCTAACCCCGTTGTCGTTACTATCTTCATGAAGACTGAATTTGCCTATTGTTGGTTTGAATATATCTTCCCGCCCCACTTTTGCATTAAAATCTCCTAAGACAATTTTCATATGATATCGTGAAAGGCTATCAAATACGCATTCTAATTCTTCATAGAACTCATCCTTGATCTTGTCATCTTTATCTTCTGTGGGGGCATGTACATTTACAATTATAAAATCATGTTGTTTATCCTTTAAAATTATGTATGATATCCTATCACTAACAAACTTAATATCTCAGATAGCGGATAGGATCCTCCTTCTGACTAAAAAGCCTGTTCCAAATGCAGGTCTTTCTGCACCCCCGTAGTATAATGCAAAGCTTCCTGATTCCTGACTACCTTCTCCTGGCCACCTAACTTCCTGTACAGCGACTATATCCAAGGGCGATTTATCTAGTTCCCGCGTTAATATCTCTAGTGCCCCGCTATTGTACAAAGTCCTAACATTCCATGTTCCTAGGAACATGTCCCTGTGTTTGAGCCTTTGGCATCGGTTCTCTGAAGTAGTCCCCGCCCGGAGAACCGAATGGGGGACTATTTGATCTCCGGAAAATTTTACCCCAGTTGAACCCATGTCCGCATTTCTTGACGGTTGTATTTTTACGGTGAAAGATCGTCACTCTTTCGACCAAGGCACTTTTTTCGTCTGGCTTATCACCTTCGACCAGTCCGGCATGGGTAATCCTATCGGCAGCAATGCTACCGCCGGCATAGCTCTCAGGATCATTTAAGCACACAAGCCACTCCACCACGACAAGGTAAAGATACCATGGAGGGGAGAATATTATATAGGCCTATATAAGAAAAATTGTTTGTACTAGACTTGCTCGGTGGCGTAATCGGAAAATGCACTGGGGTATCAATCCAGAGATCCGGGTTCAAGTCCCGTCCGAGCATTTATTTTTATCATGTCATATATACACTGCTCAAAACAATTAGAGGAACACTATGAAATATGCAAATATGTTTTCATTGGATAAAGGTACAAACATGAAATTAATGAAGTACATTATTTGTGGTTATTTATTTATTTATTTATTTATTCCTCATGTCAGTAAAAACAAATGAATAACGCTGACAATTAACTTTTTAAATAATTCCGCTATGTAAGCAATTGAATCTTGTGCTTATTTTTCAAAGTTAAACACTCGTTATATAGAGTTAGTATCGTGTATGGCCTCCACGACATTCAATGAAAGTTTGGCACCTTCGTGGCATGCTCCCATAAGATTCTGGATTTCCTCTTGCGGGATATTCTCCCATTCCTCCTTCAGAGCATCTCCAAGTTGCTGCAGAGTTTGTGGAGCTTGATGTCGGTTCCTGACCTTCCTGTCTAGAAGATCCCACAAGTGTTCAATAGGGTTGAGGTCTGGGCTGACCGCTGGCCACTCCATTACCTCAATTTCATTCCTCCTCAGGAAATCCCTGGTGACAGCCGCAGAATGTGCCCTGGCATTATCCAGCATAAACAGAAATCCAGGGCCTACTCCAATGGCAGCAGGTACTACATGCTCTTCCAGAACGTGCTCGATATACCGGACAGCATTCAGTCGCTGGGGAACAAGTACAAGGTCCGTACGATTGTTGTACATAACTCCGGCCCACACCATTATGGAACCTCCTCCGAATCTATCAATTTCCTGTACAGCCTTTGCAGAAGATCTTTCTCCTGGCCGTCCCCACACCCTCAATCGACCATCACAACGTGTAAGACGATACCTGGATTCGTCCGAGAAGAGCACAGACTCCCACTGGTTCAGGTTCCAATCACCATGGTTTTCAGCATACGTACGTCTTTGCCTGCCCAGTATGCTCATTTGTTAAAGCGTGGGTTTTTTTAACGGGCCTCTTTTTGACGAATATTCTCCTTCGTTAATCTGTTCCTTATGGTGTGGTCGAAAAACCGGATTCCGGAAGCAATATGAAGGTCATTCCTGCAGGGTCTTTTGCAGTTTTTGTACGCTTGGTCAAAGAGCAGATAAGAACAAAGTATCTGTCATCCTGGGGGCACTTGTTTTCAATTTACGGCCCTGGCCACGTCTTCTACAATACTGACCTTGTCTCTCTGTGCTGTATGTTGCGTAACCGGGACACCACGGAAGGAGAAACCCCAAAGATTCTCTAGCCACTTTGGTTCGACAGAGGAGATGGACTGTCGTTATAAAAGATTTTGTAGAGCATGATACACTTCAAAACTCATTTAAATGCCTCATTTTGTCAGAGAGACTCAATATACCACGGCAATTAATCAACATTCGTCCCTCTAGCAACATCAGGAAGCTTACCAATTAGAGTGGCCAGTGCCTTCCAAAATAAAAAAATTCTCTATATTTGTTATTTGAGGTAATTTCTCTGTATTTAGGCCACGGATCTTTAAAATTTTTATCCAATGATAAAATTAATTCTATTTACATATTGTCCAACTTTCAGCATCACAGCTTTAAGAAACAATTACTTATTCAATTTATTACAAGTGTTCCTCTAATTGTTTTGAGCAGTGTATATATATATATATATATATATGTGTGTGAATATGAAAGTTTTCTTGGGTTTTCCGCGTCTTGGATTCAAGTTCGGCCTCTGGCCAATGATTCCGACGTTTCGGCATGATCCCACATGCCATTATCAAGGAATGATAAGTTCGAGTCACAGGTTTAGGTCTTATATAATAAAATACACCGAGTTTTCCCTGTGGTCCGTTTCCGAAGACATACACCCATCTGAGGTTTAGTTCTTATGTAGTTAAACATCTTCAGTTTTCAGTGTGGTCCGTTTCGGAAGCCGTACACCCATCCAAGCGTCGACCACACTCCATGTTGCCCAAATGACATGTGATCATGCCGAAACGACGGAATCATTGGCCAGAGGTCGAACTTGAATCCAAGACGCGGAAAACCCAAGAAAACTTTCATATTCATACTTATATCCGCGAAAATCTGCAATATAACATTACATATATATATATATATATATATATATATATATAATATATATAAAGATTGCTACACATCAATATATGCGCATATATATATTACTAGATTTCGTAAATATTATTTATTTTTTAGTTAACTGTGTTAATTGCGTTGTATGTGGACAGTTTAAAGAGTATGGTAGATAGACTGTCTTGTAATACTTGTGACAGGCTATTATGATGTTGATTTTTCTATCAATAAAATGAGTATTTTTAAAACATATTAAGCCATCACGACTAACATCGTAATTAAGATATTAATATGCAAAATACTTTATTTTTATTTGTTCTTTTTAACTACCATTCTGCTATCAAGTAAATTAAATTAAGGTTAATGAAATTTCGCTATATTTATATGGTGTTAATTTTATTTATTGGTCGAGAAAATTGAGTGCATTGAAGTGTAAGAAATTTGCTTTAAAACTGAAACTCAACTAATTTGGTGTTTAGTACATAGAGTAGCTGCGTTATCACTAACTTCAAATGATACAGGTTGGTATACCAGACTATCAGTTCAGCAGTGTGGTTTTAAAATAGCTATAATATTAAACGTTGTATTAATTTCATTTACAAAGTCATTTTAGATAAATATACCGGATGTTATTAACGTTAACTCAGTGATATGTTCAAAGGGAACGTGGATAGAATGTTAGGACAAAAAAGTTAGACTTATTAAAATATGTTTAAATGCTACAAAATCTAGGGTGCAGGTAAGCAAACAATTTTAAGATACTTTTGAAATTCACAATTGATTATCTTCTCTATTATTCATTCTTCTATAATTAATTATAATTTATGATAATTTATATTTTCCCTTGTATTAAATGTGTGCATTTAAATCTCGCTCTGAGCTTTTTGACGTTTAATTCGTAGGCCTTGTCATTCGATCAGTACGGCATAAGGTGAACTTATATGAAAATAACAAATATATTGGACATTTCACGTTTTTTCACTCAAGTTTGAGGGGTTTTAAGAGTTTTGACACATCTGTTCCTTGCCTCGCACATCTTTGTCTATGCAGTAGATCTGGCATCAGCGCGTTCCATTTAACGCGTACTGTCTTTTAAGGTAGAGACGCTCTATACTAGAGCATGCCATCAGATCGTTAGAGGATGAAGAAAGCGTACACTCAAGATATTAATTAATAAGCTGTTGGTATATGTTTATGTATTAATAGGCAACCGCGAGGAAATACTGAAAACCAACACACACATTCTGTTAACATTAAGAAATCAGTGCTGGAAGTAAATATAGGGCCTATGTAGTCGCATGTAAAATTACATTATATAAATTTACATTTAATGACAAATGAGAGAAATTTAGAAGTAGCTGAATTCAAATACCTAGGAACAATAATTACAAAGGGGGAATGAGGTGCAGAAAGACATTAAACAGACTCATCTCAGGAAACGCATGCTATTATGCATTACTGGCGCTCTTGTCTTCCGAACTTTCAAAAAACATTAAACTAAAAATATATATAATGTTTAATCTCTCATTTATGGAAGAATATATGAATGCGAAACATGGCCTCTTAATTTATGGGAGGTTTACAAATTACGAATGTTTGAGAATAAAGTTCTTAGAAAAAAAATTTGTAACAAAGAGAGATGAGCAGGCAGGTGAATGGAAAAGTCGACGTAAGTGATCTACATGATCTTTATAGGAAATCAGATGCAATTAGAACAGTTAAGTCTCGTAGAATGAGATGGGCAGGACACATGCCACGAATGGGGAATAAAGGATGGACATGGAAACTTCTGGTAGTAAAACTAGAGGGAATGTGCCCACTAGATAGACAAGAATGAGGTGAAAGAATAACATTAACTATGATTTGAGGGAGGTATATTATACGAAAGATGATTGGAAAACGTAGCTAAGTACAGGGATGTGTGCCAGTGAAGCCATGAACCTCCAGGTTGAATAGTGCCAGCGAGTTTTTCAAGAAAATTATATAAATTTTGAAGATTTTTTATCAAGTTTATAAATGTAATATTGAAATCAATGAAACCAGGCTTGCTGTTCGCATGTAATAGTCAATACAACCAAAGAGAAAATTAATACCAAAACCGGGATTCGAACCCAAGAAATCCAGTTTTACACGATGCCGCACTAACCAATTGTACTACTTAGGCAATCCAAGAGTGTACACAAATCTTTCTCTATTTGAAATCCCCGTGTACTCCTGTTAGTGTACTAAAATTCACATTACAACAGGGTCGCTTGTACTAAGATGCCATTATGATGGGATTCAGTGCCATATCAGTTAATCACGAACGTAATCTTGAAATCAGTGTACTGGGGCTTGTTGTTCCCTTGCAATAGTTAATACAACTAAAGAGAGAAATAATTATGCCTGAACCGGGATTTGAATCCATCACTCACATATATAAATAAAAATTTCTGTCATGGTTATTTTGGAGCACACTATGGTTGAAGATGTAAAAAAAAAAAACTTCGGAATTCGCTAAAAATACTGAGAATTGAAAATAACAATTAAGCACATTATTTCGTTAATTTGTTCAGTGATTATTTGATTAATTTAATCTAGGCGACGAGCTCTTCAGTCGATTTGCAGCTACTAGAATACCCACAATAACCTGCATGTTGTAATACTAATTTATTTACTAACAGTAGTGTTCTCCCTCGACATGTATTTAGGCATGTTGCCAGACTAAATTTTTTGGACCTTGTAGCATCATATTCAAATTATGGAGTCTAAATATTTGCACCAAAGTAGAGGAAAAAACTCTTGTCACGTTTATGTCCGGTAATATTTGAAATTAAATGCGATTTCTGACTAGATTGGATACAACTTATAAATCAACTAAGAATATTAATTAATGAGTCCACCATTGTGGTTTCGAGATATCGTTTCCTCTATATAAAAATGTTACAATAATTCAAGTAGATTGTATAAATAATTGCTTTTTATAGATTAGATTAAATTTATTTAGCCTGGTGGTGTTAAGGCCATGTGGCCTTCTCTTCCACTCACCAGGACAAACATATATTACATCAGAATATAACAATCTTAATTAACTCTAATATTAAACACTAAGTAAAAATTTGACCAAAAGATAATATCTAATATATTACGATCTATAATACAACCAGTTAATATTAGTTAAAATTAAGACTAAAACTAATAATAAAATGTATACAAGCAAGGCATATTAAATTGTCCCTGTCTAGTGTATATAAAACACAAAGGAAAATAATGATTTATGAAAACTAATTTTACGATTATACAATATTTAAAACAAAACAAATAAAAATATTTGTTATTCTTAATATTATTTTCATAAATAATTAAATATATTAATATTGCTAAAAGAATACTATCAGTGAGGTGTATAAGTTAGTTTGTTATTAAATAATTCTTTAGTTTGTTTTTGAAGGATGTTATAATTTGACAGTCTCTGACATAGGACATTACTAGCTAATTCCCGACGTGCTCTGCTACTCCTATATAAATTAAAGGTAAACTCCTACACCTAATGTTTTAGAACATAATTAGCTAAACACTCGCCGTACCTAGAAAATATGTATACACGGTTATACATTGTGGCGAATCGAACATGCTGTTTGCCAGAGTCAATTCTTATTTTCGGATTTCAGGTAAATCTCCACATCTAATGGTATGGTCGGATTTCGCCTTGTTTTGGATATCTACCTCGGTTTGTTTTAATAGTATATACATACTAAGTTTCTTTGTGAACTATAGAAAATTGCGACCGCTAGAGCGACTTAATTTTAGTTTCAGGTGAACTCCTAAACCTAATGGTTTTAGGGCATAATGTAGTGGCTAAACACTAGGCGTACTTAAAAACCCGTATGTATAGATTTTCATGAAGATCGGTTAAGTAGTTTATATGTCTATAAGACACTTACGCAGGCTGAATTGTTATGTATAAAGGTTGTGTTTAAATTAAGGAATGGAAATATTTGTTAAACTGTTAATATCTCGAATGACTTAATTGCAATATCTTCAATTTGATTTGTTTAAGATGAACAATAAATATTTTAAAATATTCAGTTAAAACTGATATTTGAAAATATAAGGATCTATAAAACATCCAGTTAAAACTGACAATATTTAAAAATATAAGAATATTTGAACTCTCATACAATGAGAATGAGGAAGTAAGTCACATGACGCGTTGAAAATTTGACAAAGTTTCAAAATTTCGATCTCTTGAATAGTACTACTACTAGGGCTAGGATTTTTTGTCCTAAAACCACCGAAATATACAAAAAATACAGTTATGATCTAAACTTCACAAAATTTTTGCACTGTAACGTAAAAAATATGACCTGATAATATTATAATTATGTAATTATTTCAGTTCTAAAATCAATCAATAAATCAGTTTTTGACAATTAACTATTTATTTAAGAATTAAATGCAAATGAATAGTAAACTAAATTATGGAATTTTACATTGTAGCATAAATATTTGCTCAGGTATAGCCTGTACATAAGGGAAAGCCAATACTGTGAATTAAAAAACGATAGATTTTACAAGAAACAAAATTCTGTCATTTAACAACTGAAGTAACCACCGAAGAAAGAAATTATACGATACAAGTTCTTAACTTCTTAAAAGAGCAAAGTATGACGAATATGACCAACAAATTACTATAACTTGCTCTATCACATACAAATGGCCAAATATGCATAAATACGACTTAATAAAGTACTTCAATTCAATTAGTTTTTGTATAAAACGCATTTATGTATATTTAAGAAACATAGGCTATCACTCTTACCAAAAAGTGTATGCTATGTCATAAAAATCCTAACCCTAACTACTACTACTATTCAAGACAGGAAACAACTCCCAGGCTATTGCGGTGAAGTTCGGTATGTGACATCCCTATCAGAGGTACTAAATTGAAGTATGCATATGACATGTAAATACGTAAACCGAAGAGAGATTAAATTAAAATTAATTAATTAATACTTCAAATAAAAAATTGAAGTGAATAACGTCATATCATCTTTGAATACAGCGATTAACATTTTTATACGATAAGTTAATTAGTCAACTTAGATAAATTCTTATCAACAATAGTGTCGTTAATATAACAGTTCTCGTTGGGAAGAAGGAAAATGTTACCAAGGAAAATAAAAAAAATTAATCCATACATTTTCTTTCACAACCCTACGAATTCTTCATGCTCTTCCCTGAGAAAAGAGAGGAACTTTACTCTGAATAATTATTACTCTTGAGTTAACCAAAATTGATCCCTGAGATAATCTAAAGTCAGCTTAAAGTGAGTCCTAGTAACTAAAGGTTAATCAAAGCATCTTCATATGCTCCCAACAACCTGGTGGGCATCACTAGGAAATGGTCACCACAACGTAGGGTTTAACACAAATGCCACCTCAGCGCGATGTAATCTGCCTTTTTATTTCAATTTTCTAAACCCAGTTTCGCTTCTTTTCATATGAAGTACTCGTAGCTACTAGTTTATGTACTCGACCTTGACGGATCCCTGCTTATGATATGGTATAGTTTTCTGAGAAGAATGTGTATGATGTAAACGGGAACACAAAATCGGGATCCATGGGATGCTAGCTATAATAGAACAGAATAAGGCATATGAAAGGTATAATATATTTAGCAATAATATGATGTAAATTTGTATTACTCGAATAATAAATTGCTTCCAAATTTTATATGATAATTTCTACACAAAAAAAAAGAAAAAAAAAACGAAAGTAACGGCGTTCTCAAGCAAAGGACCAATCAAGAACAAAATGTGTGATATATTTTAAGAGAAAGTATTATTGCATTGTTACCTTGGTTACCTTTCTTTTATTGAATACAAACAAATGATTAAAATTTTTAAATTCGCCAAGATTCTTGACATAATCAATTTTTTAAGGCCTATAATACCATATTCAAGTACTTCAAAACCCTCGTTCGACAGATCTTATATATGGAAGGGAAGCCAGGAATCATCAGAAAGACAGATGAAATGAGATTTACAATATGTGTAATGCCAAATACTCCCTCCTCGATCACAAAATAAGTGGAGCAATATTCAAATATTTTTTTGAAAAGTACGTCACGCAAGAACTGGGTAAATAAGCGAATTCAAATTTTTGTCGCGTCGTTTTCGGTGTTTACTAAGTAGGACCAACGGAGATTTGTAAAACAAAGTTGAAAACATATTTGCATGAGAACAACATCAATAGCTACATTCCTTCAAAATTATCCAAAATATATCAGTCGTATAATTAAATAAATGTTATCAGGCGGCTGAAATGATAACTGGGTTATTGATTTATGTAAGAGTTGTAAATTTCTAGAATAATCTGTGATCCTATTTTGAAAACCTTAAAAAATTGTAATACTATAAACAAATAAATGAAACAACTGTGAAAAAAAAACAAAGTATTGAAAAATAAGACGAAAATGATACTAGTTAGAAAAAATGCTGTGTTAAAATTGAATCATCATGGCCAAACAGGAAGACGAAGACAAACCTGGAGAAGAATAGCGCATGTCGTAACCTTAAGTCGTATTGTTCTTCGGAGGCTTTTTTTTATATTTATAGTTACAGTGAATTTAGGAGGGATTCTTTGTCTATTATGGTAGCGAGGCCTTTGTTAATACTAACTTAGGATGAACTCTACTTTTCGGGAGCGGTCGCGGCTACTGGTTTTGTTTCCTAAAGGGTCGGTTTCACCAACAGAGGTAACTGTATTACGCCAGTTTAAGCTATGCGTTATACACGGGGAAACCGGCGTAATACAGTTACCTGTTGGTGAAATTGACCCCAAATCATCTTCAAAGGGACAGGTGTATCATTGATGTCAAACTACTGAATTTTAACATTTTTATTACTATAACAACTGTAATATCAAGTTAACACACAACATTTGCAGAGACTCATTTTTGGATTACATTAATTTCATAGGGAAGGAGCAATTGCAAACTATTTTAAATACATGACATATTCCGAAATACGTATAACTCTTAATTTGAGAGAATGTGTAACGGTGCTAAGAATTAACTAGACATTTTCAAATTATCTTGTCCTTTTCCTTAAATTTCATACTTTGAAATATTTTAATAATTACTGAGTTTATAAGATCCTAAATTCACATTAATCAATATTTTAATTGAGAATATACTTGCAAAAACACGTTGAATATAATTTAGGCAAACGTCATAATTTTGAAACTAAAACATGGAAGTATTAAAAAAATACATGTTTATAGAGATATACTTACATGATGAATGTGTCTTCCTCCATCTCCTTCTCTACTCACTTTTTTTCATCAAGTCCAAGTCTCCCATATATATATATTTCCAGTGAAAGTATTGTTTTGGAGTTTACTAAATTTGCTAACTTTTAGCTTTCACTTTTCGAAACCATCTAAATAGGTCCATTTGAAATAAATGTAGTTGTTATAAATTTAACTTTCATTTTTCAGCATACCATCTAAAATGTTCATTATTATTTAAAATAAATGTATATCCTTCTCAAATTCCATCCATCCATAGTAATTCTGCCCGAAGGCAGGTCCTTCACTGCAATCATAGCATTATGCTTGCAGCTTTACTAGGGAATTGTATAGGTGTGGTAGCTTCCCGTTGCTTTCCACACCGGTGAAGGATGATGATGATAATGATAATGGTAAGGATGATGGCTATATGATTTCGGGGACCGTTTGGGCCTTAAAGTTTTCCTGACATTTGTCTTACAGGTGAGGAAAAGCCCCGATAAAAACCTCACCCAGAAAAGCTGCCCCGACCGAGGATCGAACCTGGGCCCGCTGCGTGACAAGGCAGCAAGCTACCTCGAGACCACAGCGGTGGACCTTCTCAAATTAAGATATTTTATTTTTAAAACCCAAAGATTTGCTTTATGGTGATTATTAGTTGCAATAACTAATTAATTCCATTAATTTCCTTTTAAATATTAAATTGTGTCTGCAACTACTATAACAGCGCAGGACGAAAATACAGGGATAATTTGGAATTATGTAAAGTGATAGGACAATAAAATCCGTTGGAGAGAAATTGTGGACATCCTAGCTACCGCTAGGAGATTAAGGAGACTATTTAACTCATGCCCCAAATGGGAGTCAATGACCAATCACGTTACAGAGATTTTTGATTTACAACCAATCACAGTCGTGTTTCGCCTAGAATTTACCAACTAAAGTTTATCATAATAAGGAAAGCACTTCCTTTTTAACATTCAGAATAGGCCATAGCATTATTTTGCAGTGACTGACTCACTAAGAAATACGGCTACCAGATTGTATATATAGTGCATGGATGTCAACACGTAGCGCATTCGGGAGTTAATATAAAAACATTTGTAGCAATTGATATGCCAGTGAGTAAGTAAGTAAGCAAGCAATTGATTATACCACAAAAAAAAAAGAAAAAAAAAAAAAAGAAACCACTGTTTGCACTTTCTTAAATGTACTTTTTCCCAGAAAAATATAATTGTCATATTTACATCGTAGGACATCAGAAATGAATTAATATACAGTTTGATGTGTTTCATTTTTTCTCCACTAGAGTGCATTCTTACAATATTGCATTCCTTTGGCAATAAATAATATGATCTGCTTGCAGTGATGAACAAAAGAAGCAAATTAAGCGTACCAGTCGTTTCTCATTTGTTTTCAAACATCGCCTTTTACATTAAATATATACATATTTTAAAATACTCGTAACTGTATTTAAATAATGATTTCTGAGTAAACAGCTTAATTTTATTCGTTAAATAGTCCTATCAAATGTCACTCTTGATTTCCAAATTCTCTAGATAAATTCACTCGTGGCATTACTTATAAATATGATCATGAGTCCGATGCATTAGTGGTTACTATGCTCGCCTTTGGATCCAAGGTTCGCGGATTTAAACTCCGCAGGGGCTGATTGACTTTCAAGAGCGTACAAATCTTGAATATGTCTTCTTTCGAAAGCAACGTTAACCTCCGGTTCCCGTATCGTAGATTTGCGAAACGAAAAAGACCTGAAGTCTGAAATAAAAAATCTCCGAGCAAAAATTTTCGGGCTTTTCACGCCCAGTTTTGAATTGTGACGCTAATGACCTGATGTGTTAAAGTACGTCGTCAACATGATTTTTGTCTCATGAGTACCAATAGTTGTACTTGATGCAGTTTTTTATAGTGTTTTCAAATATGTATTCGGAATTTCTCCATCACCCACAGTTTTTTATTTCTATTTCAATTAATGGATTTAAATAATATTTTTTTTAATAAACGTTTTTTCGTCAATTTGTCCATTGTTAAATAAAACCAAATGAGCTAACTCATTGTTTTCAGCTATGAAAAGTGGATATAAAGACAAATGGAATCCTAATTTGCTGGCCGATTACTGTTGGGCCATCAAGATGGATGCTCCTCAGGCGAAATATAACAGAAAATCATTTCTTACTTTCTCGGTGAGTCCGAATGTTCGAATATTCTGTAGTTACGAATGTAGAAAATGTGTTTGAAATTATAAATTCCTGTCTCTCGGAAACCTTACGCGATGGAGAAAAACCGATATTATATTTGAATTCAGGAGAAAAATACTATCAGAATCACATATTTTTCTTTCTGAGACAAAAAAAAAGTTTATTTTTTGTTGCTCAGTGTAACAGGCTTTTGCCCCATGTGCCTTTTCATATCTAAGAAAGAATTATTAATTAAATAAAAATAAAACTAATTTTTATTTTTATTTAATTAATGAATATGGATTTTCATCAAGTAAACACCAACTCAACTAAGAAAGAATACTTTAACCTGACACACATTTCTGTGACAAATGAGCGACGGTATATTACTTCCCCACTGAAAGAAGTTGCGTAGTGGAAGTTTCATCACACTGAAAAATCTATAAATCCTGGTCAGGATCGAACACATGAACGTTGGGTTACGAAACCTTCAATCTATGGTTCAGTATTACATAGTATGATTTTTTTAACATCCTTCATAAATCTGACAAATAAGGAAATACTGAAATTATTACAAGGTATGAAATAGTTGGCCAACTTACGTAGTTAAACTGCATGCACACTCCCATTCGAGCCCCATTGAATAATCTATGTTTGACACAATTTTTACAGCATGGTTAAAATGCGAGGCTAATGTCTTACATCGATTTTCAAATACAGTACATATGCAATATTGTGCATAGCAGAAGAGTTTCATGACTTGTTACAGAGGAAACCGACCTTGAGATCCTGCCCTAATGATTCTTCAATATTTAAATTCTCATTTCTTATTTAGCAAAATTACATTTGTAGTAGTATATATATATATATATATATATATATATATATATATATATATATATATAAAACAACTACACAAAATATTAAAATACTACCCAATTTTCAAGACATAGAATAGAACAAACACAAATAGCAAGATTAAAAACTGGACACGCATAACGCATGAAAAAAGCGGGAAGTCAAAAAATAATTCCAATATACACAAACGACAGTGCAGTAACCTCTTCATCAGCTTGTATAGACCTCAATTAAAAAGACATACTGAAACGTCTAAAGTAATCAGTTTTCTTTGAAGCAATGTGAGCTCGTGGACTTAATATAAGAGCGTGGGGACAAGAAAGTAGAACAATAATCAAGACTTAATAAGACACATGGCTGGAACCCATTTAAAAGCAAATGCAAAAACCACACAAACACCATCATACAAGCAATAGGAACAGTATAAATACAATCAACTTTTATTGTTAGATGCAACACACCAAGGAGCCTAACACAATATGGAAACAAAATATATATCAAACACCAAACATAGGTTTACTATAGAAATACATAAGATAATTAGAAAGTTTATGGGGAAGAAGTTTAATCCGTCTTAATACATACTATTGAAATTAATTTACTCAGGTTAGTTCACCGCCATAGTCTTCAGGTAGCGTGCTGATTTGTCACGCAGCGGGCCCGGGTTCGATCCCCGTTCGGGACAAGTTTCCTGGGTGAGGTTTTTTTTTCGGGGTTTTTCCTCACCTATAAGACAAATGTCAGGATACTTTAAGGCCCAAACGGTCCCCGACCATCATCTGGCCATCATCATCAATATCATATTCACCTCATTAGATTAAGTTTAGGTTTAAGGTCTCTCCTGGCCCATCGTCATCACCCATCATATCATTGGGGCAGCGTAACCCCGCCTTCCAGGCGCCCCAACCTCAGAAGTGCCAATGTCAGGAGAGAATTCCTGAAATGTCGAATGACAAAGAGGTGACATTGGAAAAAGTATATATATATATATATATATATATATATATACACACTCAGGCAAGCGATCCGCATATAATTGTTAGAACATGTACAGATATACACTTCTGCCCCTGAACATATATTTAAATCCAAGATCCCCAGTTTTCCGTACTGGTGCATTTCAGCTGCTAAGGCAATCCATGAGGAGGCCCAGACATGCACAATTTGCAAACTCATGGAAAAAAATACTAGTAAACAGAATTCACACACACATAGGACGTAATATTATACTACATTTCCAAGCTGGATTTGGACAGGGACTTAGTACAAAACATCAGCTACTTAGAGTACTTACACCAATTGAACACGCTTTCCACAACAGACACCCCAAGTCTTGGTTGCGTTTGACATACAAAAAGCTTTTGACACCGTATGACACAATGCCATTAAATACAAATTTACACTACTTAACATGCCAGAAACAATTACTCACTGGGTAACAAGCTTTCTCACAGACTGAACAGCTCAAATTGAACATTAAACATACTATGTAAGAATCTAAACATTACATGCAGGCACACCACAAGCCCTCTCATCTACATCATGTACACTAGTGACACACCCCAGCCACAAGATCCCAGAACTGGCATTGCATTATATACAGATGATGTAGCCAATTGGTCCGCTTTTCCATAATTAACACAATCTGTAGTATGATGTCAAAACTGGGCCAATACTCGGCGCATAACTATTAATACACAAACAAAACACAAGTTTGCATCTTAGAAAAAACACAAACTCAGGAAAACATATATTTTCACTCACCAGTCATTATAAATAGCACTCCAACACTATGCACATGTACTATAACATACCTTGGGTACACATTAGATTCTAAACTTAAATGGGCTAGGACAGTAAAATGCTTACAGAAAAAACGAGACAGTCCTTTCTTAGAGGGATTAGAACCGCAGGCTGCTCTCGCAGCACACTCACGCATTTACACAAAGCATTCACACGAAGTCTCACTTCTCATATATCCTTCATCTTCCCTAGCATCAGCCGCACACAAAAAAATAATACCAGTCAAATTGAAACGTCAAAAGAATGTTCAGTTCGCCAAGATATTAAACTAATGCCAGACTGTACACAGACGTTAACATGGAACCACTCATGGAACACGTTCACAAAATTAATACACAAATGGCAAAACAACATTTGAAAAACTAACAACATAAAGCCAGTCCCTATAACCTCTAAAGTCAACAAAATGTGGTTTGTTATCGGTATTTTTCATATCACCCATCCCTTAGCACACACACCTTAAATGTTCTCATAACTCCTTAGCAGCACTGCTTTCCCGCGGCCTGACGCTACTCAATTAAAAAAATCACAATCACAATAAACACACATCACATAAATACACATATGTCATCAAATAAAACAAAAAAAGTGGAATTGGATAGACAACATGTTGAGAAAAGCAGATACTAGATTGAAACCCGCAATGAGTAAGAAAGAGGGACGACTTAGGAAAACATGGAAGCGATCGGTAGAGGGAGGATTCAAAGGAAAGAGATAAAAGCTGGAAACAAGTTAAATGGCTGACTGGAAGCAGAATATACTGGAGGAACTTTACCGCTGCCCTATGTTCCAGTTAGGAACTACAGGAAATAAGATGATGAAGAAAGATGATACAAATCGAATACGGCAATAAATGAATCCCTAAATCGGGGTGAGCAGGCTCACACCTGCATCTCATATCCGCACAACTCAGGGCTGTATTTTATTTTTTAAAGATCTAAATCGAATACGGCGGTAAATGAATCCCTAAATCGGGGAGAGCAGGCTCACACCTGCATCTCATATCCGCACAACTCAGAGCTATATCTTATTTTTTAAAGATCTGCATTGAGAGTAATTGCATCCACAAAATAACACTGAGCAACAAGAAATAAACTTTTTGTTTGTCTCAGAAAGAAAAATATGCGATTCTGATAGTATTTTTTCTCCTGAATTCAAATATGATAATCGGTTTTCTCCATCACGCAAGGTTTCCGAGAGACAGGAATTTATAATTTCAAACACCTTAATATTTTCTACATTCGTAACTACACAGTATTCGAACATTCGGACTCACCTAGAAAGTAAGAAATGACGATTTTCTGCTATATTTCGCCTGTGGAGCATTCCTCTTGATGGTCCAACAATAATTGGCCAGCATATTAGGATTCCATTTGCCTTGATATCTCTTTTCCATAGCTGAAATCTCCTGAGTTAGCTCATTTGGTTTTATTTTACAATGGACGAAAAAACGTTTATTAAAAAATAATTATTCAAATCCATTAATTGAAATTGAAATAAAGAAATGTGGGCGATGGAGAAATTCCAAATACATATTTGAAAACACGATAAAAAACTTCATTAAGTACAACTATTGGCACTCATGAGACAAAAATCATGTTGACCAGTGTAATTTGTTAATCCTTGCTTTGGTTGTCTATAATCATAAATTACTGCAGTTGCTACTAAAACTACGAATATTATTTTCTAAATGTCTTAAATATTTTATAGCATTAATAAACAAAGTGTAAGGTTAAGTTGTATTGTTTCTATTAATGGGTTGATTTGCGTTAATATGAAGTAAATGCCGTATAAGGTGCGTTGCAAAATTACACAACCGCCATACCTAAATAACAAATGTATACGCAATCAGAAACTTTATTTGGACATACCATATACATTGTGTCACGCCTGTAAAAAACTGCAGCTGAATTTAACGTTTAAAGTATGACTTAATTTAACAGAATACTTGGATAATTTAACATTTGTGCGCACCATTTTTCTGTTGCATAATTATACAACCACTAGACCTAATAACAATGAAGTAATGTTTCAATACCACTTTAAAAACATTCCGTCGCCGTGGCGTAGTCGGCAGAGTCCATATCTTCCACTCCGGCGACCCGGGTTCGATACCTGGCGGGGTAGGGCATTTAAATGTCCACCTTAGGTCTGGGTGTGTGTCCTATCCTTGTGTGTATGTGAGAATTAAAGAAAGTTAGCAAACATTTAAAAAAGAAAGAAAAAGGGTAAAGCAAGAAGGAAAATAGGTATAAACGAAAAAAAAAGAAAGAAGAAAAAACACGATAACTCATGCTATTTACAAGTTTCTGCAGTATTGACAGCTCCATATTTTTCTATGCAGAGATGTTTACTGCCTGCAACTAATAGGCGTTAGTGTAATGTTTTCGATCAGCATATGCAGTACGACACAAACTATCCCAGAGGTTTTCCTAAGGATTTAATTCATGAGAATTTGTGGGCCACTCCATTAGATGTACTCCTTTCTGCAGAAGCCAATACCATGTGGAGTTTCAACATGAAGGGTAGCATTATCCTATTGGAATATCCAAAATGGCCATCCAATCGTCTCCCCATAAGGTAAAATGTGAATTTCTAGTAGATCTTGATAGTTGCATTCATTCGGCCCGTAGAGAAGGCTATATTTGTTTGGCCCCCATAACTAAACAAAACACATACCATTAGTGATTTATTTCCTTGTTGACGGCTTGAGAATATCTGTTCATATTTCATCATATCATGCCAATAATAAGCTACCCATCCGGGTAATTTAAATCCATTTTTTTTCATCACGGAAAAATACTAGTTTCCATTCAGATTCACAGGTCATGTATTGCTTTGCCCAGGCTACTCGTCGTGTCTTGTGTATTTCGGTCCGTCGAGGCTTCCTTTCTTTCTGTATATCAACAATTTGCTTCGAAATTAAAGTATAAAATTATGGAATATTTACCTGAAAGATCCGTCTCCTCAACTCTATTAGTTATTTAACTGTAGCGCTTTCGGGACTAGTCCCATCATTAGCAGGATTCAAAACTGGTGTTTCACTGAACATCTGGTAGAGGGGGTTACACGTACTGGGTTCGTTTTCGTTTATCAGATAGTCGTTGTTAACTGCTTTCAAAATTTCTCATCTCCTTGGAAAACGAACCCAGTATGTGTAACCCCCTGTACCAGATCTTCAGTGAAACACCGGTTTTGTATCCTGCTGATGATGGGACTAGTCACGAAAGCGCTACAGTTAAATAACTAATAGAGTTGAGGAGACGGACCTTTGAGGTAAATATTCCATAATTATACTTAAATTTTAAATAATACCTCAACGGAACATATCATGAATCTTATAAAAGTTGAATTTGCTTCGAACCACCGTTATAGATAACGTAGACACTTACACATCAATGATGGGATCTTGAGATAATCTTCCAGGGAGGTACCATCTGAACTGTCCTATGATAACCAATCTCTTCTGTAGCTGCGTAAGTTAACGTTGTCTTCCATGAAACTTTTTTGTACCTTATTCCGGTCCATACTTCAAAAAATTATTCACCATCCATGGGGATCTGTCAGTCATTCATGCTTTTTCTCTACATGGCAATCCGTCGTCCTTGTAAGCCAGTATTTGCCCTTTTCCTACATCTAACAGCCCTTGTTTTCGTCCCATTGCCTTAAACACTTGAAACTAAACTAAAAATCCATCATGCAGTATTTTTAATTTGCTACAAAGTTATATGCATCTTGAATAGTATACGCCCGCAGTAACAGGGGATAAGGAAAATATGACTTGTGTTCGTTTACGTGGAACTAGTGGTTGTTTCATTATACAACAGCTGGTTGTATCAATTTGCAACAGGCAATTTTACTTGTGGTTGCATTATCAAACAGTAGGAAGTGTCTTTGTTTATGTAATGTTGTTTTGGACACTTTATTGTCCCAATAAAGCTTAAGAAATTGTTTCCAGAACGTTCTGCCATTTTTATTTCAGTACAGTCTCGATAAACGTGGTGGTTGTATCAATTTGAAACGCATCTTAGATCAGCTGGAAGAACATCATAATTTATATGTCAATGTCTTAGATTCAAATTCTCGTTTTTATTTTAATTTTTTATTCCACTACAAGATAGTATAATGCAATAATATAAAAAGAAAAAAACTAACATTAGTATTATGCTGCTGTATTTTTCCAAAACTAACAGTTTTTATAACTTAATCTTCTTGTCGTGTAAGCCCATGTTTCCCTTAACAGAGATTTAGGCCCTCTCCCCCTACAGGGAAGAATTTGAACCATACTAATTTAGTTACACTTGTTTTCGTATAGATGTCTCCGTGGTCAGCGTACCGCCTCATACCGACATCTAGGAAACCAAGGTAGTACTAAAAGTAAAGTATTCCCACTACAGGCCTCAGGAGGCCCTTGGGGTAGTGGGAGGTTAAGGCTCCCACTTTTTCTGGACAATCGGCACTTGATGTCAGACGGGTTGTCAGCCCTGCGTGACGGCCGCCTTTACCCCAGAACAAGCGTCTGGTACTCATTTCCGTTAGAGGCTGAGTCGACCCCAGGGCCATAGTGCCGCCAGAAGGTTTTGGTCAGTTTAAAAATCCTGACCCCACCGGGACTTGAACCCTCGACCTTCAGGACGGGAAAATTCGGTAAATTTTGCTTAGAGGCCTTTTCATTCAGGCTTAAGGATTTTTTACGAGCCTGAAAATCTTCAGACTCGGGATCCACGGCTTAAAGTCCCTCCCGGAGAACTTGCTCCTTGGATTTTTCCATCCTAAAAAAATCCATCTACCCCTGCCGGGTTTGAACCCGCGACCCTCGGAACCAGAGGCAAGGTTAACTTATAACAACAATACATTAAAATTAAAACTTGAACGAGGCTCGAGCACCACCACCGAATCATTAAGCGAGCTCTTTACCACTCTTTCATGACAGGTAGGGCCTATATGTTGAATGACCTCAAATTATAACACTTATTCAGAAATTATTTCAATTCTGCTCTTACAAGTGCGTGCATCGTGTAACAGCACTGTAATCTGAAGTGGAACTTGGAATATATTCAGTCTTCAAGAGTGCAGCCACTTTCATTTTTGACGGCCGTACATGATACTTTATCGGTCGATGTCTTGATTCCAGTCTATTCTACATTGTATAAACTATGGTCACAAGTAGAAATACATTATATAACAGAAATGGACAGCTGATGACAAATGAGGGACAGTTTGAGGAAGTGGCTGAATTCAAATACCTAGGAGCAATAATCACAAATAGAAATGAGATGCAAAAAGAAATTAAACATAGGCTCAATTCTGGAAATGCTTGCTATTATGCATTGCAGAGACTCTTGACGTCCCAATTCCTTTCAAAAAACTTTAAACCGAAAATATATAAAACTATTATTCTACCAGTTATATTATACGGATGTGAAACATGGCCTCTTACTGTAAGGGAGGAAAGGAAATTACAAGCTTTTGAGGATAAAGTAGGAAAATTTTTGAACCAAAGGGAGACTAACAGACAAGTGAATGGTGAAGACTACATAACAGTGAACTACACGGTCTTTATAGGAAGCCAGATATAATAAGAACATTTAAGTCTCGTAGGCTGCGATGGGCAGGACATGTGGCACGAATGGGAATGAAAGACGTGCTTGGAAGCTTCTTATAGGAAAACCGGAGGGAAAACGCCCAGTTGGTAGACCAAGAATGAGGTGGGAGAATAGCATTAACTCTAATTTGAGGGAAGTAGATTATACAGGGAATGATTAGAAAACATTAGCTCAGGATAGGATATATGTAGAGCTTATGTTCGTGCAGCCATGAACCTACGGGTTCGATAGTGCCAATGAGTTGAACTATCAATTTCCTCATGATGGCATGGGCCACCTGTTTTACTAAAGAGAGACCGGCGGTATGCTACCAGTTTGAACTCGTAACTATTAAGGATTACTGTACCAGTGTGATCCAGCTAAATCTCAATACCATCTTGAATTTGTATGATAATATATGTGTATTTTATTATTATTGTGTTCCATGTTATGTTAGTGTCACTTTAGTCAATTAGCTATTACTTAAGTATGTCATTTACATTAACTCCTCTACTTACAAATTAAAAATCACTTATTCTGTGTTCTCTAATACTAGATGTAAGTTGATGTGCTTAATGTAATTTAACATGTCGAGTGTGTAGAATGTGCAGTGTCTCTGTTAACGTAGTCCCTTGCTTTGTTCCTTAGTCAAGTAGATAAAGCATCTAACTCCATTATGCTAGAATTTGAATTTTAGTGAGAAGATTTGGCCCTCTCAGTGTTTTACCTCACCTTCTTTACAGGAGTGAATGGTATTGTCATGACCACAAAGCAGAACAATACAATAAGTGAGCTGTCATATGTACAGATGTTTGCAACTCGAATGTTTGTAAGTAGAGGATTTATTGTATTAACCTTATTTGTTGTTTATTTATTGCGCTCTGCTGTTTAAGGAGCTTTTGACTTTTTTGCCAATACAGAAGCTAGCTTCATAATATATAAGCCTCCATGAAGATGATACTGAATGCATATTAATAAAGTTTTACTCAAATTTTAGGCCATGCTTGCAAGATATGTAAGCGCTTAAAGTTAGCAAACTTGAAGTACAATATAAAATTTTAAAATCGATACCTATAAGGTTCAATCATCCTCGACATGATTAAATGTTTTTAAAAGTTCTGTAGACCTTTCGGAATCGGTTCTGTCTTCAAGAGTAGGTTGTTGGGCCACTGACTGTTGGTTGTGATTATTCTATAGAAACGGTTGTGCTAGATGGGTAGATTCTCGTTTAAAATAATATTTAACATTAAAACGTTTTAACCAAGTTGAGGACGACTGAAATTTAAATATATAAATTTTATATTGTGACTAATAATTCAGTGGAATTACATAATTGCATTTTATTAGTAATGAAATTTAATGTAGTGTGTTTTTGGTTATATTAAAATTTTATCTGTAGTTATTTAATTATTTCGCAAGGCTTTTGTATTCTGTTACTGTGCGAATGTGTATTAAGTTAAATTAGAATGCTGTCTTATCTGTGCTTGCTTATCATTTGTTAAAGAAAAATGTTGAAAATTAAATGCAGTGTATATTAAATGTGTTTATGCTTATTCGTTTTTGAGTACCTAATGATTCCATCTCCTGATAAGGGAATTAAGGATTCAGATAATTTACATTATAGTGTTGTAGCCATGACATGTTCTTAAATAGAAATGCTTAACAAATATTTAAAATGCAACATTTTTAGTGTCTTCACCTGTTCCAGTGTGATATATGCAATTTTATTATTTTTTTACACCTTAAGAAAAATAATGTTAACATTCTGAGGAAGGCAACTGCATTGTCACTGAAATTATGATCTCAAGACCTTCAAATAAAGATCGCACAAACTTGTCTTTGTTTTTGCTTGATTTTTATTAATGAGACCAAATTACATTCAGTGATTTTCACAAACTTTATGATTGTTCTTATAATCATGTACCAAATACAAAGATATGAGGATATATTTTTTATGCAGCATTTTTTGCTCACAAGTCAGTAGTATTTAAATTGGTCAAGACCTTTCACGTCTAATGCATTCATTTGATTTTTATGAATGCCAGTAGGTTGTTTCTAAAGGTCTTTGAAGACCCGAGTTTGGAGTAAAGCCAAAAATATTGTCTGGGCATTGGTCTGGTAGAAAAAAGTAGTAGTTGACTCATTTTATCAAGGAAACAACGTTTTCATGCAACTCTGTTTATCTACTTTTTTTTTTATTAAGTAATAAGATTTCTCACAAACTACTTAAAATTGTTATTTTTTGGTTACTTCGTAATTTAATTTTGTACTAGAGCATGACATTAAAAATCTTTAAAATGAAAGGAAGGTGTACAACTCAACTGTATTAATAAGCTGCCCCTATATATTGATGATGTAGTATTAGGGGATAGTGAGGAAATAATAAAAGCCAAACACACACACATTCTATTAAATAAGACTATGAAGTTGGAACTGGAAGCAACTATCAATTAAACTAAATATATGGTCACATGCAGAAATGCATTATTAAACAGGATTGGTCAGTTAATGAGGGGAAACGAGGGGAATTTTGAAAATGCTATTTTCAAATACTTAGGAACAATAATTGTAAATTGGAATGAGATGCAGAAATAAATTAAACATCGGTTGAACTATGGAAGCACATGCTATTATGCATTACAGGGACTATTGTCATCCCAATTTCACTAAAATAATGTTAAATTAAATACATATATAACGGTTATTCTTCTAATTATATGGATGTGAAACATCCATAATAAAGATATTAGGACTTTTTTTATTTTGGAACGAAGAGAGATGAACTGATATGTGAATGGAGAAGACTATGTAACAATGAGCTACATTATCTTTATGGGAAATCAGATGTAATAAGAACAGTGTATTCTCCTAGACTGCGTTGGGAAGGACATGTGATACGAATGGGGAATGAAAAAGTGGAGTGGAAACATCTTGTAGGAAAACTAGAATGAAAGCACCCATTTGGAAGGGCAATAATTAGATGGGAGAATAACATTAACCATAATTTGTGGGAGGTGAATTATAGGGGGGATTACTGGAAAACATTAGCTCATGATAGGGATATTCGGAGAGCCTACTCGGCCATGGAAAACTCGAGTTCCTCTTTCATTCTGGATTTGCTTTATGAACATAAGTAATTTATATTCATAATTATTGAATAGTTTATTTGCCATAATGTCTTTTTGAAACACGGTGTATAATAGCTTTTAACACCCTTTAAACTTTATTACTTACATTATTTCACTGTTAATTGGCCACACATTTAAGAAAACAATATACAACGTTGAGCAGTAACTTTTAGCAGAGGAGGAAAAATTCCTCACAAATTGAATTTATGATCCGATTTTGTTGGTTTACGGAATATATTTTCTTTTGTTAATTAAATCAAATGTATTTTTTAAAATTACAGTTTTCAGATAAATTTCCTCTCGATAGGATTTCGTTGATTTTTGGAGAATATCTTTCTCGTTTTATTTTAAAGGCATATACCGACTTTGTTTGAGAAAAATCGAAAATTGCTGCCGCTAAAGTTATTTTTAAATTTTTATTTTAGGTGAACCACCCCATACTTAATGACCGATTTTGCTGGTTAACGAACTCGACTTTACTTTTTTTTAAATCGATTGCTATATGCTGAGTTTAGCTCCGAAAATAAAACTAAAATTTCTATCGCTAGAGCCTTAAGATTATATATGTAATTGTCATTTTTGGTGTCACTTAAGTAGGATCAATGAAGATTTGTAAAAAAAAATATCAAAACTATTTTCATGAGAACAAATTTAATAGCTAGATTCCTTCGGACCTTAATAATCTATCAATTATACCATTAATTATAAAGACATTAAAACCAATAAGTGATGATTGAAACTGCTGCTTTCCAAATTAATTTATTTTTTACACTTTCACAGATTGAACCTATGCATTGAGAAACAAATTTTTGAATTACTAGTGAATGGCACACCTTTCTTCCTGACTCACTCTGTGTAATATTTTCAATATAAATAAAATAATCTAGCAAGCATTGTTATCTATGCATTGAGAAGCAAATTTCTGAATTACTAGTGAATGACACACCTTTCCTCCTGACTCACTCTGTGTAATGTTTTCAATATAAATTAAATAATCTAGCAAGCCTTGTTATCTGCAAACGTTTAGTATCCATGTGACTCACGATTGTGCAATATTGTGATAAAAGTGGATTTCACTTGAATATATGAAATATTACGAATAAAGCCTTCTATAAGACTATCTACAAAAGTATTAAGTGATTAATTATGAGTAATGAGTTAATTTGATAATTAAATTTATTTATTAGTTACATATCTTCAAAAAATAATGATCATCATTCCATGAGATAGTCCTAGAACTGCTACAGTCTGAATGAAACGTTGGGGTTCTCGAGCATTCTCTTCCTCGGACGACCCAAATATTTCTTGCTACGGTTGATACCGCATTATTTACATCTATGTATAATTATTTAAAAGTATTTAATGGAAGAGTAAATAAGATATTCCTCAATGTAACATAAAATGAGCCTTGAGTTGTAGCCGAGCGATATAAGATATCGTGTCTTGGTGCAGAGGTACGGCATTTGCGCTTGTTCGAGTCTACATGGGGAAGAAATTTTCTAATGGAATTTCGGCCAGTATGGGTCGGATCCCCAATAATCTTTGGGAGGAATTTGGGTAGATACAATAGCTGCTTCATGTTGAGGCAACCAGCTATAACGGCTGGGAGACCCGCTATACTGCCACCACAATACTATCTGTAGGATCATCGTCCTCTAAGATTGACACTTGGCTGTGATACCAGCAGCTGGCTTTTTAGGCCAAGAACCTTCTAGGTCTGTCGGGCCATGGAGCTTAGTTTAACTTGAAATTAAGTGGCACTGTTTCTGTTTGATCTGTTATTAGAGTTGATATAGAATTTTAGAATTTTGTCTGAATTTGCATAATTTTAGTCTTTCACATACTGAAAATTATGATATTGCAACATTTCTGTAGTAAGTTGTTCAAAGATGTATGGACGGTTTTCCATTCTCTGAAATTTTGCTCCATATTTTTTAAATTTAAGACAACCACCTACATAGCTGCGGTGTTTAAATTCATTCGGAGAAAAATTTTGATCTTGGGAAATTTAAATTAATTAAAAACAGTGTTTAGATTTTTTTGACAATTAGAAAAATAATCTGCAAATTAAATCTGCAGAAAAATATTTTTAAAAAGTTGAATACTGGGCAGAATCATAAACAATTTATAAAATAATATATTTGGAGTGTTCTATTGTACGCCTGTGAAAGTTGAGTCCTGACAAAAAGTGTTCTATTGTACGCCTGTGAAAGTTGAGTCCTGACAAAAAGCGTTCTATTGTACGCCTGTGAAAGTTGAGTCCTGACAAAAAGTGTTGTGTAGAGGGTGACAGTAGTGGAAATGTGATTTTGGAGACGATTAATAAAGATAAAATGGACAGACAAAAAAAAATCAACATGTACTGGATTAAATAAAAATCAAAATCAACGGTAGAAAAAATATCCTTTTTTCCACATACTACGCCACAATAATTTCTTTAAAACAATTTTGAAGGCAAAATTTTGGGGGAAACATTAAGGAGAAGATAAAGAAATATTTTTTTATAATATATAATATAATTTATAGGATGCCAAACTAACAATAAATGAAAAAGGTAGCTGAAGGTAGAGAAGAATAGTTTCACTGACAAGATGAAGATGAAGAAAAGAAATTGTTTTCATACGCTTATGTTTGTTTTCCTGTCACACACATCCAGAAAACGTCCAGTGGCCAAGAATGAGATTGGAGAATAACATTAACCATTATTTAAAGGAGATTAATAATTACGGAGGGAATGATTGAAAAATATTAGCTCAGGATAGAGATACGTGGAAAGCTTATGTCCTTGGGGCCATGAAACTTCCGGTTCGATAGTGTCAGTGAGTTAAATTAGGTAGTCACACACATCTAAGTACTGTACATACATCTAATATGTATGCTCACTCACCTACTGACCCACCTACGCACGTACGCACGCTCACTCACGCTAAGACTTACGAAAACCATAGGTTCAATGCCATATTCACAAAAAAAAACATTAATTTCTCAGCTAGCTGAATGAAGTACATACCTATCATACCCAGTTCCTAAGGTACATCCGAATATTATCCTATCACCTAAGCCTAGACCTTCCTAATGGTCTTTTTCTCCAAGGGATTATTTCCACCGTCATACACATAGTTCATGTAATTGTATGCAGAAATAATACTGTAGAATTTTAAAGATTTTTATCCATTCATAATTTTTTCCCTATATTTACCACTATGTGGGGTCAGGATTTTTAAACTGACCCAAACCCTCTGGCGGCACTATGGTCCTGGGGTCGACTCAGCCTCTAACGGAAATGAGTACCAGACGCTGTTCTGGGGTAAAGGCGGCCGTCACGCAGGGCTGACAACCCGGCTGACATAAAGTGCCGATTGTCTAGAAAAAGTGGGAGCCTTAACCTCCTACTACCCCAAGGGCCTCCGGGCCTGTTGTGGAATCACTTTACTTTACTTTGTGTTTGTCTGTTTGGAAATATTAAATTAAAAATTACCAGGTAATTAAAACATTTCTTCTTTATTTTTCCATACCCAACACTGTTTAATTAGTCATTTATTTAAAAAAAAATCATTGTTTTTTTTAAATAATGTTTACATGTTTTGTGTTATATAAAACTTAATATGGAGGAACTAAAATAATAATTTTGTCCAACAACTGACAAATTATTTTCACCATAGAGTGTGTTATATAAAACTTAATATGGAGGAACTAAAATAGTAATTTTTGTCCAACAACTGAGAAATTATTTTCACTATAGATTGGTGCAATGCCATTAAAATGTGTTCTTTGGTGGTGTGATAAAAGCCTGTCTAGATTAGAATATATAGTTTTTTAGTACTGTCAGACTACTTACATATCCTTCAAGCCTTTTATGTCTCACTATCATTAAATTGTGTCATACTTTGATAAGTAGAACGTTATTTTAGGATAATAGTCATGTTAGGTCTATGTTCTCCTTAAACTATGAAAGTTCCTCAAAATGGTTTCCTTCTATTGACTCACATGTCTCATTTCCTAAAATATGATGGCAGAAGCCCTGCGAGATTTTGGATACACAGTTTATGAGGAAGTTCATGATGTGGCCACTAATGGGAGCAACAGACGAATAGATATTATTGCATTTAGACCATCTTCTAAAATTGGTATGATATTAGATCCCACAATTTGTTTTGAGACTCATAGTGGCCAACCTGAGGAAGTTGACTCTGAAAAGAAAGCCATATATGAGCCAACAATTGACTATTACAAAGATAAATACCAAGTAGATAGTACAACTGTCACAGGATTGATGATCGGGGCAAGAGGTACTATACCAGGATTCTTAGCCAAATTTTGGAATTCCTTAGATTTAGACATGGTGTATCTTTCTAAAATTGCCATCGCTGCCATTAGAGGATCACTTTCAATTTTAAGAAACCATATTTTACAAAATTTCTATTTTATAGTATGTATACTTCAATTAGGCCTACAATTTGAATTTTTTTAAATGTATTTACAAAATGTATTTCATCAATTCCAAAAATGAATTGTCTGCATCACTTTGTCCTTGAGGCAATCCTCTAATGAGGAAAGTTGTATATAATAAAAAAAAATACGGTATTAAAAAATGTACCGCGAATTTTAAATTTTAGCGCATCTATGTTATAAATAATCCTAGTACCGTTTTTCTCAATTAGTTAGAAATCCTCAGAATTTAGTTACAAATATTTGGTTGATTAGTGTGTAGTAATTGATACACAATAGAACTCTCATTTATTCTTTCTAAAATATATATTATTATGGACGAGAGTTAAAGGAAGAATTAATAGCAATGACAATAAAATAACAAAAATAACTAACTCACAGAACTATCGAACTCATAGGCTCATGGCCGCGCGAACATAATTTCTTCATATATTCATATCATGAGCTAATATTTTCCAATCATCTCATGTATAATTTACCTCCCTCAAATCATGGTTAACGTTATTCTCCCATCCCATTCTTGGCCTACATACTGGGTACTTTCCCTCTGGTTTTCCTACAAGTAGTTTCCATGCCCTCATTTATTCCCCATTCGTGCCACACAGTCAGACTCATTGCTGTCTACGAGACTTAACTGTTCTGATTACGTCTGTTTTCCAATAATTATGTTGCCCACTGTTAAGAAGTCTTCTCCATTCACTTGTCTCTTCATATCTATATTATCAACAAACAAAAGTTCTAAGAACTTTATTCTCAAATACTCGCATACTTTGTTTCTCCCATAAAAAGTAAGAACCCATGTTTTGCTTACATATAACTAGAAAAATAACCGTTTTATATGTTTTTAGTTTAACTTTTTTTTTTTTTAAGTTGGGATCACGAGAGTTCCTGCAACGCATAGTAACGTGCGTTTCTAGAGTTATGCTGTATCTAAACCAGAGTTAAGTTGTAAATAATATTTTTTTAAAATTACCTCGGGTGCCAGAAGTTTTTACTTAATCTTTATTTTACACTCTACATTTCAGCTCCATAAGTTATAAGCTTTCTATAACACTTTGGACAATACTTCTCTATACAGGGTGTCCCAAAATCAGACGAACAAACTTTGGGAGCTGATAGATAATATTATTTTAAACACTTTTTGTTAAGGAAGGTTTTTTGTTGCGGTGCTTCGTTTAAGCGTTGGACGAGTTAATGCCATTACTGCTTCCCACCCACAACATCGGCCATTTCTCTGATTTCGCCAGCTGCTCAAGTTATTCGTGCCCCAGGTTCTCTTCTGATTCAACAGGTGTTTCATACACGATAGTTTTCATGTGCACCCACAAAAATAAGTCAAGTGGAGTAAGGTCAGGGGAGCGTGCCGGCCAGGCAATGGGTCCACCTCTGGGTATCAAGTGATTGCCGTATGTAGCCGTAAGATGACGACGTACTTCAGCACCAATGCGAGCTGGTGCTCCATCATGTTGAAACCACATATGTTGTCTGATATGAAGGGGAACTGTTTCCATTAGATAAGGCAAAACTTGTTGCAGAAATATTAATTAATTGTAAGCATTGAGTCGGGCGGGCAAAATGTATGGTCCTAATAAGAAGTTATCCACCAAATCTCAGAAATGTAGCATGGAGATTTTCGAAGGCCCAAACATGTGAATTCCGACTGTTAAATAACTGCTCACGTGTGAAACATGCTTCATCTGTGAACATGACATAGGATGCAAACAGTACACCGTTTTCAATTTTGTCCAAATACCACTGATAAAATTGCTGTCGCAGAGGATAGTCTTGAGGCCTCATTGCGTGGACCTTTTCAAAATGAAAAGGGTGCAACAAATTTCCTGCAGAATTCTTCCCACAGTGCTACGAATTAGGTGCAATTGTCGAGCGATGGCGCGAGTACTAGCTACAAGATTGTTCTGAATGCACCGCAACACATCTTCCTCGTTCTAAGGAATCCGTAAAGAACGTGGTCGTCCTTGACCTTCTGCTCGTCTATCCAAGGAGCCTCTTTTACGTAGTATACGTTCAATGCTGGCAAATGTAGTGTGATGACTGAGGAACTCTTCGGTTTCGGAACTGTTCTTGGTAAAGCCTTACAGCCGCACGACCCGAACCAGCTTTTCCATACACCAACAGCATGTCCGTCATCTCATTCCACGTGTACCTTTCCATATTGAAATATAAACACATAGATTGTACCTGTTGGTAGGTGCCGTCGTCCTCAACTTTGTTATTATATTGTATATAAATATGTATGTTTATATACAATACAGGGTGGACCGCTCGAATGGACCTAATTTCAATTGCTTGTTACTGGCAAACGGTTGAAGATAGAAACTTAAAACAACGTTCATAGTACAGAAAAACTCACCAAGTTTCGAATCCTGTCGGTAGATGGCACAAAGATACGTTTCTCGTTCTTAGATTTAATTGTTTGTGAAAATGGCGACTCCGCAGATGAAAGCGCAAGCTGTTTTGTGGTATGCGGAGTTTAAATCAATCATTAGAGTTCAAAGGGAGTTCCGGCGTGTGTTTAACCGTGATGCTCCAACTGCTAGAAGCATAAAGAAGTGGCGTGATACATTATTAGCTACAGGATCTGTGTTGAAGAAGCATGGTGGTGGTCGCAGAGCATCCGATGAAATGGTAGCAAATGTTCAAGCCGCATTTGAGCGAAGCCCCCGGAAGTCATTAAGAAGAGCTTCGCGGGAACTTCAAATACCAAAATCGACATTACAACGGATTGTCCACAAACGCCTCAAACTGCACGCATATAAAGTGCAGTTAGTGCAACGTCTGGAGCCGAATGACATGCCGAAACGAGTGGAATTCGCCAATACGATGCTGGACCGTCTCGGCGCTGATCCTGACTTCATGACCAAGATTTTCTTCTCGGACGAAGCCACTTTCCATTTGTCAGGCAAGGTAAACCGGCATAATGTGCGGATCTGGGGATCGGAGAATCCTCACGCTATTCAAGAGCATGTTCGTGATAGTCCGAAGATGAATGTTTGCTGCAGTTTGTCACATAATAAGGTCATTGGACCGTTTTTCTTCGCCGAGAAAACTGTTCGTGGTACCACATATCTTGACATGCTGGAGCAGTTCTTCTTTCCACAAATTGAACAACTGCAGCCTAACATCGTTTTCCAGCAAGATGGTGCTCCTCCCCACTGGTCCAATGAAGTTCGTACGACTTTGGACAACATTTTCCCTGGCCGTTGGATTGGTAGGGGAGGACCAATCGCGTGGCCCCCGAGATCTCCCGATTTAACACCACTGGATTTCTTTCTCTGGGGCTATGTCAAAGATAAAGTTTACACCACCCCAGTCAAAGCCCTTCGTGAGCGCATCATAGAGGCTATTGAGAACATTCCAGAAGACATACTCCAACGTACTTGGCAAGAAATTGTTCATCGCTTTGATATCGTCACAGTGACTGCTGGGGCTCATATAGAGATGTGGTGATCTGGATATCAAAACTTGGTGAGTTTTTCTGTAATATGAACGTTGTTTTAAGTTTCTATCTTCAACCGTTTGCCAGTAACAAGCAATTGAAATTAGGTCCATTCGAGCGGTCCACCCTGTATAATAACAAAGTTGAGGACGACGGCACCTACCTACAGGTACAATCTAATTTTTTTATCTTTCATCATATGATTTCACCTCAACGGAATTTGATATGAATTTTACTAGTATTGATTCTTTCCATGTTGTAAATAAACTAGTATGCAGCAGCCACTCCAGCAAACTAACGCACAATGTCAAGGAAACAACGATGAGCTCAGGAAGTAAACCTGCTAACCGAATTTAAGCGTCTTTGTTTTGTTTCTTTCGTGTGTTCCCTTTAAAGGATACATACTGCACACAAATGTAATTTACGTATCTAAACCAACTGGGTGGGAAGCCGTAATGACATTAACTTTGTCCAGCGCTTAAACGAAGCACTGCAGCAAAAAACCTTCCTTAACAAAAAGTGTTCAAATAATGCTATCTATCAGCTGTCAAAGTTTATCGGTCTAATTTTGGGACACCTGTATATGTATCTTTGTACTTTTCCTGTTTTCCCACATAAGGTAGGGTTTAAAGATCTTGTTAAGTGTCTGTATTTATTTATTCTACTTGCAATTTCCTCATCATTACTTCTTTTTTTTTGTTCGATACAACTCCTAATTATTCGCAGAACTATAATTAGTTCTATCATCATCATCATCATCCGGTATCATGGCAGCTGCCGGAAACCAAACGCCATTCCTCTCTGTCCATCCATTGATCTTCCTCCATTCCTCTGATATTCATAGCTGCTTGTACCCCTTCTATCCAAGTTTTCTTCGGTTTTGCTCTCTTCCTCCTTTCCATTGGGATCCATTCCATAACAATTTTAGGCAATCTTTGCTCTGGCATTCTTTTGACATGGCCATACCACTGCAATCTTTTCTTTTCTATATCTATGATGTCCGGCTCCTCTTGTACACCCATAATTTCCCTTATTTCTTTATTTCGTATTCTATCCAATCTAGATTTTCCAGCTGATCTTCTTAAAACATCCATTTCTGTACTTAAAATTCTTTTCATTTCCCTGGTAGGAATTTGCCACACTTCAACACCATATGTTAAAATGCTTTGAATTATGGTTTGATATATTTGTAATTTTCTATTTTTTGTAATATTTTTGCTCCACCAAACAGAGTTTAAAGCATTTATTGCTTGTTTTGGTTGTGCGATTCTATTTTTACACGCGTTATATTAGCTTGACATGTATCTATCTATCTATCTATCTATCTATCTATCTATCTATCTAACTATCTATCTATCTATCTATCTATCTATCTATCTATCTATCTATCTATCTATCTATCTATCTGTATATCTATCTATATATATCTATATATCTGCCTATCTATGTAAGTGAATCTTTCAACGCGTTTTTCACCCATTTAAAATAATTGGATTGACTTGAAATTTTGTATACTTGTAAAGGACCCGTGACAATACAATAATTTCACATTCATTTTCTAAAATCCTGGCCAGAATCATCAGAAAATAAAAAAAAAAGTGTCTTTGTATTTACGTAACGGAATCTTTGAACACGATTTTCACCCACTTAGAGACATTGGATCGATTTGAAACTTTGTATACTTGTAAAGGACCCATGGCACTACTATACTTTCATATTTTATTTCTAAATTCCTGGCCAGAATCCTCAGAAAATCAAAAACATTAAAAACTGGTATAATAGGTTACGGACTTGTCGACTTTCTAGTCAATCGTTGTAAGAGCTCAGTTGGTAGAGCAGTGAACTAGCGGTATATAATTTCAGTAATCCATAGGTCGCTGGTTCGAATCCGGCTGGGGAGAATTTTTTTTAGAAGAGTAATACTTTTAGCTCATACTACATTAGTATGGAATTTAAAGATATTTACATTTTTATCTTATTCTGTAAAATATTAAAACTAAAAAAAAAATAGTTTTAAAAAACTAAAACAGCACGCTTTATTAGAAAACCGAACTCAAAAATGAAAAATAATTTTAATTTCCAACACGCTTGGGATAAATTTAAAGTGGTCAACAAAAAAATCATCTCCAACACATATAGAATAAAACTAGAATTATCAACAAAAAAGAAAATAATTTTACCATCAAAAGCGTGGGGTGCTTTTTATGATTTTTACGTTTTCTTCTTAGAGACTTTACTTTTACCAATATCCGTTTATTATCAAATATATTAATTGATATAGAGCACCCCACGCATTTGATGGTAACATTATTTTCTTTTTGTTGTTAATTCTAGTTTTATTCTATATGTGTTGGAGATGTTTTTTTTTGTTGACCACTTTAAATTTATTCAAAGCGTGTTGGAAATTAAAATTATTTTTCATTTTTGAGTTCGGTTTTCTAATAAAGCGTGCTGTTTTAGTTCTTTAAAACTATTATTTATTAATTTCCACTGTGTTATCGCCTGAATGGTTTAGTTTGTTCCTAAATAAGTGCATTCAATACTGGGTTTTAGTTCTTCTCCATTGTTGAAATTTATATTTTCCATTTCTTCTCCTATACGCAGGTATTGTTTTCTCAATTAGTTCATATAAGCCTAATTAAGTTATGTAGGGTTTTTAACTGTAAAATTTACTCATGCTTTTAGAAAATTTGCAATTTTCACTCCATGTGTTTTCATGTGAATAAATATATTATGTACTTCATACGTTTGTTCTGTGACATGTGTAAGGTATTTGGTTAATTAAGTTTTTATAAGTATATTAAATTATTAGCGGGGAAACAATAGTAAGTGCCCTTGAGAGATGGTACACAGGTGGCAGGTGTTCACTTAATACATGATATATTACTATGGCTTTAAGAATAACTCAAAATGAAGTATTATATAGCATGTAACACGTAACTAAAAATAATTTTCTACTTTGCTGGTGAAAAACAAATTTCTTTTCTTAATAATGATGTTTGTATTGTTGATGAAAAAGCTCATTTATATTTACAAGCTTACTGTAGGTGTAAGAACTCACTTATCATCATCATTAACCTAGTCCGTACATGAATTTAGGCCATTTGTTGACCTGTTTCGGCCCCAATAGAGATGTAGGGTCTATCATATATTACACAAATTTTAAAAATGCAACAATTAAGTAAAAAATGCAACTAAATCATTTTTTAAAACTTTCATCTACATACTCTCCAGGTCCACCGCTGTGGTCTCGAGATAGCGTGCTGCCTTGTCACGCAGCGGGCCCGGGTTCGGTCCCCTGTCGGGGCAGTTTTTCTGGGTGAGGTTTTTATCGGGGGTTTTCCTCACCTGTAAGACAAATGTCAGGAAGTTTTGGGCCCAAACGGTCCCCGAAATCATATGGCCATCATCAGCATTATCCTTCACCGGTGTGGAAAGCAACGGGAAGCTACCACACCTACAATTCCCTAGTAAAGCTGCAAGCATGGCATGAAAATGCTATGATTGCAGTGAAAGACCTGCCCTCGGGCAGAATTACTATGGATGAAGTGTGGATAATTATATCAGGCATATGTCCACATCCAGTGTCTGGGTAGGCAATTACTCGGTCTATGAAGTTCGTGATAACCCTTTCACAGACATCTCTGCTGTTGTCGTTGATGACACGTTGAATTTCTTCTTTAAGTTGGAGAACTATTTGTGGTTTGTTCACATAGATTTTGGACTTCACATAACCCCATAAAAAGATGTCACATGGAGTATACAGACCGCCAACTAAAATGTGCTTATTATATAGATCAGCATAAAAATCCCATGAGGAGAAATTTAATACGGTTCCCTCGTGCTCATCTCAGAAAACTTTGTTCATCTCATAGGTTTAAAATGAGGTATTCCTGCTATGAGACTAACCGCAGTTACATATGAGATCCTATAGTACTTCTACCAATGGATGTTCCTTCCATAGCTGATAATTCTTCAACGTGGCATGCATCTGTCTTATGAGACCAAGCATGTTTATTTCCTCTCCGTAACGTAGAGGTTAAGGCACTGTGCTACAAGCCGGAAGGTCGAGGGTTCGAGTCCCGGTGGGGTCAGGATTTTTAAACTGACCCAAACCCTCTGGCGGCACTATGGCCCTGGGGTCGACTCAACCTCTAACGGAAATGAGTGCCAGACGCTTGTTCTGGGAGTAAAGACGGCCGTCACGCAGGGCTCACAAACTCGCTGACATCAAGTGCCGATTGTCCAGAAAAGTGGGAGCCTTAACCTCCCACTACCCCAAGGGCCTCCTGAGGCCTGTAGTGGGATAGCTTTACCTTTACCTTTACCTATGAGAACTTGTATCCTCAATTTTTTTTGTTTTCATAAAATAAATCAGTTGATCTTCTTTGGTATTGAACCTAACAGGTTCAATGATTGCAGTTCCTTGCACCATCAGTAGTCTCTTGTTATAGCTGTCTCTCCATATCAATATATTTATCACTAGGGCTCGGAAGTTTTGGACCTATAATAGACCTTTAAAATGATCTAAAGATATCCTAAAAAATACCTAAAAAATACATGAAAGAGGCAATTAAAATTAAATAATACTTTTAGTTTCAACTGCATTTTATTAATGGATATAATAAAAATTGTTAAAAAGTACAAAATTCTAATGAAATTCAACATACTTTGCGAAAAGAAAAGAAAAAGCTAACTGAAAATGCTTCATCTTTCATACTTTGTTTTAAAATCAACATAGTTTGAAAAAGGAATTCTGTGATCATTAAAAAGAAAGTTCTTGGAGAATTTACAATTAACGACTTTTCCCTCCTAGAATGAATTCAGGGAACCCCAATAGATATCAGGTCAGTAGGTTGTTAAAAGTAACGGGATTTTTTTGAGGTTCAATAGTTTCCCGCGGAACAAAAGTGTTTGCAATGAGAAAAGTATTTAGAAAGTAAAACTGCTCAGTGTTTTTTAAAGAAGTTGGAATGGAGACTAAACGTTGCGGATTCTTGATTTATACTAATGGTATATATGTGCTCAAAATAAGATAAAGTTGCCAAAAAACCGTTAAGACTTTAAAAAAGGGTAAAAAAGACCAAGAATTCGAAAAAGGATAAAAAACTGATATAACCCACCATTTTATGGCCTACAATGACCCAAAGTGTGTGTGTATATATATATATATATATATATATATATATATATATATATATATATATAAAGTTGGGTCTTGTCTTCAGACATAAAATGAAAAAAGGATTTTTTTCTCAACTTTCGAGCCCTATTTATCACCTTCTTATAGCTTTCTATTATAAACCTGCTAAATTAATTCTCCACAAATTTCATTTAATCTCGGTACATACCATTAGGTCCAGCGCTGTGGTCTCGAGGTAGCGTGCTGCCTTGTCACGCAGCGGGCCCGGGTTCGATCCCCGGTCGGGGCAGTTTTTCTGGGTGAGGTTTTAATCGGGGTTTTTTCTCACCTGTAAGACAAATGTCAGGAAAACTTTAAGGCCCAAACGGTCCCCGAAATCATATGATCATCATAATCCTTCACCGGTGTGGAAAGCAACGGGAAGCTACCACACCTACAATTCCCTAGTAAAGCTTCAACCATAGCGTGCAAATGCTATGATTACAGTGAAGGACCTGCCTTCGGGCAGAATTACTATGGATGGACATACCATTAGCTGTGTGTATACAAGAAAATGATTGTTCTGAGTATAAATTGAAGTTTAGATAAGAGATCGTATCCAACCAAGGGTAGTGCTGTGATTTAATTTCTTTTAATTAGTTTTAGTGAATTCCGAAGGTACGTAGTCATCGGGTTCTCTGCAAATGTGTATAAAAATGCACACCTTCATCGACCCTATTACGTAGACACCGGAAATGACTGTGACAAAAATTCATATATATATACACGCTTGTCAAAGCTCTAGCGACCGCAATTTTTTCCCCGAACTATGCTCTGCATTAACCAGTGCTTTAATTAAAAGAAATTGGGGAGCTTCCGTATAGAAGCTGTATACTATATACTATATTAGGGTGCCCATTGGTCCCGTTTTCACGGGACAGTGCGCTTTTTTAAAAAATGTCCTACTGTTCCGAAAGTTTTCTTGGGGACGCTCAAATGTCCCGCTTTTGGGGTGATGGGTTGTCAATGTATTTATGTATTGCGACTTCCGTTTTATTCTTTACTATGTAATTATAAATATGAACGTTAGAAAGCGCCTGTTGTATGACCACGATGCACTGTTTGGTCTATAATCTTTGTTTTTTACTCTCAATTATTTGTACCTGGTACATTTTTCAAATTGTCAATCCATGGTCAGTGCAGCCAACGTCGGAGATTTCCTGCTGATTCTGACACTTTGGCGGTGGAGAAATACAATTTTAACTTGGATGAAAGAGATTTAGTTAGTGGATTTTTATACCCTTTGCAGCGATAAATAAATATTTTTAAACGTAATAAACAACGACTTTAGTGGTTTTGATTTGTGAATGGTTGATTCTTATAATTTTTTATTGGCAATAGTGTCGTGGTAAAAGGAAAATAACTTTATATATTTTTTTTTTTGCAAATGCCCCAGGTTGTCTTTCGACATTCCTGCTGTTCTCTCCTGGCATGGCGTACTTGTAACCCACTTCTGAGATTGGGGCGCCTGGAAGGTGGGGTTACGTTGCCCCCATGATATGAATGAGTGATGTTGATGATAGTGGTGCGCCAGGAGAGTCCCTAATCCTAAGCTTAATCTAAGGTGAATATGAATGATGATGATTGCGATGTCCATATGTTATCGGGGACCGTTTGGGCTTTAAAGTTTTCCTGACATTTGTCTTACAGGTGAGGAAAAACCCCGATAGAAACCTCGCCCAGAAAAACTGTCCCGACCGGGGATCGAACCCGGGCCCGCTGCGTGACAAGACAGCACGCTACCTCGAGACCACAGCGGTGGACTTTTTATATTTTGTTAATATCCCAACTTTTTTTTTTTAATGTCCCAGGATTTTCCTTTAAATTTTTTGTATATGTCCCCGTTTACATTGAAAGTATTATGGACACCCTATACTATATATAGAATGAGAGTTTTTAAGACATTTTGGCAAAAAAATATGTTCAGATGATTCCGGCTATATTTATATAATGAAAATATATGGAAATATGCTTAAAAGTTCATACCGAACATTTAAGGGGACGTCCCCCATCATTCTTCAACCAACTAAAATTCTTACTCTAGCAATCAATTAAAAAAGTATGGTCAAGTTCGTTAACCAACAAAATCAGGTTTTTAAAAGTTAACCCGAAGCGAAATTTTAAAATTCTCTCTAGCGGGGTCAACTCGGCATATGACAACATTGAACGAAAAAAGTTCTCCAGAAAACAAAGCGAAATCCGACCGTTGGGAGTGGGAATTGAGCTGAAAGTCGAAAATTAAAAATGGCTGTAGCGGCCGCCATATTTGTTTTCTCGCAAAGAAATTGTATACATACTATTTAATTAAAAAAAGAAAAAGAAAAATATCGATCACCTCAAATCAATACACGTATGTAAAAAAATGACCATTTTAGAGGAGACAAATAAAAGTGTTTTAATTGTTATTTGCAGTGATATTATTAGTAAGTAATGACAAATTTATCACATGAAAACAAAACGGCTTCAAGAAAACTTCTATGTTTTAATTTATATTTTGTATGTGTGATTGGATCTTAAAAAAATAGTCTTAAAAGTTATCGTGAAAGCTATTTATTTATTTTTCTTAGTTTTTTGAACGGTTTATAAGAATATTTATTAATAAATTTAATTTATAATTTTTAACACTAAACAAAATTAATATACGAAAACAAAGAATTAGTGTGAGGAGGGCTGTAGAATGGAAGAACAGGTTCAAATTGCTGTAAGTGCTAGTATTTAGTTTTCTAATCTTCAGTCTGTAAAGAAGGAGTTGTTCAAAACACAATGTGTTCAGTAGCAGGAGTATTTTTTGGCCTTCGAGGCAACTCGTGATAATTGTTATAAATGTCAACTTTGTAGTGATCGTTCAGGAAAATATTTTATAGTCCTTGAATCCACTACGTCACAATCGCCTGCTTTTTTTATCTTTTTTTTCGCGTGTCTTATTGGATGGATACAATTATAGTTTATTAAAATTTAAAGCTAATTGCAAATTTACTGCTTTGCCTCGTATTTTCAAGAGCTGTTCTGGCTTCTTCGGAAATCTGGCATAACCGGTACGCCTTTTTTTAAAAGTTTTTTTTCTTGATCGTTGCGCGTGCACTTGTCACACTCTACTGAGTATGACCTCCAACGAATTTTTTTGTTCAAATGTGACGTTTAGTTCTTTTGATAGATGCAAAAAGGCATTTGATATATTATTCCTATTTTGGTAGATGTAACCATCGGAGTAGAGGACAATAGGTTTTCCATCATTTATAATAATAGAATAAATGCGCACAAGTTGTGCAGAAAATATATGATACATAAGTGTTGTCATTAATTTGATTCACACAGTTTGTTATCTGCAGAATTCTACCAGGGATATCCCTCGTTTTTTGCAGGTGGTTACATGGTAACGGTCGCATGTTTTCTCGCACAATTCATACACACAGTTGTTCCCGGGATCGTGGAAACACTTGGCCTTGCATATCTTGTGGTGGTATCCATGCACTGCTATTGAGTTTACCAGGTGTCCGGAGTTCTTGATTGGTGTTGGTCCAGGATCTGTTTGTCATGGCTTCTGTTGTATAAAAGTCCAGCCATCTCTCTTGTCTCTTCATCTCCCTTTCCTGAAGTAGTTTATTTGAGCTGTCTGTGGATGGTAGCCTCATACGGAGTTCTGTGAATAAGGGTTTCCTTGGCGAGTTCATATGCTAGCCTCGACTTTGTGTGTTTTGAGACACCTAGGGCGGCTTTCAAGAATCGTGCTTTGACTGCTTCCAAAGTTATTAGATCTCTTAGACTCAGCTTCTCCCAAATGAGGTCAATTCCATAGGTTGCAATGTGAACTATTTTTGCGTTGAACAAGGCCATGGCCATTTTTAGTGAGAGTCTGGATATTGCTTTGATGTTAAACATGGCTTTTGTGGCAACTGCTGCACGGGATTTTATGTGTATTCTAAATTACCTGGCAGTGGTTTGCAACGTCAGTCCCAGATATCTGAAGCTGTTAACTGTCACGAGAGGTTCTATTCCTAGGTAGATTCTGTCCTCCGCAGCTTCTCGACCTCCGTTGCGGAATGTCATCCGTTTTCCCCGAGTTTATTTCCATTTTGTTTACATGTGCCCATTTCTCAAGTTGGTTGGTTGCTCTTTGCAGGTCTTGTATGGAGTTCGATCCGATGACCATGTCGTCTGCATATATGTACATTTTCACTTCCTCTGTCTCCTGTCTAATCATTTGTACGACACCGTGTGTGGCGATATTGTTTTCCATCATTTAGGTATCTTCTAATGTAATCCACAACAAACGAGGCGAATGTTGAAGCTGTCGGAACAAATTGAGTCTCATCAAACCCATAATAAGTACAGTGCTTCGTCGTTAAGTTGTACGTTGTGAAATATTGTGAACTCATAGTTCGGACAACTTGCCATTAACGAGGGACGTACTTTTCTAGTAAGTCCTTAGTAATAAATGAACATTTACTTGAGGTTTTTTTGTTCTCTTGCTTTATCTTTTTGTTTTTGAGGTTTATTCTAGCCTTCTTTCCATATTTTTTTTTCGTGTTGGAAGCAAAGATCGCACTGAACATTTTTTGGTTGGTCCATCCATCCATAGTAATTCTGCCCGGGGGCAGGTCTTTCACTGCAATCATAGCATTTTCATGCCATGCTTTGCAGCTTTACTAGGGAATTAGAGGTGTGGTAGCTTCCTGTTGCTTTCTACACCGTGAAGGATGATGATGATGATAAGGATGATGATGATGACGGCCGGATGATTTTCGGGGACCGTTGGGCCCTAAGCTTCCTGACATTTGTCTTACAGGTGAGGGAAAAAAACCGAAAAAACTTCACCCAAGAGCCTGTCCCGACCGGGAATCGAACCTTTTTCTTGGTATAGACCTATATTCATTTTTCTTAATATTTTCCTTAAGGAATTCTGGATCATTACTATTTCACTATCTTTCCAGTTTTCTGCACACACTTTATACAGTTCAGTTGTATTTGAAAATGATTGTTCTAAATACATTTTATTGTCAGTCGCGGTGGACTAGTGGTTATGTTCCTTGCCTCTGGTCCCGAGGGACGCGGGTTGAAACCCGCCCTGTTTCGATGGATTTTTTAGGATGGAGAAAACCCAAGGAGCAAGTCCTCCGGTAGGGACTTTAAGCTGTTGGTCCCGAGTCTGAAGATTTTCAGGCTCTTAAAAAGAACCTCAAACCTGAATGAAGAGGCCTCTAAGCAAAATTTACCGACTTTCGTCCTAGTAACACCTTAGTTGACTACTAGATATCTCATTGGCTCGGTATGTTGACCGTATACCATTCATGAGATCTTTAGGGAAATAAGCGTAACTAATGTAACTTGGTCTAATAACCAAAGGAGAGGATAAGGTCTAACATTAGTCTGTTACGCCATTGTAGATAGTAGATAGATAGAAATGCAATTTATTACATTATTTATTATTACTATTTGTTTTCGACAGTAGTGAGAGGTAGATTATTAATATTAAAAAAAACATAGTTTGGTGTCCTTACTTACTTACTTACTCACTGGCACTATCGAACCCGTAGGTTCATGGCCGCGCGGACATAAGCTCTCCATACATCCCTATCCTGAGCTAATGCTTTCCAATCATTCCCTGTTTAATCTACTTCCCTCAAATCATAGTTAATGTTATCCCACCTCATTCTTGGTCTACCAACTGGGCGTTTTTCCTCTGGCTGTCCTACAAGAAGCTTCCATGCAAGTCTTTCATTCCCCATACGTGCAACATGTCCTGCCCATCGCAGTCTACGAGACTTTACTGTTCTTATTATATATTTGGTGTCTTATTCGTCAAAATGCATCCTTTTTGGTCTTTTCTTTCTCTTCGTCATTAATTCCGTAAAAAATAATAAATAATTTAAAGATAAGGGTAAAAAATTCTTTCACCCAGTTATTCACTTGCCATTCTCTTAACCCAAGGGTACACGGAATTATTGAGGTTCTAAATTATGGGTGAGTATTTAAATCTTCTCGTTCTATGAGAACTGGCACTATCGGAAACATTTCTTTGTTTCCAAGTTACAGACAAATGTTTGCCGCTGCTTCCACGATAAATCGTCCCAAAACTTTGTAAAAAGTGCTTGGCGTAGCTCCACTTTTACTTTGACACTTCTTTTATACAAACGTTTGAAGAACATGTTGGTCCAAGTTTTGTTCTTCTCTTAAAGAGTATCGTGAAAAGTGTGCGTTTGATTTGGGGGCTTATGTGTCCAAGGTGCGTTTTGCCTATCATTCTAAGTTATTCATTATTTCATATAAGATCTTTACCATACTCGCCTCTAGTTCCGAAGTTCGCGGGTTCAATCCTGGCCAAGGTTGATGTATTTTTTCAGGGTGTAAAAATCCCGAGCATGGTTATTTCAGAAGTGATTATAGCAGTGGATCTCTTGTCGTAGATTTATAGCATGTAAAGCCTGAAAAAAGAGACCTTCCAGCAAATATGTCCGCCCTTTTATACCCAGAGTTGAATTTGCTACGCTAATGACATTAGCTGTTAAGAGAGTCGTTAAATAAAAATACTACTTACTATAGCTTTGCATTAGATGCTCGGGCATGGTGCAGGACACTCAGAAATGGGAAATATTTTAAAAATGTATTTATAATCGGAAATGGTATATCTACACTTTCTAGGCAGTTATTACTGAAATAAAATATGATGTTAATACACTAGTGTGGTAAAGGAAAAGTGATCCCGCTACACGCCTTGAGAGGTCCTTGGTGTACTAGGTTAAGGCTTACACTGTATCTAGGCCTATACCCGTATATTCCCTCATGAGGAGATATTTATTCAAGCATAATTTTGTTATGCTTATTTTGTAAATGCAAAAATATCTAATTTTTTAAGAATTTTAGGGTTAATAAATTCTATCTTCAAGCCACAGTTAGTCCAAAAGCATTCAAGATTAAAAGTGTATAAAACACTGGCTCGTCCAACTCTTTTGTATGGTAGCGAAGTATGGACGTTGAAACAGAAGGATATATAGAGACTTAGATCTGCTGAAATGATATATCTTCGGAGGACTGCAGGATACACACTACTAGATCACAAAAAAATGAAGACATCTTAGAAGAATTACACATGGAACCTTTAGAAAACAAAATTTCTGATTATAAGTCAAGATGGATACAACATGTTCATCGAATGGAAGATCACAGAATACCCAAACAAATGTTAAGATATCAACCTGCAGAAAGAAGAAGACCAGGACGTCCACTCAAAAGACTTTTGGATGGTGTTTCTCTTGAGGCCGAAACTGGTCAACAAATGGCCTAAATTCGTGAATGTACTATGATGATGATACTATTTCCATACAAATTTCAACGTGTGACTAGTGTTTAGTTCATCCTCTAAAGAGATTCATAGGAGGCGACTGTAGTATTACTTGGATGGAAAGGCCGATTAAATTTTTCTCAGAGGCACTAATTTAGGCTTGATGGTCTTTTAAGAGCACACAAATCTTCATATTTGGGACCCACGGTTTTAAATCCGCCCCGAAGGATATGCCCCTTCGATTTTTCCATCCTAAAAATCCATCGTCTCCAGCCGGATTTGAACCCGAGACTCTTGGTACCCGAAACTAGGGACTTAAACTCATTTCCAGATAATCGGCACAGTATATCAGTCGGATTGTCAGCCCTGCATGACGGCCGCATTTATATCCAGAACATGCATATGGTACTCATTTCCGCTAGAGGCTGAGCCGACCTTAGAATCATTCTGTAGTTATTACTGTTTAGGCCAATTTAAAATTCCTGATCCTCTCGGTAACTGAACTCACAGCATTATGCTTTATCTTAACCAACTACACTGTGTGTGTGTATACCCAATACGTCCTACGTGGAGACATGGGTGCTCCCTAGCGGGATTTTCTTAAACAAGGTAATTTTTTTACTTCTATTTACCTACAGATGTAAACGAGTGACATGTGGTTAGCACATCGCCTCAATGAGACATCTCGTAGGCAACTAAGGTAGCCTATTACTTGGATGGATGAAGGTCTGTTAAATTTTGCACAGAGGCCTTTTATTCAGGCTTGCGGTTCTTTTATGAGCTTGAAAATCTTCAGACATGGGACCCATGGCTTAAAATCCCTCCCGGAGTACTTGTCAATTGGATTTTTCCATCCTAAAAACCGATCGACTATGGCCGGGTTTGAACCCGCGATCCTCGGGACTAGAGGTAATTAACATAACCACTAGACCACCGCGGCCGACCAACTACACTAAAGTGTACACGAAAAGATTACTAAGGTATACAGGAAATTTACTTAAAGGCTTTGAATAATGATTATGCGAAATATTGGTGGGAATTTGTACAGTAATTCACATCTTATCTGTAGTGTTCTGATGATCATCAAGTGATAAGTAATAGGTCTGCTGATATATAATCACTCATTAAATACTATAAATTCCACATTGAAACTTACAAGTAATGCATTCCATAAATTGGAACTTTAATTTCATTACGAGAGAAAAACAGTCCCGCGCCGTAGCCGAGCGGTTAAGGTAGGAAGCCTTGGCCCAGAGCTACGGGACTTGCGCTGGTTCGAGTCCCCATGGGGGAAGGAATTTTCTCATGGTATTTCGGCCAGTATGGGACCGGTGCCCACCAAGCATCGTGAGGCAATTGGGTAGCTACAATAAGTAGCGGCTCCAGGTTGAGGAACCAGCGATAACGGCTGGGGGACTCGACATGCTAACCACATGTCACCCCTACACTGGCTGTTGATCATCTACCTCTGTGATTGACACATGTGGATGTGAAGGGCCAGCAGCCGGCTGTTAAAAGGGCAACCGCTGAAAAGTGGAAAGACCCTCAATCGGAATCGGAGAAAAACATATTCCGCTCCATAGCCGAGTGGTTTAAGGCCTTGATGCAGAGCTATGAGACTTGCGCTGGTTTGCATCCCAATGGTGGTAGAAATTTTCTCGTGGAATTTCAGTGCGTATGGGACCGGTGTCCACCAAGCATCGTGATGAATTTAGGTAGCTACAATAATAGTGACTTCAGGTTGAGAAGCCCAGGAACGGATGAAAGATCAGACATGCTGACCACATGTCACCCCTATACTGACTGGATGATCGTCCAACTCTGTGATTAGCACAAATGAATGTAATGCTACCGGCCAGCTGGTTGGCCAAGAGCCTTTCTAGGCCATGTTGCGCCATGGAGTTCGTGAGAGACAAAACATAGGGTTTAACATATGTCCGTCATCGTGGCGTAGTCGGTAGAGTCCCTACCTTCCATTCCGGAGACTCGGGTTCGATTCCCGGCGGGGTAGGGGATTTTTAATCTCCGCCTTTGGTCTGGGTGTGTCTTGTCCTTGTGTCTATATGTGAGAATAACAGAAAGTTAACAAAAAGGTAAAACAAGAAGGAAAACAGTGTAAACGAAAAGAGGGGGGGAAAAAAACCTAATTACAAGTAAATATATAAACAGGGGAGGCTAGTAAATAGTATTTTTATTTAACAATAGTCTTTTACAGCTCAGTTCAAGAGTGTAACAATTGAAATCTTGGTTTGGAAAGACCGACCAATTCTTCTCAGAGGACTTATTTCAAGCTTGGAGATCCTTTATGTGTCATTAATCTACCATGGCATTACTTTCCTTGAAAATTAAGAATTTTAGTTCCATATCAGATATCATTGTGTTATTTGTTAGTGATATGCTATTTATAACTAACTAACTAACTCACTGGCACTACCGAACCCGTAGGTTCATGGCCGCGCAGACAAAGCTCTCCATACATTTCTATCCTGAGCCAATGTTTTCCAATCATTCCCTGTATAATCTACTTCCCTCAAATCATAGTTAATGTTATTCTCTACCTCAATCTTGGTCTACCAACAGGGCGTTTTCCCTCTGGTTTTCCTACAAGAAGCTTCCATGCACGTCTTTCATTCCCCATTCATGCCACATGTCCTGCCCATCACAGTCTACGAGACCTGATTGTTCTCATTATATCTGGCTTCCAATGAAGTCCATGTAATTCATTGTTATGCAGTCTTCTCCATTCGCCTGTCTGTTCATCTCTCTTTGGTCCAAAAATTTTCCTAAGAACTTTATTCTTAAATACTCGTAAACTCCTTTCCTCCCTTAAAGTAAGAGTTCATGTTTCACATCCATATAATATAACTGGTAGAATTATAGTTTTATATATTTTCAGTTTAACGTTTTTTGAAAGGAGTTGGGAAGTCAAAGAGTTTCTGTAATGCATAATAGCACATTTCCAGAATTGAGCCTATGTTTAATTTCCTTGTGCATCTCGTTCCTGTTTGTGATTATTGTTCCTAGGTATTTGAATTCAGCCACTTCCTCAAAATTTCCCTCATTTGTCATAAAATAAAACTTTACAAGGAAATGAAAATATCTGGAACTTTAACAAATTTTATAACCTTATCATCTATACTAATCGGCCGCGGTGGACTAGTGATTATGCTCCTTGCCTCTGGTCTCGAGGGTCGCGGGTTCAAACCCGGCCGGGGTCGATGGATTTTTTAGGAAGGAAAAATCTAAGGAGCAAGTCCTCCGCGAGGGACTTTAAGCCGTGGGTCCCGAGTCTGAAGATTTTCAGGCTCGTAAAAGATCCTTAAGCCTGAATGAAAAGGCCTCTAAGCAAAATTTACCGAATTTTCTCATCCTAGTACTACCTTGGTTTCCTAGATGTCAGTATGAGGCGGAACACTGACCATGGACCACTCAAAGTCATCTATACGAAAACAAGTGTAACTAAATTAGTATGGTTCAAATTCTTCCCTGTAGGGGGAGAGCGCCTAAATCTCTGTTGAGGGAAACATGGGCTTACAAGATACAAGAAGATCATCTATATTATAGGGACATTTTAGCATTCCCTCCAACCCGATCAGCCTAATAATTCATTAGCTGTCCATTTCCATTATATAATGTATTTCTATGTGTGACCATATATTTAGTTTTATTGATATTTACTTCCAGTCCCAATGATAATGCTAATAACAATAGTAATAATAATAATAATAATAATGATAATATTCATCATCATCATCCAGTATCACGGCAGTTGCTGCCGTCTTCCGGAAACCAAATGCCATTCCTCTCTATCCATCCATTGATCTTCCCCCATTCCTCTGATATTCATAGCTGCTTGTACCCCTTCTATACAAGTTTTCTTCAGTCTTCCTCCTTTCCATTGGGATCCATTCCATAACAATTTTTGGCAATCTTTGCTCTGGCATTCGTTTGACATGACCATACCACTGCAATCTTTTCTTTTCTAAGGTGTCCGGCTCCTCTTGTTAATAATAATAATAATAATAATAATAATAATAATAATAATAATAATAATAATAATAATAGTATATTAATAATATGATTAAATGGAATACATGTTCTAGTAAATTGTCACATTTTTTAAGCATGTGCGTGAACTTGTAATTAAATTATTATTATCCAGCAGTGAAGTGAATGAAGCAGTTGGCAATAATTTAATTCTTGAACTGGGGTTTGTGTATGCAAGAAGTTTGGCAACCACTGTGCTAGGTAAAAACATCAATATTGTCTAGCAACATTAACAAAGTTGTTTTCTTTTTGCAATTGACCCAGACCTGTTATAAAATTTATGTAATCTGTCTGCTGGCACTGAATTTTACATCAATTGCTGAAACTTTCTAAGTCCTTGTCCTTCACTTGTCAGTTTTAATGCATTCTCAGGGTCATTTTTAGGAAGTAAGACTTCAGTGAGTCTTTTTTGTGTACATTATGTGGACATCAGTTTTAGCAGTAAATAAAATACATCCTTTCATTATGTCTAGCAAATATTTATCCAAGAAATATAAAACAATACAGTAATTAATTAGGGTAGAATTTTTGTATACTAAAATTTGAGATTACAGCACAGATAGCATGTATTATTTATTGTATTTAGAACCAAAACAATAGAGAGAAGTTTTACTTCTCATTATACAAAGTTGCAATCTTAATTTTCAGTACATAAAAATCCTAGCCTAGTAATTTATTGACACCTTAAAAATGTAAATAAAAATAATCTGTGACAAGATGCTTCCATAGAGTCTGTAGAGTTTTTCATGTCTAGAAAATAGTACTGCTCTTTTGGAAACAATGTTACCACTTTTGTCACTTGATGCAGCAGGCTAAGTGGCAGAGATGGAAATATATCTCCCTCTTCTTCCAGCATAATTACAACACCAACTTAAGTTTACTGCACAATTATCTTCTTCACTATTGCTACTGAAATCTATATCATCATTATTATAATGTGGTTAGTAAAGAACAATATTAACATTTATAAGTAAGCTTTTCAATATAAGTATATTAATTTTATTTCTATAAATTATAATCATCCATGAAAAAGAAAACAGGTTTTATACTCAAGTAATATGAGAATAATACATATAAAATTGAATTTTTTTTTCCTTCTTCTCATGAACAAACATTCATGTCCTGTAGAATCCTGTAGAGGGTTGTAATAGAATGTGTTTAGGATGGTAGCGATAGTAGGTGGTTGATATGATGATCTTGAAGATTTTCGGGCTGTAGGCCGTGGTCATGATGATCTTCAAGATCATCGTAGCAACTCCGGCCGTGAAAGTCTATGTCAATACAGTAGGTGGTTGATTTAAAAAAGTTATGCACTTTACATCAAATTCCTCCTTTCACAAAATTGCAATATTTTATTTGTTTACTATATTTTCTTGGGACTATGATTCTTCTTTTCTTTGGAGTTACCAGGGGAATAATACCATGGGAATACGATAAACCTCACTGTGAATTTTATAGATTGTGGCCACAAAAACTCCAGTAGCTTCAGAACATTCTTGCTGAGTAAACCACACGTGATATAATAGTTGCATACTCTTCTTACCATGGCTGTAAGTGAAGAAACAAGTTCCATTGACAGACTATATTACATAATTGGGTGATAATCATCATCATCATCCAGGGCTCGTTCCGGTTTCATGAAAGCTAGAATTGTTAAAATTGTTCTGACCATCTTCTGTGTGGGCATCCAAAATTTCTCCTTCCATGTGGTTCATAATTTAGCAACAATTTTGGAAATCTTCCTTCTGGCATTCTATCAATATGTTCTTTCCAGTCGTTCCTATATTTAATTATTCAGTCTGTAAGTTTGAAAATATTTAGTTCCTTTCTTATATCTTCATTTCTTTTCTTATCCAGCAGAGTATATCCTGCTATATTTCTTAAAAATCTCATCTCAGCTGCTTCCAATCTTTGTTCTTGTCTTTTAGTGATCATCCAACATTCTGATCCATACATCAATACAGGAACAGCCATTACTTTATAAAATTTTATTTTTGTTTCTTTTCTTGTGTTTTTAAGGGTTCTTTTAATAGTGCTACACATTAGATAATTATACGATCCATAATTGTAATTTTTCATAAATCAGGCATCCAAATTCTTGGCAAAGTTGTAGGTGAAACTATTTAACTTAATTATTTATTTGAAAATGAATTAACTAATAAATCTATCAGACATGATAGGACATTAAGGTTAAATGAAAGGACATTTTTACTAATAAGAATTGCTCCATGAGAGCAGTGATATTATCTATATGTGAAAAATCCTATAGGCTGTCTGAAGTCACAGGTATTTTTATTCTGACAACATTATGAGAATGGTTATTTTGCCTATTTTCAATGTATAATAAAAATGGTATAATTATATGGGCATGAAGATAACATAAATTCAATAATTAAAAATGTAGGACAGCAATATGTATTTTCACACAATGAAGGAGCATTGCATAAGGGTAAGCCTAATGGAGTGTACTCAGTTGGAAGTTGTTTGGTACAGTTTGCTTATAGTTTGCCTAATGAAACTTTATTGATGTGGAAGATTTGACAAATTACCATATTATGTATGTTACCACTCTCTGCGCTTAAATTTCTTCTACTTTTATTCTCTATTAAAGTAAGTAACTCCATATGATGGTAGGAAGGCTTATATCCTTTTACCCAGACGATCAACTAGGAAACTAGCTTTGCTTGTTTGCTTATTGATAAGGGACAGTGGAACCTAGATTGACCTACAACGGCCAGATGCAGCTTGATAGATGAGATGAAAGCAACACATTTTGGAAAGCACTCCTTAGAATGGACCCTGCAGGCAGTTTCGATGGCAGTCCTAGTCTTGCGTGACATTCGTAATGTGACCAGGAGACAATTTCTTACTGGTAAAACTATCAAGAGATAGGTTAAGAAGTAATTGGTTCAAACACATTAGGAGAATGTTGCCAAATAGTATTCCACACTGTTATTTAACTATTAGCTAAACGCGTCTCATATGAAATGATGTGGAAAGTATATAAAAGTATTCTAGCGAACATGTTGTTGTTTTCAAATGCTGGGCCTTGACAACGAAGCCATTAGCATTTTACCTGCGGGAAACTTGTCGGAAGAATTTGCCATTACTTCAGCATAAATGTAACTGATTTTTTAATGAGCACCAATTTTTTATTTGTAATGCTGGTTACATCACCCACTCATATAAACCTCCAGTATGACTGGAGGGCCACACATGCCGTTGGTTAATGGGTCCATCGGACCTTCCCGGGAGGATATATATATATATATATATATATATATATTTAATCCACCGACCATTCTCACATGCATCATCTGTTGACCATTTCTATGCCTTGGCATGCCAGCATAAGTGTTGAAATAGCATTTCCTCTATTTCTGATGATGTGGTTATACCGCCATTACTCGGTCCTCATAGCCTCATTTGTAAAAGCAGGTTGCACCATGAGCAGGTTGAGATTTGGATAGGAATGCACTTCACTATCCCTTGTAGCCCTTTCTAGTGAACATAGAATCACCGAGAAAACTGCATAATTAATTCAACACCCTGCCTTGGTTATGTGGATTGAAATGAAACAAAGAAAATATTTTTTTTACAGAAAATATTTTTTTGTTGTAAAGCTAGTGGATTGTCTACTTTTTTTTTGTTTGTTTGTTTTCTCCATAAACATAAAGATCAGATGGTTTACTGACTCTGGAGCATGCGACACATAATTGCCCATGAGAGAAGCTATCTTTTTCTAAATTCAGACTGCATACTAACAGATTGCCATTGCGCTTTATTGATAGTCGTAGCAAATGCAAGGTGTATTAAAAGTTGAAGTTGTTTGAACTCGAACATATGCATATTCAAATGCAACATTGTGTCAAAATTTCAAGTCAATCGACAGACTAGTTTCCTAGTTTTGTGAGCACAAACATATGAAGGCTTAATTTTTATATATAAAGATAAAAAAAAAGGTAAAGTTATCCCACTACAGGCCATAGGAGACCCTTGGGGTAGTAGGAGGTTAAGGCTCCCACTTTTTCTATACAATCAGCACTTTGTCAGCTGGCTTGTAAGCCCTGCATGACGGCCACCTTTACCCGCAGAACAAATATCTGGTTCTCATTTGTTAGAGGCTAAGTCGACCCCAGGGCCATGGTGCCGCCAGAAGGTTTGGGTCAGTTTAAAAATCCTGACCCCACCGGGACTCGAACCCTTGACATTATGGTTTGTAGCACACTGCCTTAACCACTATGCTACGGCATGCCCCATATAAAGATAAACCCAAAGGGAAAAGAAATGTCGTTCATTCCATAATGGGTTGGAAGGACTCTATTATCCTGATGTGGAATCAAGTCAAACGTGTAATTCCAGATGGGAGAAGAAGGACAAGTAACTGTCTTCTAGCAGCAGTCTCTGTAAATATCTTCATCATGCTAATTCTTGTCTCCTGCTCGTCATGAATATTGACATATCATTTGGTATGATTTTACAGCTGCTAACTCACGTTATAAGTTTGAAAATATCTAAATAAATAAGGAAAGTTATGTATTGACGTAAAGTATAAATACAACGTTTATCTGAGATATCTACTCAGCCTGTACTTGAATTAGTTGGCTCATTTGTAATACTCATCATCATGAACATTTTAGGTTATTTCTATAACTCAAGATGTTCTTGATTTCTCCATCATTGTTTAGGTCTTCCTCATTCTCTCTGTCCTTTGGGTTGATATTGGAATATCTTCTTTGGTAAACAATTTAAATCCATTCTGTGGAGGTGATTAAAACCGATTCTTTCAATATATTTGGACATCTTCTACCATGTTTTAAACTTCTAGCCTTTCACAAATGTCAACATTTCTCTCTTTTTTTTTTTAATACAAAGAGAATATTACATTTGCAGTTACTAAAGTTCTCTATGATTATGGTTTTATAATAATTATTGAAAACCTCAGCTGTTACCATTAATGAATCAGATTTTACAACTCACCTCAAATTTTGTATCCTTTCCAGGATTAGTTTCAATGAGAAGATACAACATTTGAGACAATGTGTTAAACAAAACCATATAATGTTAATTAAAGTTAAAGTGATCCCACAACAGGCCTCGGGAGGCCCTTGGGGTAGTAGGAGGTTAAGGCTCCCACTTTATCTAGACAATCGGCACTTTATGTCAGCCGGGTTGTCAGCCCTGCGTGACGGCCGCCTTTACCCCCAGAACGAGCGTCTGGTACTCATTTCCATTTGAGGCTGAGTCGACCCCAGGGTCATAGTGCCGCCAGAGGGTTTGGGTCAGTTTAAAAATCCAGACCCTAATGGGACTTAAACCCTCGACCCTAACGGGACTTGAACCCTCGACCCTCCGGCTTATAGCTCAGTGCCTTAACCACTACGCTACGGCATGCCCCCATATAATGTTACTTTCTAAAAATATAAATTATCAGCTGTTATGTATATACAGCCTGATCATATGTAAAAAAAAAAAGAATATATAATTGAGTATGTAGTTGAAGATGAATGTAACTATAAATTTTATTACTTGAACTTGGAAATTCTATTGTCTTATTACATTAATTTATTTTATTCTTACAGACATCAGGAATTGGGGATCCAAGTGTGCACCATGCCCTCGTGGTCATCTTTCTTGAGTTTTTCGCATGGGGGCTCCTCACCATGCCTGTAATATCTGTAAGTATTGAATAATCAAAATTTGTGTTTTATTAGAATTTATTGTACATAACAACATGGTTTTAACTTGAAAAAGTATGCAAAAGAGGGACTTAATCTTGTATGTTGTTAAGATAATAGATCTAAATGGATTCATTAATTCTTCCATTCATTCAATCATTCATTCATGTATTACACGCTTTATATTAGCTTGACATCTATCTATCTATCTATCTATCTATCTATCTATCTATCTATCTATCTATCTATCTATCTATCTATCTATCTATCTATCTATCTATCTATCTATCTATCTATCTATCTATCTATCTATCTATCTATCTATCTATCTATCTATCTATCTATATGTCTATATGTCTATCTATCTATCTATCTATCTATCTATCTATCTATCTATCTATCTATCTATCTATCTATCTATCTATCTATCTATCTATCTATCTACCTATCTATCTATGTAATGGAATCTTTCAATGCGATTTTCACCCACTTAAAATCATTGGATCAACTTGAAATTTTGTATACATGTAAAGGACACGTGGCAATACAATAATTTCATATTTATTTTCTAAAATCCTGGCCAGAATCATCAGAAAATAAAAAAAAGTGTCTTTGTATCTATGTAATGGAATTTTTGAACACGATTTACACCCGCTTAGAAACATTGGATCGACTTGAAAATTTGTATACTTGTAAAGGACCCGTGAGAATACAATCATTTCATATTTTGTTTCTAAAATCCTGACCAGAATCATCAGAAAATAAAAAAAATGTAAACTGGTATAATAGGTTGCAGACTTGTCGACTTTTTAGTCAATCGTTGTAAGAGCTCAGTTGGTACAGCGGTGAACTCTAGTGGTATATAATTTCAGTAATCCATAGGTCGCTGGTTCAAATCCGGCTGGAAGGGTTTTTCTAGAAGAGTATTACTTTTAGCTCATACTACAATAGTCTTCTTCTTCTTAAACTTAATTTGTAGGATTTTCATCCTGTTTATTTCCAAAATCACTCCTCGGAGGAAGACGTACTGGATGTGCATTCACTGTCTATCCATCTCTTGGCTGGTCTTCCTCTTGTTCTTCTCCCCGTCCATTGGTCTATCTTCTTAAGCTCTTTTTGCAAGCCGGTTTTCTTCCATTCTTTCTATATGACCCTTCCAATATTTTCGTCTATCTATAATAAATTTGGTTATGTCTTGAATATGGCATTTGTCCCTAATTTCTGTGTTGTGTATTTTAACAAATAATGTTTTCCCCTGAATAGTTTTAAGATTTTCATTTAGCACGTGCTTATTATTTGTTTAGTTTTTGTTATATCAGCCCTAGTTTTTGTATATAAATATATAATCAATTTTTGTCCTACCTTTTCTTTTATTTCTTGTATTATTTCTTCTTTCCTTTTAAACCAAGACATAACATTCCAAGTAGCAATTCTTAATATGCTTTTCTTTTTCCAAATCGTAGACCTTTTCCTAGCGTTTGTCGTATTGTGTTTCCATCTTTCATCCGAGGGACTGCGAGCAATGTATAAGATAAACCTTGAAGTGGGTTGCTAGCCCGTTTTCATGGCGGGTTTATTATTTGGGCTGATCGCCTTCACCCAGCTCCAGAGCTCAGCCTGCCCAGTTTTATTTCAGAGTTGTCTCTCCTAGATAGGTTGTCTTGCAGGACTGACGAACCCCATCCGCCCATTTGTCAATCTACAAGGCAGTAGATGTAGAGTTGCCTCTTCTGTCAGGTACACCGTACTGAAGGACTCCTTCTCCGCTGTCGTTGAGATCTTCACCTTTACCCTGGCAAGGGGCCCTCACAAGGTACTATCAGCTGGGCAAGCTGAACCAAGGTTTTTTACGAGGTGTTACTCCTCCCCCTCACCCTTTTTCAACCTGGCTTGGGACAGGCTATGGTGGGTTTACTACAATAGTACCGAATTTAAAGATATTTACGTTTTTATCTTATTCTGTAAAATATTAAAACTATAAAATAAAAAATAAATAACGGTTTTAAAAAACTAAAACAACACACTTTATTAGAAAACTGAACTAAAATATGAAAAATAATATTAATTTCCAACACGCTTGGGATAAAATTAAAGTGGACAACAAAAAAAATCATCTCCAACACATATAGAATAAAACTAGAGTTATCAACAAGAAAGAAAATAATTTTACCATCAAAAGCGTGGGGTGCTCTATATCAAATAATAAATTTGATAATAAACAGATATTGGTAAAAGTAAAGTCTCTAAGAAGAAAATGTAAAAATCATAAAAAGCATCCCATGCTTTTGATGGTAAAATTATTTTCTTTTTGTTGATAACTCTAGTTTTATTCTATATGTGTTGGAGATGATTTTTTTTGTTCTCTTTAATTTTATTCCAAGCGTGTTGGAAATTAAAATTATTTTTCATTTTTTAGTTTGGTCTTCTAATAAAGAGTGCTGTTTTAGATTTTCAAAACTTTTATTTATTATTCATTGATTTCTGCCAGAGGACAAGTTCTTCTCTACAAACTTAGCATTTCTCCACTCTTCATTGTTGGTTCTGGTGAACTAGTGCTGATCTCTTTCTAAGGTCCACAGTTTCAAACCAGATATGTGTTTTGCCCTTGAATAGGACATCAAGATGTATACATGTTGGGATCAATTTGGATATTTTTTTATCTTGTTTTTATCACTTTTACTGTATCTATGGTTTCAATTAGATGGATCTGCATCCCAGATTGTTTGCTGACTCTTTTAGTGGAATTACTACTAAGGTACATTGTTTTATTTTGTATTTTTTTTTATTTTACTGTTTTTAGTGTAACTTTGTTTCTTATTTTATCTGTCCATTTCACACGTTCCAATTAATAATTAACAACACCAGCTCTTGTCCTGCAGGCATTCTTTACTGAAATTATCAAAACATACTCTAGAATCTTAGCCTCAAAGAACCAATTATTTTCAAATGAGGCTATTTTTGGGATTAGGCATTCACATTTTTCATATTGTGAGATGTAAAAAGACATTGGCTCTGACAATGAAAGGTACAAATCAGTCAGTAGAATTTAATACTTTTTAGCATTCCTTTCCTGTGTCCTCAAACTGTTGAGTTTTTCCATTGTCCAATGAGTTATATTTTTGAGATATATATTGAAAATGTATAGTTTTGAAATTCCCTCAAGAAATTACCTGTGCCACTGTAAATGCAGTTTTTTCTTTTTTATTCCAGACTAGCTAATACCCGGCATGTGCTGCTATGCCTAAATAAATGAAAATTAATGTGCTTTTATGTGTAGTTGAATTAGCAAAAGGAAAAATAATTATAAGTTTATATTTTTAGATACCCCATGCTGATTACCCGGCATTGTCCGGAATCTACTTATCCCGATCTTCTTGACATAAATGAGCTGATATACAAAAATTAATGTGTTTTATGTTTAGTTAAAAACCTGAAAGAAAAAATTTATATCATAATTATTTTTAGATACCCCGTGCTGTTTACCCGGCATTGTCCGGGAATCTACTCATCCCGATCTTCTTGGCATAAATGAGCTAAAAGACAAAATTTCAATATTGTGAGTTATCCATAAAAGAATACCCACCATGTGCTGCTATGCTTGCACAGGAATCTACATACTTGTCTCGATCTTCTTGGCATCAATTAGAGACAAAAATGGTTATTGTGAGTTATCCATAAGAGATAAACATATGCTGTCATGGACTTTTTTGTAGAGCTTTTTGAGATATTCAATTCTGAGGACATTATTTTTGTGAATTTGTTATGGTTTAGGCAGCATAAGCTATTTAAGTGCCTAAAGAGCTACATTTTTTCAAGTTTTCCACTTCAAAGGGCTATTTTTAAGGGTGTAGGAGTTGAATATCACAACTCTCTTACAGCTGATGTTCATCCCAGGAATCCCCTGAACATTTTGCAAAAAGCCCCATCACAATCGGATCAATGGTATGGCCGCGCATAAAGTACGAACAAACAAACATTTATTTTTATATATTTGACATGAGGATATTTGTATCACCTTTGTACAAAAATATACTTTGAGGGTCTTTGGTTAAAAAGAGAGTTGCAGAATTACTGTTATAAATCAGTATTTTTAAAACTCATTTTGAACCACGGTTGAGGTTGCTGTGTAAAAAATATAAAATTTGTACCTGATAGCTCAGTTGTCATTAACTATGTAAATCTTCTGTAAAAAAAACTGTTGCAGGCCTTTTGGAACATGTTCCATCTTATCAACAGTTGAAGAAGAAACATGTCCCCAAAGGCTTAGAACAAAGTTTTTTTTTAACCAAAGTTCTACATTATTGAGGATGACTTGAGTTCCCAGGTACAAATTTTATAATTGCAACCTCTTTGTAATAGTAAGTCCACCGCTGTGGTCTTGAGGTAGCATGCTGCCTTGTCACGCAGCGGACCTGGGTTCGATCCCCGGTCGGGGCAGTTTTTCTGGGTGAGGTGTTTTATTGGGGTTTTTGCTCACATGTAAGACAAATGTCAGGAAAACTTTAAGGCCCAAACAGTCCCCAAAATCATATGGCCATCATCATCATCCTTATCATTATCATATCATCATCATCATCATCATCCTTCACCAGTGTGGAAAGCAATGGAAAGCTACCACACCTACAATTCCCTAGTAAAGCTGCAAAGCATAGCATGAAAATGCTATGATTGCAGTGAAAGACCTGCCCTCGGGCAGAATTACTATGGATCTATGTAATGGTAATGAAATTTGCACAACCTTGTATTTGTCATTTTCCATGGTGACTGAAGAATTTTATAAATTAATGTTATGCTATATTATTATTTTTAAGTGATATAATTAATAACAAGTTTGCTTTGTTCTTGTGGTGTTATATAATTGCTGTAATATTTTCTAGGAAATATTGTTTTCCTTGTTTGTGTAATGTTTGTATTAGTACACAGTATGGTAGCTGCAATCTAAATTTTACTTGACCTTTATAATCAAAGTTTAATGAGTTTAAGCATTAGAATGCCTTTGATTAGTAACTAAGTGACACTATAAAATTTAGAGATCAATGGCCACATGGACATTAGCTCTGCACACATCCCTATCCTGAGATGTTTCCAATCATCTCCATTCATCCCTATCCTCACCTAATATATTCCAAATCTTCTCCATTCATCCCTATCCTCACCTAATGTTTTCCAATCATCTCCATACATTCCTATCCTGAGCTAATGTTTTCCAATCATCTCCATAGATCCCTATCCCAAGCTAATGTTTTCCAATCATCTCTATACATCACTGTCCTTAGCTAATGTTTTCCAATATCCATACATCCCTATCCTGAGCTAATGTTTTCTAATTACCTCCATACATCCCTATCCTGTGCAAATGTTTTTCAATTATCTGCATACAGACCTATCCTGAGGTAATGTTTTCCAATCATCTCCATACATCCTTATCCTGAGCTAATATTTATCAATTATCTCCATCCATACCTATCCTGAGCTTAAGTTTTTTGGTCTTCTCCATTCATCCCTATTCTGAAGTAATGTTTTTCAATTATCTCCATCCATCCACCGCTGTGGTCTCGAGATAGCGTGCTGCCCTGTCACGCTGTGGGCCCGGGTTCAATCCCCGGTTGGGGCAGTTTTTCTGGGTGAGGTTTTTATCGGGGTTTTTCCTCACCTGTAAGACAAATGTCAGGGAAACTTTAAGACCCAAATGGTCCCTGAAATCATATGGCCATCATCATCATCATTATCGTCATCATCACCATCCTTCACTGGTGTGAAAAGCAACAGGAAGCTACCACACCTACAATTCCCTAGTAAAGCTGCAAGCATAGCATGAAAATGCTATGATTGCAGTGAAGAACCTGCCATTGGGCAGAATTATTATGGATGGATACCTGTCTTGTGCTAAAATTTTTTGGTCATCTCCATTCATCCCTATTCTGAGCTATTATTTTTCAATTATCTCGATACATACATATCCTGAGCTAATGTATCTCCATTCATCCCTATTCCAAACTAATGTTTTCCATTCATCTCCATACATTCCTATCCTTAGCTAATGTTTTCCAGTCATCACCATACATTCCTATCCTTAGCTAATGTTTTCCAATTATCTTTATACGAGTACATACCTATCCTGAGTAATGTTCTCCAATCATCTCCATACATCCCTATCCTGAGCTAATGTTTCTCCATTCATTCCTATTCCAAACTAATGTTTTCCATTCATCGCCATGCATTCCTATCCTTAGCTAATGTTTTCCAATCATCTCCATACATTCCTATCCTTAGCTAATGTTTTCCAATTATCTTCATATATACCTATCCTGAGTAATGTTCTCCAATCATCTCCATACATCCCTATCCTCAGCTAATGTTTTTCAATAATCTCCATACATCCCTGTCCTGAGCTGTTTTATAATCATCTCCATACTTCCCTATCCTGAGCTAATGTTTTCCAATCATCTCAATTCATCCCATTCCTGAGCTAATGTTTTCCAATCATTTCTATTCATCCCTATCCTGAGCTATTATTTTCTAATCATTCCCTGTATAATTAACCTCCCTGAAATCATGGTTAATGTTATTCACCCACCTCATTCTTTGTCTACCTACTTGGTGATTTCACTCTGGCATTCCTAGAAGTTTCCAAGTATATGTGGGTCTAACTGTAAACTGTACAAATTATAAGTATTAATAATCAGGTATAATTGAATTTGTAAAAGTTAGAAAGTTGGAATGGTCTAAACAGTTAGTGATAATGAGTGATATAATAACTGTAAACATTTTTTTAAAAATCAAACCCAGAAGGAGAAACAAATATTGATAGACCAAAATTGAGATGTGAAGACAATGAGAATGAAATATGTCTGAATATTAAAGGTGAATTGAAAAGCCAATCATCACAAGGTATCAGCAGGGTTGTCATCCCCGTGGACTGCCTTTACTGCCAGAACATGGAACTGGTACTCATTAGAGTTATAGGCTGAGTTGACCCCAGAGCCATGGTCCACCAAGAAGTTTATGCCAGTTTAAAAATCTTGACCCCATAGGGAATTAAACCTGCAACCTTCCAGCTTCTAGTATATTGGCTTAAACAACTGTTCTATGGCATGCCCTGACAACAGTATGTTGGGAGTTAGGATCTATGGCTTTGAATAGAGAAGATTTCTGAAGAAGGCCGTGGCCTATGTGAGGCTGATGTGCTAATGGTGATGGTGATGATGAAAAGTAAAGGTCAGAGGTTATGTAATTATGATGTCAGATGTAATGCTGAACTCTTATATTAACAGTATAATTCAATAATACAACAACATAACTAACTGTCACTATCGAACCCGTAGGTTCATGGCCGCGCAGACATAAGCTCTCCATACATCCCTATCCTGAGCTAATATTTTCCAATCATTCCCTGTATAATTTACTTCCCTCAAATCATAGTTGTCATTCTCCCACCTCATTCTTGGTCTACCAACTGGGCATTCTCCCTCTGGTTTTTCTACAAGAAGCTTCCATGCACATCTTTCAATCTCCATTTGTGCCACATGTCCTGCACATCAGAGACTTAACTGTTCTTCTTATATCTGGCTTCCTATAAAGACCACGTAGTTCCCTGTTATGTAGTCTTTTCCATTCACCCATCTGTTCATCTCTCTTTGGTCCAAAAATTTTCCTAAGAACTTTATTCTCAAATGCTAGTCCATGTTTCACATCCATATATATAACTGGTAGAATAATAGTTTTATATGTTGTCAGTTTAACATTTTTTGAAAGGAGTTGGAACATCAAGTGTCTCTCTAATGCATAATAGCACACATTTCCAGAATTGAGTCTTTGTTTAATTTCCATGTACATCTCATTCCTATTTGTGAGTATTTTTCCTAGTAGATGCCTTAAATAGTTATATTTATACATAATCTTATCATAAATACTGAAACAAACTTTTGACACTTATTGTACAATCTGTTTTGAGGGTTATAAACTACCCTTATTTTCAATTGTACCCTTGTTCATAGTAAGTTAATCAGTGAAAGATGAAGTAGTTACTTTGTGTTTTCAATATTGATTGAGGAGAATAGAAACATTTTGTAGCTATAATAGTCTTATGTAAGGTAGGAAAAACTGCTGATGAAATTTTCCAGATTCTAAAGGAGCTGAAAATCACAGTATGTTTGTCTGACAGACTATCAAAGGCATTCATTGATGCTGAATCCATCAAGGGTTTTCTGAGGCAACACCGTCCTCAAGCTGTAAGGACTTCTGCTATACAGAAACAATCAGCATGTCATACTTGTTAAAATGTTATCTGAAAATATAATCAGTGCTGGCTTGGGAAATGAACATATCAAAAATATCAATATCCAGGCTAGTCACTGAGGACCAAGGACTTGGGTTTGCCAACAAAATAGCATATATTTTCTAATCTCATAGCTGATGAAGCCAAGATACTAAGTTCCCAGTAGCTCCTCCACAAGTACGATAACTATGGGCACTGAAAAATCCTATTCACTGATGAGAAAATCTTCACTAGTGAGGAGAATTTTAATCACTAAAATAATAGGATGTGTGCCTCAAACTCTTGGGAAGTTCATAAAATAGTTTCAAAAATCCAGTGGACCATAACTTCTCTTTTTAGTCATGGTTTTGTGGGGAGTGAGTTTGTGTTGGGTATTTCAAATCCAGTAGAGTACGTAGAATATATATTTATAATATGTGTTCAGGTTAGGTAGTTAAAGTATTTTTATTACAAAATTAATTTACGCTTACAATAGGTAATAAACTTCACACTGCATAACTCTACCTTTATCTACATCATAAATATTTAAGGAACTTTAATAATAGTAGTAATAATAATAGCTTTATTTTACGTGGCAGAATTAACACCTTAAAGTCTTGTCTGCCACTCAACCAGGTTTTAAAAAATACAAAAAATAGTCTTACATCTAAATTACAATAAACTTAAACAATTATATGTTATATATACGCAATACAATTATTATTTATAATGTATTTTGATTTACTCTAAATTTAACAAATTAAATATAATATGTACAAGATATTAAAAAAAGAGAGAAAAATTATTAATAACATAGTATAAATTTAAATAAATAGAGAAAAACAAATTATTAGACAACAGGTAACTGTATAAGTGTGACTTAAAAGTGTCAAGTGTACGGCAACTCCTGATATCTTGAGGAAGGAAATTCCAGGAGTGGGCAGAAGCTACTGTGAAGGAAGTAGAATAAGAGGAAGTGCCATGAAGAGGGAATGTTAGCAGACAGTTATCTTGTGACCTTTGTCAATATTATGGTAAGAAGATAACTTTTCAAATCTGGACGCCAAGTAACTAGGAGTGTAGGAATTCAGAAGCTTGAAAAGAAGTGAAAGAGAGTGCAATTTATGTCTCTCAGTAAGATGGAGTCAAGAGAGGATATTGAAGTGTTCGGAAACATGATCATAATGGCGGATATTGAAAATGAATCAAACGCTAGCATTATGAACACGCTGCAGTCTCTGCGACAAGTCTTGATTTAGATCATTATACAGGGCAAGTCAAAATGTTGTGCAGGTTTTCAGAAATTTATTATGTGAAATGTAATGAACATATAATATCGTGAGACATATTGTATGAAAGGTTAAACTCTCAAAGTTTAGCTGTCCACTTCTAAAGTTCCGCGTTCACCCGCAAGATGTCAACAGCAGAGCAGTAAAGGAAAATGGCGTTGACTGGGGATCAGAAGTCTTTCTGTGTGCTTGATTACCATGTAAACAACTCTGTGACTAGTGTTCAACGACATTTCCGTACCAGATACGATAAAGACCCGCCGGATGGGAGATCCATTCGTAAGTGGTACACACAATTTAGGGATTCAGGCTGTATCTGTAAACGAAAATCGACTGGCCGTCCGTCGACGAGTGAAGAGATAGTCGAATGCGTTCGCACATGCTTCGTGCGGAGTCCACAGAAATCCACCTACCGGGGAGCGACAGAACTTCAACTACCACAAAAAACTGTATGGCGGATTCTCCGGAAACGTTTATAGATGAAACCCTACCACTTGCAACTGGTTCAAGCCTTAAAACCCGCCGATTATGCTTTGCGAGCGTCCTTCTGTGTTGATTTTCTCGCATTAATGGAAGAGAATGAGTTCCATGAGAGGGTAGTTTACAGTGATGAAGCGACTTTCCACCTTTCAGGAAAAATGAATAGACACAATGTAAGGATTTGGGGAACTGGTAACCCCCATGCAACTCTGGAACATCAACGCGATTCTCCGAAAGTGAATGTCTTTTGTGCCATTTCCCATGCAAAGGTTTATGGGCCCTTTTTCTTTCATGAACGTACTGTGAACGGACATGTTTTCCTTGATATGCTACAACAATGGGCTCCTTTCGCAGCTTGAAGCGGATAGTCCAGATTTCATTCTGCAGTTGGATGGTGCCCCTCCACATTACCATGGCAGTGTTCGAGACCATTTGAATACGGCTTTACCACAACGCTGGATAGGCCGTGCATCTCAGGGTGATCAACAACTCATTCATTGGCCACCTCGTTCACCAGATCTAACCCCGTGTGATTTCTTCATGTGGGGTCTTGTAAAGGATCATGTTTACGTACCACCACTTCCAACAACACTGCATGAACTGCGTGCCCGCATCACAGCAGCCATTGCTGATATCGACCGCGGACTGCTACAGAAAGTTTGGCAGGAGATTGAATATCGGCTTGACATCTGTCGTGTAACAAAAGGCGCTCACATAGAACATCTGTGAATATTTAAAAAAAAACTTTGAGAGTTTACCTTTCATACAATATGTCTCACAATATTATATGTTCATTACATTTCACATAATAAATTTCTGAAAACCTGCACAACATTTTGACTTGCCCTGTATATAACATCACAATATTCAAAGTGTGCCAACACAAGATACACTAGGCCAATGTAATATAATATTTATATATATTTGAAAATAAATGATATTTAATGATACAAATTTAACTAGCTGGATAGATAAAGAACATATGTAACTAACTAACTTGCTGGCACTATGAAACCCATAGTTCATGGCTGCGCAAACATAAGCTCTCCACACTTCCCTTTCCCAAACTAATATTTTTCAATAACCCTCTGTATAATCTGCTTCCCTTAAAATATGGTTAATGTTGTTCTCCCACCTCATTTTTGATCTACCAACTAGGCGTTTTCCCCCTGGTTTTCCTACAAGAAACTTACATGCCCCTCTTTCATTCCCCATTTGTGCCACATGTACTGCCCATTGCAGCCTGAGACTAAGTCTGGTTTCCTATAAAGATTATGTAGCTCCTGTTATACAGTCTTCTCCATTTGCCTGTTTAAAAATTTTCATGAGAAAATGAATATGAAATCTTGACAGTTCATTTTTAAAGTTTTAAAAATAGAACCTCCACTGGTTCTAACACACTTACCATTTTTTCATCTATACACACACTAGCAGTTGTACTTCCAAAACAAAATCCGTTTTTACTAGTCAATCATTTGTATGTAGAAAAAGCAAGGTACCGGCAAGGTTCATCTGAGCCACCCAGATCATGTTAATGAAATGCAAGATCAGGCTGCACTGTTAGGATGATTCAGTGATTTACTTCCTAAGTAAGGAGAAGCACATGAATATTTGCACAGGAAAGTCATGGAAAAGGAAAAAAGTTGGAAGGGAAATAGCTGGAAATGAGCACAAAGGAGGTGTCATTGTCCTTGGCTTCATTCACAATCTTTCTCCAGTAATATTAATCTTGTGTTTTTTCTCGCCATCTGTTTATTCTCATATTTTTAATATCTTCAACATCCTGAAGTCATCTTTTCCAGGGAAAATGTCTAAGACAAATTCAAATAATCTCACTGTTTAAAATATTTTTGGCATTTTCCCATCTTCCAAGCAAGAAATATGAGCAAGCCAATTAAGTCTGAGAGACAGAATATATCTTATAGTATCTTCTCCATATACCATTCCATTTATTTTGGAGTTCATTCTTATACTCCAGGTTTTTTTTGACAACCATGGCCATATAATTATGTTGCTTTTAGAATTTTCCTTTTGAATATTCTCATCAGATTTGTTTAATATCCATGTTTCAGCAGCATGTATAATTGTTGGTCTTATTAGGCTTTTATATAACTTTATTTTACATGTTCTTGTCAGTAATTTAGACTTTATTAGGTTGGAATTTGTATAATATGTTTATTTCCCATCATTATCCTCTTATTTATCTCCTCTGATCCGCTTCCTATATAAGTAAATTGAGTTCCCAGGTATGTAAACATGATCTCAATCACTCCCTCAGAATATTTTTAAATGTTGCAAGTTCTCCAAAAGAGAACCATTTAGTCTTGGTTCAGATTTTGTTAATTGTATCTAGTTTTTAGTTTTATTTTAAAGAGTAGTATTAAATTTATTAGCGAATGTGTCTGTTAATAATTATGGCTATTTTTACTATTCATAGCAAAATGTTACCTTATCTGAATTACATGAGCTAGAACTCTCCCAACCATCAATGTCATCATTCCATGTATACAGTAATTGACAACATTGTACCCACCTCTAAACTCCAGTTGTAACTGTCAGAAGACTGAATATCCTGTAATTCCACTGTAGTCCACTGGATTTGACAATTTTGGATAAATTGTTTTTTTGTATTGTAAGCCTATGTTTTCCCCATACAGGGAAGAATTTGAACCATACTAATTTAGTTACACTTGTTTTCGTATAGATGTCATTTTGAGTGGTCCGTGGTCAGCGTTCCACCTCATACTGACATCTAGGAAACCAAGGTAGTACTAGGACGGGAAAATTCGGTAAATTTTGCTTAGAGGCCTTTCATTCAGGCTTAAGGATTTTTTATGAGCCTTAAAATCTTCAGACTCGGGACCCATGGCTTAAAGTCCCTCCCGGAGGACTTGTTCCTTGGATTTTTCTGTCCTAAAAAATCCATCGACCCCGGCCGGGTTTGAACCCGTGACCCTCGGGACCAGAAGCAAGGAGCATAACCACTAGTTCACCGCGGCCGATTGGATAGATTGTGAGAACTGGAAAATTATTATGAGCAAGGAAACCTTTGTTATCTCATAAACTCCATGGTTGACAGTCCTAGAAAGCCCTTTTCTACCATCCAGCTGCTGATGTCACATCTACCAGGTGTTTTAACTGAATTTTAATTCAGTTGAGGATGACTGAAATCTCAGATATATGTTTTATTATCATAACATTTTATATAGTACCTCAATGATGGTTCATTTTGACTTCTAAAAATATTGGTATTCACATGTGCCATTTAAAGAAATGGAAGATCATTGAGCCAATATAGGGGTGACATGTGGTCAGCATATTGGGTCCCCCAGCAGTTACAACAAATTTTTTTTAACCTGAAGCTGCTACTACCCATACTGGCCAAAATTTTATGAAAAAATTTCTTCCCCCAGCTAGACAAGGACATGTTTCTTAGCTCTGTACCAAGATGTGATGCCTTGGATTACCGACTATGGCACAGGGCTTTGTTATCGCATGATAAACTTGTTTAATAGTTTTTATCTCTATTACAAATCAGATGCGGTGGACTAATTTGTTATGCTCCTTGCCTCTGGTCCCAAGGGTCACAGGTTCAAACCCGGCCAGGGCCGATGGATTTTTTAGGATGCAAAAATCCAAGGAGCAAGTTCTCTGGGAGGGACTTTAAAAGCCCTGGGTCCTGAGTCTGAAGATTTTCTAGCTTGTCAAAGATCCATAAGTCTGAATAATAAGGCCTCTAAGCAAAATTTGCTGAATTTTCCCATCTTAGTAGTACCTTAGTTTCTTAGATGTCAGTATGAGGTGGAACGCTGACCATGGGCCACTCCAATGACAGCTATATGAAAAAATTGTAACTAAATTAGTATGGTTAAAATTCTTCCCAGTAGGGGGAGAGCACCTAAATCTCGTTGAGGGAAACAAGGGCTTACAAGACAAGAACTATCATTACACAATAATAAAACACTTGAAGATTCATCCATTTTTAAGCTGTATAACAGAACTTGCTTTGTTTCATTGGAACCTTGAGAATGGTATTAGAGGCAATAAACTATGAGAGTTTTAAGGTTGATGTTATATTAAAACTTGAATTTTATGTTACATAACACAGGTTTTATAGTGGTTGTAAGGCAAGGCATAAAGTTTAAATTTCTTTTTTATTACATTTTTGTAGTATATAGCTTGTGTATATGGTTTTAAATTGCCTTTTATGATGTATTATAAAGTTAGAGGCCACATTTTTATGTATTATTACCCTATAAAATATGTACATAAATATGTAACAGTAAGGTCTGCTCACGTGGTGGCATGCCTGCTTCCTGACTAGCAAGCTCAAGTTCAATACCTGATGGGGATCAAAATTTTAATTGTAAAATTATCAATCTTACGTATCACAGTAAGGGGTGCCCAAACAGATGAAACAATACACAGTGTACCTTCCTCTGGCGGCAACGCAGGTGTGTAATCTTGCATGGAAACGGTCATAAAGTGCCAAATGGCATCATGCAATAGATTTTCCCAAGGACTTAGCATCTATTGTTACCATTCGGCAATGGTTGTTGCAGGCTCTGGAGAAAGAGTAAGTTCCCACTTCATCATGTCCCATATGTATTCAATTGGTGAGAGACCTGGGGATATTGCTGACCAAGACAGTTGTACTCGAAGAAGAGCATGTTACACTGCAGCAGCTGTATATGGACTTGCATGTCCTGCTGAAAAAAACACGTTACCTTCCTATTGAAGAAATGGCAATAGCATGGTGTTAACAACTTATCCAATGTAGTGGGCACTGTTTACTTTACTCTACAGAAGAACCAACCTGACCACAAGTTATAAGTAATGGCCCCACATTCCATGAAGCCTTGGGTGGGGCCTGTGTATTATGGGTGAATGCACTCTGGAACATGATGCTCACCAGGTCCATGCATACACTAGTATGTCCATCACTTGCATACAGACAAAACCTACTGTCAAAGACAGCAGAGCTTCATTCTGCTTTCCATTCAACCCTTTTGTGTCACCAGAGCAGTCATCCTTGCCAGTGTCATTGTGTAAGTGGTAGCCTGGTCAGAGGCACACATTATCTTAGTTCTGCAGCAAGCAGACGGTTCCCAATGGTCCTTGATGACAGAGCAGGTGCAACATGTGCCCAGTCTTCTTTCTTGGATGCTGTTCGGGCAGCCACTGCTGCTCACACAATGCATCAATCTTGAGATGTGTCTGTACTAACTGGCCATCTAGAACCTGGTCTACGTATATGGGAATGTTCCACAGATCACTGTTGAAAGCAGTGACACATGATCGATACATTGTGCCCAACATATGTAGTTATATGTCGATATGCCCATCCAGCTTCTCACAAGCCCGCAATGTGATCCCGTTCAATTGGCTGAAGTTGTTCAACAGGAGTATGTGATCATCAGCAGGGCATGGTTGTACCCTAGAGCGAATATTACAAAAACTGTTCATCTCTAAAGTACCACAATCAAAACAGAGCACACAGACAGGCTTCCTGACTGCCATCTAATTGCTGTTAACCATGACAAATGAATCACTAACACTATAATCCCTCACTATGCACATTATATTTCCTGGTACCAATAAACAATCCTTGAGAGTGATGCATTTTTTCTGGCAGTGTATTTTCAAACCATCTTCTTTTCTGTTTATCATTCGTTCAGTTTTCAAATCTCAATTCTAATTATTAGAATACAAGAGAATTAATGACACCATCGCCAACTTGATATTGGGTACCAACCAACAATTTTTGGCACTTTTTTTGTATTTTAGATTTTATTATATAATGCATTTAGGGTCCACCGCTGTGGTCTCAAGGTAGCATGCTGCCTTGTCACGCAGCAGGCCTGGGTTCGATCCCCGGTCGGGGCAGTTTTTCTGGGTGAGGTTTTTATCAGGGTTTTTCCTCACCTGTAAGACAAATGTCAGAAAAACTTTAAGGCCCAAACAGTTCCCGAAATCACATGGCCATCATCACCATCATCATCCTTATCATTATCATCATCATCATTCACCGGTGTGGAAAGCAACGGGAAGCTACCACACCTACAATTCCCTAGTAAAGCTGCAAGCATAGCTTGAAAATGCTATGATTGCAGTGAAGGAACTGCCCTCAGGCAGAATTACTATTGATCCAATGCATTTAGGTTAGTTCGTAATTGAGTACCTGAGCGAGAGAGGGAGCTATCCCGACATTTTATCAAAATTGAGTTATTAACATTTTTGTATTCCCAATATGCTTCCTTTTCATCGTGTATTATGTTCATTTCTGTGACTTTTTTGATTATAATTTTTAGAACAAAGTTTAGAGGAATTCTCAAAGCGCGTATTTCTTTGTGAGAGAGGGAGCTATGCTGGCCGGAAAGCAAGATCTCATCCTTAGCAGAAAGCTCTGTTAGCCGCTTGCGACCACTTTCACCAATGCCATATCTCTCTTCAGTCACATGCTCAGTGTTGCTATCATGGCGGACGGTAAAGGTGAATTGTTAGTAAGCAGCTGTCAAAAATTGAAAAAAAACACATGACAAATGAAAATAATTGGAAGAGAAAGAGAGTTAAAGTTTGTAGAAATTTGGGGTTAAAATATGAGAGTGACAAAAACAAAGTGGTTCCTGCAAAGCAGCAGGGAAGTGGTTGTATACGAACTGATGCAGCTAACCTCAAATGGTGTAAATGGCATATGCTCACTTCTGATGAAAAGGACAACATTTTCACAGTTTTCTATAAATTACGGGACTATAATTCCCAAAGTTCATTTTTATTCACATTCACAAGTCGCCAAGTGTGCAGCACGATGTACGGAAAAAAGAGAAGTGACAGTGATATAAGCAGAAGGAACTTGTCATTCTCTTATAATATAAAGAATTCACAAGGACAGTTGATAAGAGTGTGTAGGAAGGCGTTTTGTGACTGGTTTGGTATTCCCAGAATTCAGTTAGTCATGTGTGTACAAGAAAACTACCGTAAAGAAATTTATTCATATTACTTTCTTTTTTATTTTTAGATGACACTCTTTGCACGCCTATCTGAGGATACATATATAATTAGTAATTATTTGAAATAATTTTTTTAAACACTTGAAAACATGAACATTAAAATGTACAAGAAAAAAATATATGTTAACCTTCTAGATTTTGAAATATAAACATAAACACAAAAGTCAAAATAGCTCATTTCTCCCTCTAACCGGCATAACTCCCTGTCTCGCTCAGGTATTCAATTGAGAGTGCCCATGAAAGCCAGGTATCAGTGCGTAGGATGCATTACATAATATTATTCCACATACAGTTATTCCACACATTTGCAGTTAACATTTTATTTAATAATGCTCTTTAACAGCATATGTTATTAGCATGAAAGGGTCAATAAATTTTGTTTAGAGGCCTCTTTATTTAATGCTTGAGGTTCTTTACATGTCGTAAATCTACTGCACTGGATCCATGGCTTCACTTCCCTTCCAAAGGAAGCCATGTCTTTAAAAATTGAAAAAGACTTGTAATAATAAAAAGGTAATTTTAAGATAGGAGAAATAGGACAATTTCTTTACAAATGTTTAAATTTAGTAAAGAGGAAATTTTGGAGTGTGCAGTTATGTACCTGTAAAAGTTGTATTCTGACATAAGGTAACATAAGGAGAACTGACAGCAATAGAAATATGGTTATGGAAACAATTAGCAAAGATAAATGGAATAGACAGAAAAACAAATCAAAAAGTACTGGATGAAATAGAAAAAGATATGTCATTAATCTTCAAAATCATGGTAGAAAAAAATAAATATATTTATATATATATATATATATATATATATTATATATATTTTTGGCCACATACTCCATTACAATAATTTCCTTAAAACAATTTTTGAAGGGAAAATTAAAGAAAAAATGGAGAGGAAGACCAAGGAAGTCTGTTTTGAAAGATGTAATAGAAATTATGGGATGGAAGAACTATAAAGAAATGTAGAGTATCTGAAAGAAGAGAAGAATGGTGTCACTGACAAAGGATTGCCTTTGGAAGATGGTAGATCCATCAACTATGGCCGGGTTTGAATTTGCAAACCTGGGTATCATAGTTGGACGTGGTAAGCAGTATCAATATTCCTATTTCAAGTGGCAATTTTTAACTTCAGATATAAAGATAGCAGTAGAGCATTGTTTTTCATTTCAGACTTCATTTGAGGAAACAGATAAAAAAGAGGAATTTCCCAGCTTCCCTTTCTTGATGATTAAATCAGTATCATATTCTTCATACGTTACAAGTTAGTAGTTAGACCTTGATTTTAAAAAAAGCAGTTTTATAATATGGCATTTTTCAGTCATTTGGTGCTTTATTATAACTTTTATCTTTCACTCTTCTTGAAATTTGCTTATCATATCAGGTGTTACACATTGAAAAGTTGTTTAAACCTTTTATCTTTATATAGAGTATTATCATCTTATTATAAAATATGTTTTATACAACAATAAATCAATTGAAAGAGCTAATGAATTCACATATCTTGGATGTAAATTATAATTATTCAATGAAAGCAATATACATCATATAGTTTGTAAATTCAGCAATGGAGATAATTAGTAAATTAATGAAACCTTCCCTTGTATAGCAGCATATATGAATAAATTTATACAAGACACTATCAAGACCTATATTATGCTATAGAAGTGAACATGTTCAATATTGAATGCAGACGTCAGCAGAATAACAGCTAGTCAAATAAAGTTTATTAGAGCAACAGCAGCATACACTTGCTAGGACCACAAAAAAAAAGAGGTGGTCATGAAACAATTATAGACTTTATAGGTAAATAGTAACTCATCTGAAAAGCTGCAACCAATGAATGGCCAGAAACAGAATCCCAAAAGGCATCCTTCAGTACATTCCGCATGGGAAGAGATTTTTGGTCATCTTTGGAAGAGGTGGAAAGAAAATATCTCACTGAGACCATAATAGGTCAAATGACCTTATGTTTGAATCAGATGATGATTTAATACAATCCCATTATTGCTTTTATACTAAGTTTGAGAGTCTCATTTTGAATTTGAAGAAATAAGAATAAGAATAAATTTTGTTTACAAATAAATGTTATATACAGTATTGACACCCAAATGAGCAAGTGCTCATGCTCGGTGCAGTTCAGTTACATGAATAATACAAATAGAATATATACATTTAAAGTTAGGGGCCAGTTTCATTTTTACATAAATTATAACACATACAAATAAAAAAATAATAATGTATTGGGAATAAGACTTATTCTAACAAAAGAATTAATGGAATGGATAATGATTTACATAAAATATAAACCATATAATGTAATGGATTATAACCAATAATACAGAGAATGTAAAATCCTGAACCATTTGTCCATTCAGTGTCTCTGTTCTGAGTAAAAGAACTTATCAGATAGTGCACATAACTAGAAAGAACAATCTGCAACTAAATTAGGATTTGAATCCAAGATCTTCAGCTTTATATGCTGACTGTTAGGTTCATTTTCTGGCTCTGGTGCAGATTTTTCTCTCTAGTTATGTGGACCATTGCCTACGGACAGCATGCCTGGAAACATTAATATCTGTATATCGGATGTTATATAGAAGGATATCTTTACTTATACTGGACTAAGTGTTGATGTGGAAAATGTGCTATGGATAAGGAATGAATTAGCCAGTATTACTTTTACACTGTTATGTAGCCACCTCCTAAACTGAATATTGTGGTGAGCAGCTTTCTACAAATATAAATTCTTATTTACTAGGACAAAATTCTTTAATCATAATTACAGATGGTCCCATGCCGTAGTCTAGTGGTTAAGGCAAGATGCCTTGGCACAGAGCTAGGGGACATTTGCTGGTTCAGGTCTCCATGGGGGAAGACATTTTCTCATGGAATTTTGGCCAGTTTGGGATCAGTGCCTACCCAGCATCGTGAGGTATTTGGGTAGCTACAATAAGTAGCAGCTCCAGGTTGAGAAAACTAGCTATAATGGCTGGGGGGAGGCCTGACATTCTGACCATGTGTCACCCCTACGCTAGCTGGTTGACTATCTACCTCTGTGATCAACACATGTGGATGTGAGGCCAGCAACTGGCTAGTAGATCAAGGACCTTTTAGGCCTGTCATGCCATGGAGTTTTTTTTTTAATTACAGATGTTATTGTTATTACAGATTGGCTGCTGTTTAAGGATTTCTGTGCAAGTGCATGTTTTATATAAGTTGGTTACATTTCTCAAACTTTGGAGTTATTTGCTTTATGACTCTGATTTAAAATAAACCACTTTTACCATGTATATTTGCATGTTTTTGCCATTTTGGATAAATTCAGCATCATATGCATGTTTTGAGCATTTTACAATTAGTAATTATAGTTTAGACCAGCCTCATATTGTTGTGGTCAGAGCTTTTGACTGCAATTCATAAAGTCCTGTGTTCAATTCATGCGCATACCACACAAATGTTTCCTTAAAGGGAATTATTCCTGTGGTCATTCATGGTTTGGAAGTTAGGTTAAACTTAGGTTGAAGGATTCTGCTGGTGTTTTGTTACAATACATTTGTCACCAATCATATCTTTGGGGTAATATTAGCTTTGCTGGTGTCCCAAACTCGGAAGTGAGTTACATTTCTGCTAATACCAAGAGAGAGGCTAGAAATGTCATAAGACAACCAGGTGACATTGGACAAAACATATTTAGACTTCCATACTCCATATTACACCTTATTTTCTCTATACAGTGCTTTTAGTATATGAATATGCATGATAGTCTTTTATGAATGTTGCTTTGTAGAATCTTATATTTCCATATTATTAAATTATTGAGAAAAGGTCCACTGCTGTGGTCTCAAGGTAGCGTGCTGCCTTGTCACGCAACGGGCCTGGGTTTGATCCCCAGTCGGGGCAGTTTTTCTGGGTGAGGTTTTTATCGGGGTTTGTCCTCACCTGTAAGACAAATGTCAGGAAAACTTTAAGGCCCAAACGGTCCCCGAAATCATATGGCCACCATCATCATCATTCTTATCGTTATCATCATCATCATCATCATCATCCTTCATCGGTGTGGAATGCAACGGGAAGCTACCGCACGTACAATTCCCTAGTAAAGTTGCAAGCATAGTATGAAAATGCTATGATTGCAGTGAAGGACCTGCCCTCGGGCAGAATTACTATGGATGGATTGAGAAAAGGATAAATTAAAGCTAACAGTTTTATGGCAACTTATCTGGTATCAACAATAGTAACTTTGGAGTTTGAACCCTACCTGCCTTCTTATTTTGTTAAATGGAATTTACAAACTCCCTGTTTGAATTTGTCAAGTGCCTGTTGAAAGAATGGTCAGAAATAGTAGTATGCTTGCTTGATGTAATTGAGTACATATATAAAATTTGTGTTGTCTTGTAAAGAGATGTGATATGGCTCCGATTAAAACATAAAAAAATGTAGATTTTGAATACATGGATTGATAGAAAGGAATTTCTAAGAGAGGGCATTGACTAATTCTTTGTGATTGATGCACCGTAGCTGAGTGGTTAAGGCAAGATGCCTTGGCACATATCTATGGGACTTTCACTTATTTGAATCTTCATGGGAAGAATTTTTTTCATGGAATTTTGGCCAGTATGGGACCAGTGACCACCCATCATCATGAGGAATTAGGGTGGCTACAATAAATAGCAGCTCCAGGTTGAGAAAGCTAGCTATAAAGATTGGGGGATACAATATGCTGATGACGTGTCACTCATACATTGGCAAGATGATCGTTTACCTCCGTGATTAACACATGTAGATGTGAGGCCTTCAATGCCTGTCGCACCATGGAGTTTTGATGCAATAAAACCTAAGTACTTGCATATTTTTTTCAATTATTTATTTGCAAACAATAGCTCTGCATTATGATGTTTTACCGTACATTGGTCCATTTTATCCTAACTTTATAATCTGTGGAAATGAGGACAGTTAAGTCTCGTAGACTGCGATGGGCAGGACATGTGGCACGAATGGGGAATGAAAGATTGTATGGAAGCTTCTTGTAGGAAAACCAGAGGGAAAACACCCAGTTGGTAGACCAAGAATGAGGTGGAAGAATTACATTAACTATGATTTGAGGGAAGTGGATTATACAGGGAATGATTGGAAAACATTGGCTCAGGATAGGGATGTACGGAAAGCTTATGTCCGCGCGGCCATGAACCTATGGGTTTGATAGTGCCAGTTAGTTAGCTAGTTATAATCTGTGGGGGGACATGTTAGGATTGAAATATTTATCCAATTAACACGGTTATCTTATAAACATTTTTGGCATTGTCAGATTTGTAACTCACTTCTGAGGTTGGGGGCATAATGAAGGTGGAGTTGTGTTACCCCAATGATATCATGAGTGATAAATTCATTGTAAGAGAGCACCAGGAGAGTTCTTAATCCTAAGCTTAACCTAAATTTCAGACCAATGGCGATCACAAGAATAATTCCCTTCATGGAAAATTACTATGGTCTGACCTGGAATCAAGTTCAGGACCTCATGAAACAAAAATTGAACAATAACATTTAAATTTATGAAACATTAAAGGGTGTATTGTATTGAGAAAGATGCATACTTGAATTACCGGTATGTGACTAATACTTCTTGTGATGTAGAAATATTTTTTTTGTTTAGAAATATCATCATCTTCAAGGGAAGTAAAGTCATGGACCCCACATTATAGATTTAAGCCATGTAAAAGAACCCCAAGCCTGAAAAGAGAGTCCTGTGAGCAAAATTTGTTGGCCATTTCACCACAGATTTAAATTATATAGCAAATGACTGAGGTGTTAAAGATCAACTTTAAATAAAGTATTAACTAACTATGATGATCTTGAATAAGATTTTTGGGCTGTAGGCCATGGTCTTGAGGTTTGAAGTTCCCCAATGTTTTGCCAGAGTCTGCGTCCGGCATCCTCAAGGGTTGTCTCTGGCTGTGAAAGCCTAAGTCAATGCTAATTAACTACTAACTCAATTTTTTTTAAAATTTGAAAATGTGTTCTTAAGTTTATAACATTTTTTGCCACTTATTTATGTGCAGATGTTAACCATTAATTGTTAAAGTATTAATATGGAGATATTTGAATATAGCAGAGGTCAAAAATTCTACTAATGATGCCATTTAGTAATTATTATCTATTCTAAAAGGCTATTTATTAATGAAACTTTGCAAGAACCAGTGATGTGTCATCATTTTTCAATAATACTGATCTTAATTTAGTGAGTTATTCACTATTATCACATGTTATAAGTTTTAATGAGGTTAATGGGGGACAAGTATCATAAGCGTAAATAGCTTTGTTTGCTGTAATTGTGCTCTAGTCTGTTGGTAACTGAAGAAATGTAACAGTTAACACACAACTCGAAAAGTTGTCTCAGACTATTATTTACTTATTTTAAGAGAGAAGATTGTATTAGTTTTTTAACAACAGTTATTGAGTTTATACCCCAGCTACTGATTCTCCGACCCTAACGTTCTCACGACAGTGTTGCCGATATGGATATTCAGTGGGAGTGGCCGCTTTATGTATGCAGTTAGCAGATATACAGCTGACAACATCTCAAACCTTACTAGCGCACTATAGCTGCATCAAGAGTAGTGATTGGTTGTGGCAGACATCTACTCCCACTCAACTATCTCCTTATTGGCAGTAGAGGGCGAGTTTCCCCCTTTAACCCTTGTATAACCTAAACTTCAGAGCCGGACATAGTATAGCACATATGTCTGCAATTCATAACTTTTTCTTATTGTACATAAATTAGGATCATGTCCTGTTTTGTTAAAACTTGTGCCCATTTTCTGGGGAAAGGATGAAAGACTTTGCTGCCAATGTTTGGGAGGTTGTCCTGCAGGTCTTGGAGTGTCTGGTTTTTGTGTTATGGCGATTCTTGGGATACAATTATTGGACATCCTTTGTACATGGTCTATCCAAGCATTTTCTTCTTCCATGCACCCATTTTACCACACATTGGGTCACATTTTTTCCTAATCTTTTCACTTATCTATCATATCCCTAATATTCTGAAGGGTCTTCTTTTCTATTCCTGTCATCAATTAGGCTCCTCAATTCTTTTTTCCTGCTTGTTTCTGTGGAATGTTAAAAATTGATCTTAAACAAGTCATAATGATTCAACTATTCAAGTACATATACTGGCCCACAGAAGATCATCTTGTGGTTACCTGAGACTTACAGGACAGTTAGAATTATTTTCACGAGTTCCAATGTAGTATATAATTTGCGTGGTAAAATTGTGGTGTTTTGCTCTAAAATAACTTTTAATCATTATGGTATGGAACTTCAGAGTCATCATCATTCAAGGTTTGGACTTCTGCAGTTCTTTCCATCCCACACTGCAGTTCTTTCCATCCCAATCAATCACAATCGTCCATCCAATATTATTCTGGATTCCTACAACCTCAAATCCATTTGGCTTGTATATAAACATAATTCTTAGCAGCCTAGAACTATTCATCTCCTCTAAATGTTCCCTCAGAAATACTGGGTCATGTAGGCCTATATGTATATAGGGTGGGCCGAAAAAACTTATTTTTTTATTTCAAAGTTGTAATAGCCCGGAAAAGTTGCCAATTATACAGCTAAAAAAAAGAAAAAAATATCAAAATTGGTTGAAATCTTCCGGTTGCGCAAAGGCTCTGAAGTTTGGCAAAATATGAAAAAAAAACTTCATACTTACTTACTCACTGGCACTATCGAACCCGTAGGTTCATGGCCACACGGACATAAGCTCTCCATACATCCCTATCCTAAACTAATGCTTTCCAATCATTCCCTGTATAATCTACTTCCCTCAAATCATAGTTAATGTTATTCTCCCACCTCATTCTTGGTCTACCAACTGGCCGTTTTCCCCCTGGATTCCCTACAAGAAGCTTCCATGCAAGTCTTTCATTCCCCATACGTGCAACATGTCCTGCCAATCGCAGTCTACGAGACTTAACTGTTCTTATTATATCTGGCTTCCTATAAAGACCATGCAGTTCATTGTTATGTAGTCTTCTCCATTCACCTGTCTGTTCATCTCTCTTTGCTCCAAAAATTTTCCTAAGTACTTTATTCTCAAATACTTGTAATCTCCTTTCCTCCCTTAAAGTAAGAGTCCATGTTTCGCACCCATATAATATAACTGGTAGAATAAGAGTTTTATATATTTTCAGTTTAACGTTTTTTTGAAAGGAGTTGGGACATCAAGAGTCTGCAATGCATAATAGCATGCATTTCCAGAATTGAGCTTACGTTTAATTTCTTTGTGCATCTCATTCCTATTTGTGATTATTGTTCCTAGGTATTTGAATTCAGCCACTTCCTCAAAATTTCCCTCATTTGTCATTAGCTATCCATTTCCATTATTTAATGAATTTCTACGTGTGACCATATATTTTAGTTTTATTGATATTTATTTCCACTCCTAATTTCTTAGTGTTACTCAATAGTGTGTGTGTGTTGTCCTTTAGTATCTCCTCGCTATCGGCCAATAGTACTACATCATCAGCATAAACTAGCAGCTTATTAATACCATTGAGTTGTAAGCCTTCCTCATTCTCTAAAGATTTAATGGCATGCTCTAGTACAAAATTAAATAGTAGAGGAGATAGTGTATCTACTTGCTTCAATCCATTCTGGATTTCAAAAGTGTCCAAAAACTGTTTGCCTATACGTACCCTATTCTTTGTGCCATTTAGACACATTTGTATAAGTCTAACTAACTTTTTAGGAATTCCGAACTCCAGCAGGATACTATATAACTTCTCCCTCTTAATTGAATCATATGCTTTTTTGATGTCTACATATAGTTTGATGTACAGTATCATTATATTCCCATTTCTTTTCTAAAATCTGTCTTATACTAAAAATCTGATCTGTTGTAGACCTGTTTCTTCTAAATACACATTGATGATCTCCTAGAATGTCATCAAAATAGGGAGTAAGTCTGCTTACTAATATATTTGTTAGAATTTTGTACGAAGTTGAAAGTAATCAGATGCCCCTGTAGTTGTTGCAATCAGTTTTATCTCCTTTCTTATAAATTGGTACGATAATTGATTCCTTCCATTCATCTGGAAGAGCTTCTTTTCCCCAAATCATACTAAGCAACCAGCATATCTTGTCCATCAATTTTTCTCCCCCTGAATTTATCAGTTCTGCTGGGATCTCATCTGAACCTGATGCTTTATACATCTTCAATTTTTCAATCGACACTTCAAGCTCTAATGTACTTGGCTCTGCGACTAGCATTTCTGCTGTCTGTAAATTATCCTGCTCAATGTCCTGTTCTGTATGTACATTTAATAGCTGATTAAAGTAACTTTTCCATCTATTTAATATGCTCCTGGAATCTGCAATCATATCCCCATTTTCATTCCGAATTATGTTTGTTCTAGCCTGAAACCCTTTCTTCTCTATACTAATTCCCTGATATAATTCTCTAATGTTCCTATTTTTTGCATTCATTTCAAGATCATTAGTCTTCTCTCTGAAATATTCCCTCTTTTTTACTCTTTAGTAACATGGTGGTTTGCCCGTCTAATACTACCCAATTGCTCTAACTTTACCTCCATTTGGCTCGTGTAACCATTTCATTTTTGCTAGCTTTCTTTCTTTACAATTTCGGCACATTCCTCATCAAACCATTTCTTGTTTTGCCTCTTTTCTAAACAACCAATGCTTTCTGATGCTGACAATTTAACAGTATCTCTTATAGTCTCCCATTCTTTATTTATATCAGTTTCTTCTTCGTTTGCCACAATGTCATCTGAAGATTCCAGTACTTCAAATCTATTAGCAATTTTGATTTGGTATTCTTGCCGCATTTCATCATTTTTCAAGTTTTTTAATTCAAATTTTACAGAATCATCTTTAGCATTTGTTCCTTTCATAAGCGATAGCTGTTGTCTGATTTTCACCATGACCAGATGATGATCCGAATTGCAGTCTGTCCCTCTAACTGATCTAACATCGATGATGCTACTATGCCAGCATTTATCCACTAATAAATGATCTATCTGGTCTTTGGCATGGGTTCCCTGAAGTAGTCCCCGCGCGGAGAACCAAATGGGGGACTATTTGACCTCCGAAAAATTTTACCCCAGTTGAAACCATGTCCGCATTTCTTGATGGTTGTATTTTTACGGTGAAAGATCGTCACTCTTTTGACCAATGTACTTTTTTCGTCTGGCTTATCACCTTCGACCGGTCCGGCATGGGTAACCCTATCGGCAGCAATGCTACAGTCGGCATAGCTCTCAGGATTATTTAAGCACGCAAGCCACTCCACCACGACAAGGTAAAGATACCATGGAATTATTTTTTTTTAATATCAAGTAGGTATTGCTGATTTTTGCTAAGCACGTTTATGTCTATATGTGGGATCTGAAAATCAATACTCTGGAAGTTACTTATCAAATACCAAAAATGTGTAAAAGTATAACTTGTTCATTATTCTGGCAAATTTTGGAGCTTATGCGCGGCTGGAAGATATCAACTGATCTAAACCAAATTAAAACACAATGTTTTTAGGCTCTATTTGAAGATGTTACATACTATTACATTACAACTTACTTACTTACTCACTGGCACTATCGAACCCGTAGGTTCATAGCCGCGCGGACATAAGCTGTCCATACATCCCTATCCATAGCTAATGCTTTCCAATACTATTACATTACAAATCATCTAATTTTATAGAATTGAATATTATAGAAATAATCTCAAAAATGAAGTTTTTTTCATATTTTGTCAAACTTTAGAGCCTTTGCGCGACCGGAAGATGTCAACCGATATTTTTTTCTTTTCTTTTGTCTATATAATTTGCCACTTTTCCATGCTACTACAACTTTGAAATAAAAAAAATGAGTTTTTTCGACCCACCCTAATGTATAGTTTGCCATAGTTTATCCAATTATTCTATCATCAAATATATGTTCACTTTCTGCATTTAATGTTTCTTGAAATGCATGTAAGATCGCAGAATCCGGTTGAATCAAGTATACAGTTTTCCTTTTTCTGTTTACTTGTTAAAAATAACATTGAGATCAGTTGATCCCAGTAGACTAGTGGTTATAATTTTTGCCTCTCGTTCCAAGATTTGCATGTAGAAATCTGGCTGGAGTTGATGGATTTCAAGAACCTAAAAATCCAGAGTACGATTTACTTCAGAAGGGATGTAAAGCTGCAGGTCCTCTCTCATAGAATTATAGCATGTAAATAACATTAAGCCTGAAATAAGAGACTTCAGAACAAAATTTGTTGGCTTTTTCATGCCCAGTTCTGAACTGTTATGATAATGACCTAAGTTGTTAAAGAGTATCATCAAATAATAATGTACTACATATCCAACACTGATATCAGCATTTGGCACCAATCAATTATCCTTGTCTCATAAAAAATATGGAACCTATTACATTCTTTATACTGTAGATACCAATTTTCTGGGCACAAGAGGGATTTTCATATATGATTACAGGTTTTTAAAGATTATTACTGGAAATTTTCTGTTTACACACAAATGACAACTTGCGACTTCATTTAAATGCATTATAATAGACAAGCTTTTTATGAGATTTGAAGGCAAACAATAAAAATGCCCAATGGGTTTGAGTTGTGGTGTTTCTACTGATGTAGCATTTCCTGTACATCAATATATTGTGGTTGCACTGTCAATTCTCGGTCCCCAGAGCCTTGTTCATTAAATCAGGTTGCATCTTTGCATGTACGGAAAAGCACAAGAATTTGCCTATGTAAGACCTTATCATGATCTTTTCTGTGTTATGGCAGTAAGGCATGGATATTGAGACAAATAGAGGAAAGCAGAATAACGAGCTAATGTAATGAGATTTATAAGACACTCTGCAGGATATACAAAATGGTACCATAAAAGTCATGAGGAATTCATGAAAGAATTTGGTCTGGAAACAGTGTTCCATTTGATTGAGAACTGTCAAAACAACCGGAGAGCCACTTATGATGGACGAGATCTACTAGCATCGCAAAAACATTGCTTCACTATCAACCTCATGGGTTGAGCTTTTTGAGATCTCCGGGATGTCCCAAAAAGCAATAGAAGGAAAATTCTTCCTTTATGTTATCGTAACAGGCAATTTGGCCTAACAATTGATGACGATAATAGATTGAGTAATTAGTCTTGATTTGTGATCCTTGCATTCTTGTTTTCTTTGCTTTTACAGTTGTAGGAAGCATATAACTGACTGCCATTTGACTTGTTGCCTGAAAGTCAGATCCAGCGCTACAACAGCTTTATATGTTAATAATTTTGTATGTTGAATAGTCCCATGCAAAAGCCAAGCAGTCTAAGGCATTACGCCTCAGCTCAGAGTTACAGGACACATGCAGGGTTGAGTCCCAAAAGGGGAAAACAATTTTTAAAGAATTCAGCCAGTATGTGACTGGCACACAGCCAACATTGTGAGGAATTTAAATAGCTTAAAATAAAAGAGGCTCCAGGTTAACAAAACATGCTTTAATGACTAGAATACCTGAAATGGCATCCACATGTCAGCTGGATGATTGTCCACTTATAAAAATGGCACATGTGGATATGAGACCAGCTGTGAACTATAAGGATAATGACCTTATAGGCCTGCTGCAGATGATATGTCTGTAATCAGTAATTTATAAACCATTTCAAGTTTCCTTATTCCTGAAGCCTTAAAATGAATTAGAATTTGAACATCTTCACTAGGATTTGATTTGTAGTGTCCTAGGGAATCTCAGAGGATCACAAGAGAAGAATATGTGTGTTGATATCAACAATACGAAATGATCCTAAACAGAAATACTAGAAAATTCAGAAGTTGTTTAATGTTACCCAGAATGCCTATGATACTGAAGTTAATATGTTGTTTAAAGATGCATATTCTCACGAACTAGATGAATAATTTAATTCAAATTTTGAAGGGATTATAACCTTTAAGCATTAGGAGGCACCACTATATCCTGTTACTAGGATGGTGTATTTTTGCCCATATATTGTTTCACTATCTAAAGGCAAGGTAAAATTTCTAGGTATGCAGGAAACAGTTTTATGTAAAAAAAATTGTGAGAATAAAATAGCATCTTTTTTTCTGCCAAAATGAATAAGGTGACTGGAGTTAGAAAATGTTTTTGGGTGAAATTTCATTCGTCTTAGTGTTTAAGGGTAAAAATAAATTCTTATGTGCAATTTGATAAATGAGTTTCTTGTAATTAATTAACAATTCACTGAATCTGTTGAACCTGGAGGTTTATGGCTGAGTGGATAGAAGCTCTTCATGCATCCCTGTCCTGAGCTAATGTTTTCCTTATAATTCAGCTCCCTCAAATCATGGTGTCTTTCTTCCATTTCATTCGGTCTATCTACTGGGTGCTTTCCCTCTTGTTTTCCTGTAAGATGTTTCCATGCCCCCTCTTTCTTTCCCAATTTGTGCCACATGTCATGCACAGAACAGTCTATGAGACTTGACTGTTCTTACTAAATCTGGTTTCCCTTAAATGCCATGTATCTCAAAATGTATGTAGTCTCCTCCATTCACTTCTTTCACTTGTCTGTTCATCTCTGTTTGGTCAAAAAAAACTTTATTCTCAAATACTAATTATCTTACTTTTCTCTCTTAAAATAAGATACCATGTTTTACATCCATATAACTGGAAGAATAACTGTTCTACATATTTTTCGTTCAACATTTTATGAGAGAAGTTATGATGACAAGAATTCCTTTAATAGATAATGGCATGTTTCCAGAGATGAGCATATATATTTCATTTCTTTCTACATCTCATTCCTGTTTGTAATTATTGTTCCTAGGTATTTTAATTTAGCTACTTTTTCAAAAATATGTTTAATTTTTCTTTAACTCTCCATTACCATTATATAATGTATTTCTATATGTGGCCATGTTTTTTTTTCTTAAAAGTGTTCATTATTAAATTTACTTAAAAATGGCATAATATACTGCAAAAATATATAAGTAAACTAACACCAGAAGACTTTACACAAGTACAGTCATTTTCTTAAATAGAAAAGGCAGGGGGAAAAAAAAGTTCAATTTATCGAACCATTAATTTGAAATTGCAAGCAACAAAAGTTTTACAAATAAGTGACAAAAAAGAAAAGAAACGTGGTTATGGAGACAGTTAGCAAATCTAGGCTGGACAGACATGAAAACAAACTAATAAGTACTCGATGAAATAAAAGAAGATAAGTTATCAATGTTCAAAATCATTGGTAGAAAAATATCCTTTTTGTGAACACATACGTCAACATTTTTCATAAAACAAGTAGCGAAGCAAAAATGTTTGAGCAAAAAATTAAGAGAAGACCAAGAAAAACTGTTTTTTAAAAATGTATCAGAAATTACTGGATGCCTGGACTATCTTTGGAAGAAGAAGAAGAAGATAAACTAACACTTTGGCACTATTGACCTTAGAAGTTCATTGCTCTGTGGACATATAGGCCTACTCACACTTCATACATCCCTGTCATAAAGCCAATATTCTTGAGTCATTCTCTGTTGTAATCTTCTGTCACCTTCAAATCGTGGTTATTATCCCATGTCATTATTGGCCTAACTACTGGGGATTTACCCCTCTCGTTTTCCTAAAAAAAAGTTTCTGTACCACTCTTTCATTCCTCATTGTGCCTTGTGTCCTGTCCATCATATTGCTAGAAAAAAAATTGCATAAGATCACAAATAAACAGATTCATCTGTTAAATTATTTCCATAAATTACCAATAAATTTTGATACTTTTGCTATGAATATTGTGGAAAAACATGCACTTTACATGCTGTATTTTAACATTAGTAATATAGTATATTTCAGATCCCTGTAACTTCTTCAGTCCCTTATATATGTTACATAAAAGGTTTAAATTTTTTTTTTACTCTATAAACTACTCAAGATTGCTGTAATTGGTTTTATCATATTATGTAACTGTGATTCAAACTAATATATTCAATTTATTTCTAATTATTAAGGTTAGGTCCTAGCACTGAATATAGTAATAAAACATTATTCTGATTTACCATAAACACTGAATCCCCTTTCAATTTGTCCTGTAATGTTCTGTGAAATTGTAGATAATTTTGCTACTGGTTAAATCGTGTAATATATAAATAGAATTGTAACTCTAAAAAAATCACTTTTCTCTAAGAAAATCCATTAAACACACAAATAAAAATTTGGCATAATTCCATTTTTGGAAAATTTTGTGTAAAATATTTGATAATGTTTACAATCTCTGAAAATTTATGTAATAAAGAATTTTTTTGTTTGACTTGATTGATGTTTTTTATTACAAACTAGCGTACCCAGCAGATGTTGTCCTGCCCGAACGTTCAATTCTCATGTCAAGGGCGGACGATAAAAATATGTTACTTTTTTACCATAAAATTCAGAAATTAGGACATAATTAGATATTATTAAATAAGTTCGCAAGAAAACCTCTTACAGCCTTCTGTTGTAGCTCAAGAAGTGTGAATGATGACGTCACATAGTCATGAATATTAGAATTGTACCCTCCTTTGCAGATAAGCTAAGAACCGTCATATAACAATTATATTAGAGTGGGAAAAAAAAGATAAATTGATGAGAGTGAGTCAAAACATTTTTTTCCCCCAGCTAGATTTCATTTCTGACCCATATTGGCCGACATTCCATTAGAAAAAAATTTTCCCCCGTAGAGACTCGAACCAGTGTAAGTCCCATAGTTCTGCACCAAGACTTCTTGCCTTAACTACTCGGCTACGGCGCGAGACTCTTGGTATCAATGAAAGACAAAAATGGTTATTGTGAGTTATCCGTAAGAGATAAGGGACTATTGGTATCAATGAAAGACAAAAATGTTTTTTGTGAGTTATCCATAAGAGATAAACATATGCTGTCGCAGACTTTTTTGTAGAGCTTTTTGAGATATTCAATTCTGTGTACATTGATTTTGTGTATTTCGTATGGGGGTTTTAGTAGAGGCAGCATAAGCCCTTTAAAGCTTCCAAAGAGCTACTTTTTTCACGTTTTCCACTACAAAGTGTGCCGATTTTTAAGGGTGTAGTAGTTGAGTAATCACAACTCTCTTATAGCCTATGTTCATCCTGGGAATCTCCTGAATATTTTGCAAAAACTGCCCATCATAATCGTATCAACGGTATGGCCGTTCATAAAGTCTGAAGAAACAACTATACAAAACAAACAAACATTAATTTTTATATATAAGATATTTCTACATCGAGTTGTGGGTTTTACTTGATGAAAATCCATATTTATTAATTAAATAAAAATAAAATGTAGTTTTATTTGATTTTCATATTTATTATATAATTCAGTGACAGCTGTTTCGGTACACTGTACCTTTTTCAGACAAGAAGAAGCTGTCACTGAATTATATAATAAATATGAAAATCAAATAAAACTACATTTTATTTTTATTTAATTAACAAATATTTATTGTTTTTTTTTAGCAGAACATTTTTGGATAAAATATTTTCCTTTTGACATTTTGCCTCCTGGAATGCACGTGCAATTTAGAATGATTTGAGAAAGTAAGATAAGAGTTTTATTATGTTGCATTGTGGAGAACATTTGTGTGTTTTACAGAATATGTTAGAAATCTTATGAAGGTAGAAGATATTAAAAGAATTATATAACTCTGTGAAATATGATAAGGAAACCAGCTGCCTATCCTATATTTGACGTTTGGCATGTGGCCCATAGAGAGGAATGCAGCCTTCATCAGATTTTCATATATCTACTAAATTCCTAAGAGTCAACAGTTTCATCCTCCTTGTTTCTCCATTTTAAGTACCATATCACCTTCTGGTGTCACAGTTATTTTTTAAAACATTATTTAAAACATTTTCAGAAATGTATTTTCATCACTAAAGTCAGGATATTTTGGAGGTAGATACTCCTCTTTGCAAAATGATTGAGGCAAGTTAAATAAATTTATTTATTTTCTGCCTTTGAACTTATTTGACATTTTCCAATACAAATTCTACAAAATTGTATGGTATATGTTTGGAATCACCCTCCACAGCATGACATAAACTTTTGTGGGTGTACATTGATCTATTTTCTTTTCTGTATGGCATGACAGGCCTAGAAGGTACTAGGCCCACCAACCAGCTGTTGGCATTACATCCACCTATCAGGACAATCATCTAGCTAGCAAAGGGGTGATGTGTTCAGCATGTCGAGTCCCCAGCCATTATAAGTTACTTTCTCAACCTGGAGCAACTACTCATTGTAGCTACCCTAATTCCTTACAATGCTGGCTGGACATTCTTCTCATACTGTCCAAAATTCCAAGAGAGAATTTCTTCCCCTCATGGTGACGCAAACGAATGCAAGTCCTTTAAATCTGCAACAAGATTTCATGTCTTAAACCACTTAGCTATGACATGGGACATTCAGCAGTAACCCTACACGCTAATAGTAATCCATCCATAGTAATTCTGCCCGAAGGCAGGTCCTTCACTGCAATCATAGCATTTTCATACTATGCTTGCATCTTTACTAGGGAATTGTAGATGTGGTAGCTTCCCATTGCTTTCCACACCGGAGAAGGATGATGTTGATAATAATAAGGGTGATGATGTTGATGGCCATATGATTTCAGGGACCATTTGGGTCTTAAAGTTTTCCTGTCATTTGTCTTACAGGTGAGGAAAACCCGAATAAAGCCTCACCCAGAAAAACTGCATCGACTGGAGATCGAACCTGGGCCCACTGTGTGACAAGGCAGCATACTACCTCAAAACCACAGTGGTGGACGGTAATAGTAATAAAGTATAAATTAGTAGAAAAGAAATACATTCATGCAGTGAAGTGAATGTACCATATAATATAAATAATTTAATAAACTTTGAAATCAGTTAGTGATTAACACTTTAAAAATCAATTGTTTATAAATAAACTTTAATGAGATATATCTGAGATATATTTCTTGCCAAAATACAAAACAATCATTGTTTTCATGCTCTCAGATATCTGGCAGACTCTTGTAAACTTCTATGTTAGGGATGAGATTAATCACCAAAAGTCAGGCTGAAAAGATTTGGTGATAATTAGGAATATAGAATCACATGAGGAATTATGACTTCAGAAACGAACAATGATAATTACAGTAATGAAAGCTTACTTATTTGTGCAATTTTGGTCAGATACTGTAACATGGAAATCTTATTTTTTTTTTATATCCACCATTTGTTCTCCCAGTGTTTACTGTGGTTTACATTTGCAGATATCATGCCAACGTGCAATTTCTATTGGATAAATTTTAAATAGGCCTAATATTCTATGTGTGCGATTATTATGCATTGGAAGTTAAGGTACTAAAATGGTACGAGTATTTTAAGCACCTTAAAAAGTTCTAGAACAAGATAAATGGCTAAAAACTGGCATTGAAATTAAGTTATAACTTCTATTGAGTAACTCATAATTTATAAAGTAAACAGGCATAAGTAGCTAAACACCACATTGTAAAAATATGAAAAATGGTTTCTCTCTTCTACATCCTTTTTTCCACTTGCACTTATTCACTTTTCGTCCATAATTTGAGTTACAGTTTTTTTACCAATGCCACCGGGAAACCTACACAAATTGAAATAAACTAAAAAAAAACATAATTTTTTGTTGCAGTATATGAATAATTACTTGAGAGAAATATGTATTACCCGTTTAAGGAGTAAGCGCAGTTGTTGACGGAGGGCACTGCAGTCGTGTTTATGCAGGAATAGAACACGTGACACTGCTATCTATGAGTGCAGAGGGGAATGGGACGTGGGATTTTGACAGTGAACACTGCCTTATATGATGTCATGTGTAGCAACAAACAGAGCTTCGTGATTCTTCTGCCTGCAGAGATATTTTGAATGACTAATAATTAATTTTTTTCCCACAAAAAATTGATAAATGTCTTAAAACAAAGTGAAAATTTGAGCTCAAAATAACCTAAAATCACTATATTTGCAATATAAAATATGTATTAGTCATTGCTCAGATAGTGTTGCCAATTTATAATAAAAACCCACTAACAAACAAGTGAATGCTAAACCAATCTGGTGTATACTAACTTGCCCATTTTCTCATCCTAACTTGCCCAATAATGTAGGTGGACTCCTGGGATAGAATCCCCTTATATGTGAGTAAACATTTTGGCAATTGAGTCTAGTGGGAACATGTGCTATCACATTGACCAACATGAGATAGCAGACATTTGTTCTCTGATCGAATGAATATTCACAGGTGGCATGGTGGCATAGAATAGCACCACTGAGTTGTCTTTATGACACTTTTGGTGTTCTCTCCAGGTATGACAGAATTGTAACCTGCTTCTTAAGTTGGGGCACTTGGAAGATGGAGTTACATGATATGGTATGTGATAAATGATAATGAAGTGCCAGGAGAGTCCTTAAATCTAAACTTTACCTAAATCCAGACTATGGGGAACCACAGGAATAATTCCTTTTAAGAAAAAATTCCTGTGGTCTGACCCGGACCCCATGCATGAACTGTAGTCAGATGCTCTGACCACTAGCCCATGAGGTAGTTCTAAATTTTGTCTGTCATTTTTCACCACGAAACAGTTCTCTCACAAACAAATCCTAGACTGTGTGCTTTGCAATTTCTCATCACATTGTTAAAGTCAAGCAGCAGTGTGGGGTGAGCAAACTGTCAGTGGAACAACAAAATTCCATTGCAGTAGGGTGACCCAAATCTATGGTTACTATAAGAACTGCCAGTTTGTTGGTTTCAAACTCAGAAATAAATACAGTATTGTTAATGTGAATGGTCATATAACAAAAACAAAAGGCAAAAAATGCGCACATTAAAAAAAATAGGCAATAATAACATAGAAGGAAATAATAAGCAAAATAAAACAAATTGTTTAATTTATCATATTCCGACACATCTACTACTAGCCTTTAGACATTTACATTCAAGCAAAATAGGCAGTTTTGTAAACTATCGATGCCTAGTGATTATATATGGATTTTATTTTATTTATTTAGATTTATTTATTTATTTAGCCTGGTGGAGTTAAGGCCATGTGGCCTTCTCTTCCACTCACCAGGGCAACCATATATTACATCAGAATATAACAATCACAATGAACTCTAATATTAAATACTAAATAAATATTTGATCAAAAAAGATAATATCTATTATATTACGATCTATAATGCAACTAGTTAATGTTAGTTAAAATTAAGACTAAAACGAATAATAAAATGTATACAATCAAGTCATTAAATTGTCCCTGTCTAATGTATATATAAAACAAAGAAAAATAATATTACTGAAGTAAATTAAGTTTACAGTATTCATAATTTCATTAATTACTGTATTATTGCCATGTTGTTTTTGTCACTCCCATAAATTAAAAACCTTTTTTAAAAATTGTAGTAGCTAGTCAAGAAGTGTTTGTACTTACTTACTTACTTACTCACTCACTGGCACTATCAAACCTGTAGGTTCGTGGCTGCGCAGACATAAGTTCTCCATACATCCCTATCCTGAGCTAATGCTTTCCAATCATTTTCCTGTATAATCTACTTCCCTCAAATCATGGTTAATGTTATTCTCCCACCTCATTCTTGGTCTACCAACTGGGCATTTTCCCTCTGGCTTTCCTACAAGAAGCTTCCATGCAAGTCTTTCATTCCCCATATGTGCAACATGTCCTGCCCATCACAATCTATGAGACTTAACTGTTCTTATTATATCTGGCTTCCTATAAAGACCATGTAGTTCATTGTTATGTAGTCTTCTCCATTCACCTGTCTGTTTATTTCTCTTTGGTCCAAAAATTTTCCTAAGTACTTTATTCTCAAATACTTGTAATCTCCTTTCCTCCCTTAAAGTAAGAGTCCATGTTTTGCACCCATATAATATAACTGGTAGAATAATAGTTTTATATATTTTCAGTTTAACGTTTTTTGAAAGGAGTTGGGACACCAAGAGTCTCTGCAATGCATAATAGCACGCATTTCCAGAATTGAGCCTATGTTTAATTTCTTTGTGCATATCATTCCTATTTGTGATTATTGTTCCTAGGTATCTGAATTCAGCCACTTCCTCAAAATTTCCCTCATTTGTCATTAGCTGTCCATTTCCATTATTTAATGAAATTCTACGTGTGACCATATATTTAGTTCTATTGATATTTACTTCCAGTCCTAATTTCTTAGTGTTACTGAATAGTGTGTGCGTGTTGTCCTTTAGTATCTCCTCGCTATCGGCCAATAGTACTACATCATCAGGATAAACTAACTGCTTATTAAAACCAAGAAGTGTTTGTACACCAAATTAAATACAAAGCCTTCTTTAAGAAGGACTGTTGAACGAAATGAAAATTTGTTGAAACCTGTCAGTGTCCAGGTGGAACAGAAATATTTTGTTAAAAACAAAACTTATCAGTGAGGTATTTTTTGTCACACCAATAACATATTTATATATTTTTTTCTGTACTTAGATTTAAAAATTGAAGCTGAAACTCTTGAAATCAAAAGAACGTAAATACTAGTAATATAAAAAAGTCGCAATACATGACAAACTAATAAGGTAGAACAAAATTTGTTTCTGTATGACACTTGTATTTGTATTTTGTCACACACTTAACAATGGAATGATGCCAATATAGTATGAATTAACTTTTTGTAAAACTATGATTCAGTGCTTCAGAAGATTTTTCTGTTCAAAAACCTGACCCTTCTACACCAAAAGTCAGGCTGAAAAGATTTGGTGATATCTAAACATTTTGCTTTAAAAATGTATATGATTTAGATATCTGTAACCATTCAATCAAAATTAATTTATAGATAATTCCTGAAAAATAAACTTTCTGGTACACTTTTCTTAGAAACTACTTGAGCAAGTACTTTAAAATTTTCAGGACATCTTATTCATTATATGATGAAGCTCCTGTGTAAGTTTTAGAAAAATACTCCTTCAAAACTAATTTTCATTTGTAATTTATATGAAAAAAATCATTCTCAAAGTTAAAATGCAATCATATCCTGCATTAAAAATATTACAGATAAAACAAATATGCTAGGGAATATGATGATCTTGAAGAAGATTTTCGGGCTGTAGGCCGTGGTCGTGAGACAACCCTTGAGGATACCATATGCAGTCTCTGGCGAAATGTCGGAGAACTACAAGCCTCACCACCACGGTCTACAGCCCGAAAATCTTCTTCAAGATCATAATAGCAACTCTGGTCATGAAAGTCTACATCAATACATATGCTAGGGAAGATTTTTATATATGACTACTTTTAGTCGAAATTTCACTTTCTCATTTACATATTACAGAATGCAAAGTCCAAATTTCAATTATTTAAAATTTTGACTAAAGAGTTTAAAGTATCTAAAAATATGTATACTTTTTAAAGGCTAAACATAACCTTAATTAATACAATTTTGTATACTTTAAAATATAATAGGAAGTAACATTAAGAAGTTTAATTTAATATATGTTCAACAAAAACAACCATAAGAGGTAATAATATACAGACCAAATATTTTAATTACAATTTTGTTTAATAATGTCAGTTAATTAGAATACACTCCATGATGTGACATACCTAGAAGGCCCTTGGCATACCAGCCACCCACTGGTCTCACATCCACATATGTTAATTGCAGAGCTGGGCAATTATCCAGTTAGTATAGGAGTGATATGTGGTGAGTGTATCAGATCCCCGGCCATTATATCTGGTTTTCTCAACCTGGAGCTTCTACTTATTGTAGCTACCCAAATTCCTCACTATGCTGGGTGGGCATCTGTCCCATACTGTCCAAAATTCCATAAGAAAAATTCCCCCATGGGAACTTGAATCAGCGCAAGTCCCGTAGCTCTGCATCAAGGCTTCATGCCTTAAACTGCATGGCTACAGCATGGGATCAGGCAATTAGAATCATATATATATATGTATATATATATATATAAATATGGTATGATAAGAAAAATAAATGCCTGGAGATGGGATTCGAACCCGGATCTCTGAGTCTGTACCTCAGTGTGATATCCATTACACCACCAGGCGAATCCAATTCAAACATTTATTTTTCTTATATATGTATTATATATGTATTATATCACACTGAGGTACAGACTCAGAGATCCGGGTTCGAATCCCATCTCCAGGCATTTATTTTTCTTATCATACCATATTAAGCTTGCATTGCTCAATGTTAAATATTTAATTATAACATATATATATATATATATATATATATATATATATTTAAGTGCTAATTCGTTTTACTTCCTGTTCACTACTGATTCCCTTATTGAGTAAACTGTCTTCAGGCAATAGGACTAAGGCAAGATTGTTATGTTTTATAATGAATTAGATACATCTGTTTGGAAGTACCTAAATTATGCAAAAAAAAAAAAACTCCTAAATGTACAATATATGAAGAAATTTGCTGGAATGACTTGTTGATTTTGGTTGATCTACAACAATTATGATGAACTCTACCTTTGAGATAAACCCATGATAAAACTTGTGATGCATGGTTAATGCAATCTACGGGGGTGGGCATAAATTATTTGAAATTAAAATGTAAATACTCAAGAACACACACTTAAACTTGACTATTGTATTAGCAGGAAAAGTCAGTGTGATGAGAGGAGAAATTGGAGATAGTGCTCTAATGCAGCAGTTCCCAACCTTTTTCAATCTGCAAACCCCTTCCACAACAATTTGAGTTGGGTGAACCATTGACTTTTAAATATAACAGTAGACATGCATCAAATTTAATTCCAAGCAAAAGGTTTAATAATCTTAAATTAAGTTAACCCTTAATGGTTAAAACCTAAAGTTACTCTAGTTACAGCTTAAAAGTTAAAGTTACACAACGGTAGGCCTAGTTGTACCAAAATCAAATTCATTCCTAACATTGTTACATAACTGTAAAGTCAGGCATTCACGGTAAATATTAATTTATTGTGGAAATAATGTGATAAATTCCTGAAGTTACACATATGCAACAAGGGACTTTATAGGGCTAATTTAATTTTAAAATAATAATAATAATAATAATCACCCTCAGGGGTCCTCATCTAGGGGATATGTGGATGGTGACCACAAGGTGCCCAAGCAGAGCAAAACATTTCTTCCACTTACTTGTGTTTTGCACTTTTTTAACTTTACTATCTAACCTCTCTTGTTTAACTCTTGTTTTTTTTCGACCCCAACGCTATTAGGGCATCCGAGGGCTAGGGAGTCTTCCTTTCTTCACCTTTCTTCTTTCCTTTATTTTCTTTTCTTCATCCAGAAAAGCCTGACCAGAGGCTATAAGATGGCAGCCCCATCACTGGTCTTGCCTTCCTTTGGCCAGCAACCAATCGAAGGGACTATTATTATGCTTTCAAGTCTTATACGAGAATTTCCCAGAAATTTTCTATAGGATCGTAACAGGCCTTGGCCTAATACTTGGAAAGAAGAAGAGGAACATAATAATCTTCTTCTTCCTTTCATGTGATAGACCTTGTGGTCTGTTACGGTCTCAATCCAATGTTTCAAGGGTCTGCCCAAAGATCTCTTGCCTGGTGGCTGGTAATTTAAAGTTTGACATGGTATTCTTGTTCTGCTCATTAATAGTAGTAGTAATAATAATAATAATAATAATAATAATAATATTATTATTATTATTATTATTATTATTATTATTATTATGACGACATTCTAGGAGATCATCTATGTGCACTTATAAGAAACAGGTCTACAACAGATCAGATTTTTAGTATAAGGACAGATTTTAGAAAAGAAATGGTAATATAATGGTACTGTACATCAACTATATGTAGACTTCAAAAGAGCATATGATTCATTAAGAGGGAGAGTTATATAGTATCCTGCTGGAGTTCGGAATTCCTAAAAGTTAGTTAGACTTATACAAATGTGTCTAAATGGCTCAAAGGTAGGGTGCGGTGTAGGCAAACAGTTTTCAGACACTTTTAAAATCCCAGAAAGGGTTGAAGCAAGGGAGATGCACTATCCCCTCTACTATTTAATTTTGTACTAGAGCATGCCATTAAATCTTTAGAGAATGAGGAAGGCATACAACTGAATGGTATTAATAAGCTGTTAGTTTATGCTGATGATGTAGTACTACTGGCCGATAGCGAGGAGATACTAAGGCCAACACGCACACACACTATTGAGTAAACACTAAGAAATTAGGACTGGAAGTAAATATCAGTAAAACTAAATATATGGTCACACGTAGAAATTCATATATATAATGTAAAATGGACAACTAATGACAAATGGGGGAAATTTTGAGGAAGTGGCTGAATTCAAATACCTAGGAACATAATCACAAATAGGAATGAGATGCACAAAGAAATTAAACATAGGCTCAACTCTGGAAATGCATACTATTATACATTGCAGAGACTTTTGATGTCCCAACTCCTTTCAAAAACGTTAAGTCTGAAATATATAAAACTATTATTCTACCAGTTATATTATATGGGTGCGAAAACATGGACTCTTACTTTAAGGGAGGAAAGGGATTACAAGTATTTGAGAATAAAGTACTTAGGAAAATTTTTGGACCAAAGAGTGATGAACAGACAAGTGAATGGAGAAGACTACATAACAATGAACTACATGGTCTTTATAGGAAGCCAGATGTAATAAGAACAGTTAAGTCTCATAGACTGCGATGGGCAGGACATGTTGCACGTATGGGAAATGAAAGACATGCCTGGGAACTTCCTGAAGGAAAGCCAGAAGGAAAATGCCCAGTTGGTACACCAAGAATGAGGTGGGAGAACTACATTAACTATGATTTGAGGGAAGTAGATTATACAGGGAATGATTGGAAAGCATTAGCTCAGGATAGGGATGTATGGAGAGCTTATGTCCGTGTGGCCATGAACCTATGGGTTCGATAGTGCCAGTGAGTAAGTATTATTGCAATGCTGCAGAAATGAAGGAAACAATAATAGACCTAACCTCAACCTGCCATTATGGAAAAAAGTTTGGCAAACCCCTTGAAATATTTTGCGAACCCCCTGGGTTGGGAAATGATGCTCTAATGTGAATGGAGGGTTTGAATAGGAGAAACCCATACATACAGTCACAATGTACAGTTTTCCTATTGAAGGTCCGACAGCATGCAATGCTACAAAATAAAAGTAAAACTGTACTTTGAAAATATTATGAATAATAACTTTACTTTTTAATTATTTTTAATTGACACAGGATAAGATGTTTGATGGTGAAGAGGTTTAGCCTAACAGTTAGAATAGGTGCCTTCATTGAAAGACAAAGACAAATGCTTGCCCCATGATGTTTACTGCAAACAATGTGTCTTCCTTGGACTCTTAGCACCAAATTATATAATTGATATTTTTAGGAAGTAATACTCTGAGGTTTTATTTAACAATCGTTAAATTAATCAGATGTCAGTTGAAAATAAGGAAAACATTCCTTGAGATGAGATGTAAAATTGATTAATGATTATTATCAAATGACATATGGCAACTATGTTTGCCCCATGTTCCATTTCTGATATCCCACTCACAGACTTGGCTTGGTCGTTCAGTAGATAGGTTTTGAGGGACACATTCTTAGATAAATATCTGTCTAGTGATTCTGAGTGTTTTTATGAATACTTATATTTTATTTTTGATTTTACTGTTGCATAAGATGTTAATTATATATTTTTTACCTGGTAAGTCAGTCGTCCTCAACTAAATTATTAAACTTCAAGTTATTCTAATATGGAGGCCTTTCGAAAACAATGTTTTATCTTCTGCATTTTAACTGGAACTGTATTTCAAAAGTGTTGATTTACTATTGCGTTCTTCAGGTTTTTTATTAATTTTTTGAAACAATTTGGCCAGAAAAGAGACTTTTAAATGGTGTTAGATACTCATCTAACATGAGGAAAAATGCATTGTCTTGTTGAAAATAACCCCAAGTCTACTATTATTATTCTGTTCAAATTTCCGGAAAGTTGGTCTATATTATATGCATCTTATCGGCATGAAAGATTGACATTACTGTTCTAATTCCCAAAACTATAAGGTTATTGGAGTATAGGAGGCCGTTCAAGAAAAAATGTGGGGTTCGCATTGTACATATCATGACATTAGAGGATTCTGTTAACACAGAGGAGTGGACTGTATTTCTCTCGGAACATTGTTTGTTCAAAAATGCAAGGTAATTGTTCTGTAAATTCAAAAAACAATGAGAATAATAATAATAATAAAACAGTTTTTTATATTCCAGTTTAAAATGAATATACATTTTTCCGGTACCCATGTTACAAAACTACACATTTGTTTCAACACATTTTTCCATTTCTTGTCTGTTCATACATATAATCT